>VXBA01000854.1:323096-470408 GCA_013399895.1 Serilophus lunatus | reverse complement strand
GAGCAGCAGCACGGCTCCCCCTCTCCTACTCCCAGGCCCCGTGGCTTGACTCAGCCCACCTCCATCGGCATTGGAGCCACACGAGCACAACTACAGGTTGAAAGCTTCCCCAAATAACATCCCGGGTTGGGGGGGGGAGAACCTTTCACTGTGTTGTTGTTTTTTTTCAGAGATTCCAGAAGAAAGAGAAAGTGGCTCTTCCTTTCCACTGCCTCTCTGTGGCCAGTTTGGCTGGCCTTTGAAAGCAGTTCCCTTATTCCTTTTTTCTTGGTTTTCCTTTTTGTGGTTTTGCTGGGTGCTTGTTTTTTTGTGTTGAGTCTGGGGTTCCCTAAACTGTGTTTTCTTTGAGCTCCAGACAAATAAAGTGTTTCGCTGTTGTCACATTCTGTCATTCTTCTCGTCATTACTAAGAGTGCCCCCTAGTTAATATTGTGGTGCTTAAACCACCACAATTGCTCATTTGACTTATGCAGTCCATATTGAATATATAATTTTATCTATAACTTTAAGTTATTGAGTAATTAAGTGAAGACTATAATTTTAATTAGATAGGTACTTTGGTTTTTCAAGGGTACCTAAACCATTTGAACTTTTCATAGATATTCCTGGGAGACTCGTTACATAAGCTTCCAGCATGCTTCTACCTTGCATATCCATCCTAGTTATCCCTGCAAAAACATTCAATTCAGAGTGGCATGTATTGGATAACCCAGACCACATGCTCAATTCCTCTTCTGCATGGAGCTCTAAATGATGCTTTTAAGCTCTTTCACTTTCAAATCCAGAAAAGCTTTAAACGTAGGCTTACACTAAGTGTGTAAGCCAAGTGCTCTAAGGCCAATGGAGCTGTTCTTGCATTAAAGGATAAATATTGGGTTAGGTACTTTGCTCCATAATAAGCACTTAATTTTTCTGTACCTGAAATGGTGTATATAACATTTAAAAGACAAACAGTTTTAACATAAGCAGCACAAGTAGGAAATAGAAATATTAGCAGAATCTCCACACAAGGAATTGATTTTTAAATCACTGTGAATAGCAACATGGGATGTTTTGATGATTTGGTAAAGGTGAACCAAATGCTTCTACAATTTGCATCAAATACAATTGCAGCAGCCTGGAGTGCTGCAACTTTTATTAAAATAACTGTTGCACCTCATAGCATCAAGCTCTTAAATCTCAGTAACAAGCAGCAGGCTTTTCAGTAAGTTCAGAAGTAAGTGTGACTTTTAAAGTATTGCTACTTCATGCGTATATCCATTTTCAGCAGCTAAAGACACCATCAACTGTCCTTTTTTCGACTTATTCCCTCTGATCTGGCTGGCTTTGTTATTTCCTTTGTGAAGTTTATAGCACATAAGTACCTAAAATGGAAAAGAGATAACTTCTAATACGCATTTTGCTGCTTTATATTTATTTAGTTCACCAGCCTCTCACATCAAGGAAGATGTACCAAAGGAATAAAAATGGCAGAACTGTGATGAAAATAAGCCATAAATAGTGAAAGATATATTACCAAATCATTCATTATTTCAGCCATGTAGTTTCTGTACTATAAAATCAAAACAGAAATTAAGCCATCACTTGCAAAATGCATCAAAGGCTCTTGTGACTGTAGGGACCTAGCACAGGATTTATACTCCTTTTAAAGCAAACAGTCTCTTAGAGAAACAGTGATTCAACCAACCCGTTGTAAAAAGGAGTGCTTTGTTTCATTTTCAGGTTATTTAAACCCATTTTCAAGATGCTTCCATCAATTTCAAAATGAAAATAATTTTTAAGTAAGGAGTCCACAGGTGCTCTGTTAAAAATGTTTAAATTAAGCTACCATCACTACCAAAATTAGTTTTTCTTTTGCTGTTCATGTCACATATGTAGAAGGCATCATTCTGTACAAAGCCCAATTTGCAAACTGACTCAACCTTATCTACATATCACATAGGCCCATTCTACAATTCAAGTGTATATTACTTGCCAACACTTAATTAGAAAGGATGTGTGTCCAAACACGAGTTATTTCTTCTCTTGATGAGGTGGTTCAGTAGTAACATCAAAAGCAGAGTGAGGAGGATGAAAGAGAAATTATCCTGGCTTTTTGTTTGAAAGATGAGCACCAGGGAGCAGCAGTTCCCAAGAGTTGGAGTGCTGTCAGCCAGCAGAGAAGCTTCCACTGTACTCAGCATTTGTAATAGGAAATAAAGTGCAACCTGTGTTCTTCTAACAAGTTCTTTTAGTTTAAAAATCAGATTTTGTGTTATTAACAATGACTGTGACAATTTTAGAGACTAAATTTTTTTATGTGTACTAGGCTCAGCTCAGCATGCCTTTCCCCTATTCCTATTTTAGGGGTTTCTGGGTCTGTGAAGTTGCAATGTTTGAAAAGCAAAGTACTAATATATATGTTAGATATGGCGCAAGGGAATCCTAAAATGTCTGATTAATATCCCTGGCACTTAGCTTTCAATGCCAATAGAGCTTCATCAGTAACAGTCTGAGCTTCTATTTTCCTCCTTTCAATTACAGCATACTCTTGTTTTTTACTGAAACCTGCTACCTATGCAACATTCTGGGTCAAGGGATTGCTACCTTTTCATGACACGCTTCAGCCTTTGAGAAGTATCAGCTATTATGAGCCATTTGGAAGTACGGGAGAATCTTGCTCTTTTCCTCCAAGCTTTTCTGTGCACCTGAGCATCAACACAAACATCCAGCCATCTCCCTCTTGCATCAGTGCTGTCAGATAACAGATTGCTAAAGTGAAAAAAAGCACACAGATAATTTAAAAATTATGTGCTGTGTCAAAACAAGGGTCTATGTATCTCGTCTGGCTGCAGCAGCTGGAGGGACAGTCCATGAGAAATGGGCTGAGTATAATCCTTACATTGTTATAATTTCCCAGTTTCTAAAAATCAGAGATTAGGGGCTTGCTGAGCAGAGCCGCTGTTTAGTACTCACAAATCTCACTCCATATAGCCAACAGATTTTATTTTAAAATTCTTCACATGCTAAACTTCCATGGCATCCTATGGCATTCCACAATTTTATGGATGCTATGTCTAAATTATTATTATTTGTTTTAGATGTGCTGTTAAAGCTTTCTACTGGATGATCCTAGTTCCTGTGTTGGGAAAGGCAGAGTTGTTCCCTCCTCTTCTCCATGTCATTCCGGACTTTTACACATCTTAGGTATGTCCTGTTTGGATCATTTTCCAGTGTTAGCAGTCTTCATATATTAAACTCAATTTTGCATAGACGCCTCTGCTCATTTTTGCTACCTTTCTTTCTGAAGGTTTCTAATTCTACACCCTTTATGAGACAGAGGCTGAGACACAAGCCTACCCTGTCTCTAAGCTGCGGCAGCACTATTAAAATAATGCTGTTTTCTCTAACATCTCTAATGTTGTTCACCTTTTTCACAATGAAAGGTTATCAAGCAGATGTCTTCAGAGAATGTCCTAAATTGTCCCTCATCTCCAAAACAAAATCAGCTAAATTTGGATCTGATCAAAGCATGCTTAGGACTCCATTCCCACAGTGCATTACTTCACATTTGTGAGAGATTAATTTTGTCTTCCATTCTATCACCCATTCAGCATGATGCGAACTTCTGAAATTCTCCAATCTGCTTTGGTTTCAATGGTCCTAACTACTTCCAAAACACCAGCAAACTTTCCCCTTTCACTGTTCTTCAACTTTTCTAGGTGATTTGTGGCCATTCCCAGCCAGATCCCCCTGGGATTCCCTGAGTAACTGCTCCAGGAAGAATAGCAACCATTTATTCCTGCCTGCTGCTCCATCTCCTTTGAGCAGTTATTAATGCACAGCGATCTCCCCCTGACGTTAGGTTTCTGCAAGATTGTTTAGGGAGGGATATTTTAGAAAGGTTTAGGAATCCAAAGGCAGTTTTTTTTCTCAAGTTGCCCTTGTCTACAAGGGCAGTGATCCTTTCAAAGAACTGTACAGGATTTGTGAGGCATAATTTCTTTATTTATGAACCCTGTCCACTATCTCCAGTAAGCTGTATATATTCGTGTCTACTAATTCTGCTCATTATTATAACTTCCATCAGTCTGCCTCAGCAGGAAGTCAAATTTACCATTCTCTGGTTTCCTGGCTCCCCTCCGGAGATTATTTTAAAAATTGAGGCCACATTTGCCACCTTCCATTACTCTGGAACAGGGGCCAATGTAAGCGATAGGTTACACACCACTGTGAAAAGTTCAGCAATTTTATATTTGAATTCCCTTAGATCCCTCGAGTGATTGTTACCTGCTCCTGGCAATGTGTTGCTATTCACTTTATTGATTTGCTCTAAAACTTCTCTACTGACAGTTCAATTTGACATAACCCCTTAACCTCACTCCTGTAAATAAAGACTTGTTGTGCAAACTTCCTTAGGCCTCTCTGTGCTGAATCCTGACACAAAGAGTTATTTTCCTTTTTTCCTACATCTATTTCTTTTTTCCTTTGTCTTTTTTCTTTTTCTCTTTTGCTTTTCTTTTTTCTTTTTTTTTTCTTTAACAAACTTCACCGATTTTATTAATCACTCTTAAATTGCCATGATAACGTAATTTACTTTATAATATTTTTCTCATTTTAAGGCATTAAACTGTGGTAGTTTACACACTACAAACTGTCTTTTCTATGATTCTGTCTTGAACTGTATCTTGTACAGTGCTTTTTTCCAATATAAAGCTAGTATTCATCTAGACCAGTTTGGGGATTTTTCAGTTTTCTAGAGGAAAGACAGCCATTTACGATGTCTACAACTTTTGTTTCTGTATGATCCCTACAATGATATTCCCCCATTATCACGAGGATAAGTGGTGACTGAAATTTTCCATTACTGTTCTGTTTCTGGTCCTGGAAACTGTGGTCACCGCTGTGCTCCACTTATGTGGACTGTTGCCCCAGTATTAACCTATAACCCACAATTTCAATTCACAGTGATATCCTAGGATATGTTGATGTGGATGACTTAATCATATTATTTGACTGCCAAGGCTTTCTTTAACACATATAATGTTTCTCCACCAACAGACAGCTATGCTTTCTGTTATAATTTTTACCTTTGAATTGCACTTTTTTTTTTCTTCGTCCTATTTCACATATGATCTCCTATAACAATATCTTCATTTAGACTCAAGAATTTCCATTCATTTAACTGTTTTTTGACCATTACCTTTTGCCTACAGGCATTATGTATTTTTGCTCTTATTCTCATTGTATATTTAATTCCAGCTTTATTTGTTCTTTAATATTGTTCAGTGGTTTTACTGACTTCTTTTACATACTCTCTTTCCAGAAAAGAGAGATTTTGTTTTTTCCTTAATGGAAGATGAATCATCTTGAATTGTGTGTGATCATTGATTTTTCATCTTTCTTTCACTCTTACACGTCTATAACTTTTAAAAGTGAAGTTTCTGAAACTTCACTTACAAAACAAAGGATTACATTAGGCTGCTACTAGTGAGACTCTGTTTACAAACTGGTCTGTTCAAGTAAAGGTGGAAATTGTGTTCTGAGATAAAGTATCCCTGTCCTTCACTTTTACTTGACTGTTAACTCTAATCTAGTAACAATTCAAATGTTCTCCATGACCACGGTATGGCCTTATTCAATAAAATCTGAACTGCTTCTATAAGGCGATCCAATCAACAGCAATAGAAGAGCTGAACTCCACTGGAAATACACACATCTTTTGGAAATTTTATGAAAGACCAGTGGAAGTAAATCATAGAGGTAGAAGCTAATGTAATTCCAACAGATACTGCTTTCATCTGGACACTGCAGACCCCTAATTTTATTTTTTTTTAACCCTAGAGAAGTGTGCTACCTTGTAGAACTACTTTTATTTTAAGACATTGCCTTGAAGGCTTCCTTGACTTCAACCAGAGTAGTTCCTCCTTGTGGCCTTGATGCTGTCAGCTGATCTGGTTCAGAGAATGCAGAATCTGTTCCAGCATGGAGTCCTGCTTGGCCCTGAGGTGCTGGGAGAAGATGGCTCCTTACTGGAGTTGGAGGTCTTGCAGGGCTGCCAGTAAGAACTCATCTCAGTGCTGTTAATTTTCCCAATGGGAATAATTTCTCACGTTCTTACCAGAGTTCCTCAGTTTAGAAAAATTAAAAATATACATAATTACTATTTCACTGTTCTTTTCAGTTGCATTTTTAATGACAAACAATATATAAAATGAATATGTGTATATACATATATATACCTACACACAGATTTGTGGATGTAAAGCATATACAAGCACACTTACATACATATGCTGGCCCTCATACCCAGAAAACCACTAATTATACCTTGGAAAAGGAAAATAGAAAAAGAAATAAACTTTTTCCAGGCACTTCATATTGAGTCTGAAGAAAAGTCTCCAGATGTCAATTTTCTT
Organism: Serilophus lunatus; assembly: GCA_013399895.1. Taxonomy (NCBI): domain Eukaryota; kingdom Metazoa; phylum Chordata; class Aves; order Passeriformes; family Eurylaimidae; genus Serilophus; species Serilophus lunatus. The sequence continues at coordinate 464,010 of VXBA01000854.1, read as the reverse complement.
ATAGCAATTTATTTAATCTATTCCTGGTTTAGCTCATTTTTGGGTAATCTTGAACAAATCATTTGTGTCTATATGTACATATGTATGCATTTTTAACAAGCATATAACTATATATATGTTCATTTATCTATGTATCTTTAGGCTCAACACTTTTTCATGGATAATATGCCTTTTTAATGCAAAGGTAAATTAAACCTAGCATATACTTAGAGACCTGAAAGAATGTTATTTTGTTTTAAAGACAAAAGATATTTTTCAGGGCATATCTTTAACACAAGTGTTGAAGCTTGTGGTGTGTGAGCCTGGGGTTGCACTCATCAGGAAGGAAGAAAAATTGACCCAAATTCTTCACAAAAACAGAGCTAGCATGATAAAGTGGGAAAAAATGTTCCAAAAAACCAACACAGGACTGAAAAAAGGGAAATATAACTCCCTGAATCTGTGATATTAAATTCTTAGGTGCTTTGAAACCAAAGAGAGATTCCTGTCTTGCTCAGCTTGCATTTGTTTAGTTGTCCTTACATGGTCCAAGTGCAGAAGTGAGTCATAAGGTTGTGAAAAGGCCGAGAAGTTTGCACAATATCCTTGTCAGCAACAGGCAAAAAGCTACTCAAGATCCTAAGGATCTTTGAATATACCAATAGGCAACGAGTCTAAATAAATAAAAAAATATAAAATATTTATTTTCCTTATTGAAGTAGTTGAAATGCATTTAAAGAATCTTCATGACCTATATTAACTCCTCATATTACACTATCAAAAAACATTAGATTATGTAAGGAACACTATTTGGCTAGCATATATTTTCTTAAATTAAATTTCTGTAAAAGTCAATTTACTCATGAAATCACTAGCTGAGCTCTGGAAACAGATTTGCTACAGCATGAAACTTATTTCTGGTCATCTGTAGTGTCTTCTGGTGAAAGGATGTTTTCTTTCTATCAGATGTGTTCAATACAATAGCTCCCACAATAATGTAATAAAACTTGGGAAATGGGTTGAGATTTGAAAAAGGCCAGGTTTTCTCTTCCAATTTATAAAAATGAGATGTCAGAGGGTGACATCTATTACTTCCAAAATGCTGAAAAACATGCTGATTAGAAACCATTAATTTGATTAAATTTCTATGAATAGTGCTTTCTTTACCTAAGGTATCGTTTTGTTATAAATGTCTAGCATGTTCCAGTTAAAACTTTTCTTGTTCATTCAGCCACAAGAATTGTACTTTTAAGCTATATATTTAATGTGTATATAGTATATCGTCCCAGCTACCAAAAAAAGGAAATACCGGTTGTAGTTACAGGCTACTTTTAGTAACATCTGAATAGCTACCAACCAGTGAGAATCAGTCTATGAGTAGGAAAATAAATTTAAAGTCCAAATATGACTAGAAAGTCAAAATCAAATTAAAGATTAATATTTTATTTATGGTTAAAATTATTTTAAATCATCCTGTGTTGTCCTGGCATGGACAACACAAGAGGTGTCCTGTCAGCCAAGAACTCATCCATAGACAGGTTCAGAGAGAAGTGGTGCACCCTGTAATGGGCTGAGCCCTGGAGAGCCTGTCAAGGAGTGTGGGTTCCCTGCTTGATGTGCTGGCCAGCAAAGCTTCTGACTTTTCCTGTATAATCTCTTTTCGTCCTGAAATAACCAGAAGATAGACAGTCAAGCCAACAACTGAGTTAAAGATTGTGTAGCCTTTAAAGACCCTTATGTATTAGAAATTTTGGGTTGGGACTTAAATTTAGTACAAAGACTGAAATTGTATTTTATGGGGTTATTGGGTTTTATATCAATTTCAAGAGTAAGTTGGTGGGTTTTATTTTAGAGAGCTATTTGGTAGAGTCACAGGGTGACTTGAACTCTGTCCCCCAGTCCATCTCAAACCCCTTCATTCTGACCTGCCAATCATTTTTAGGGAGTTTCTTCAGTTAGCACTTGATTAAAACAGGCCTTCTTCAAAGCTTTGCACTTCTGATATGAAGACATCAAGAGATGAGAACTTCATCGTGCCCATGGTCCACCTCATTGGCCAAAATCTGAATTTTATATCTCATGTGAGTTTATGTGGCTTTGACTTCCAGTCACTGAACCATTTTCATCTCCTGAAAGCATTTATATGCTATAATAAATTATTTACACGTGCTTTCCTGCCTAGTATTCTCTAATAAGACTTCTGTTACAGTAGTCAGGACAGACATTAATACAATTGTACCTTGTGTGGCAAAGCAAACACCCTATTTACATATGTAGATGAGAGGCCAGAATATTGTTCTTGATGAAAGAACTGTATTAAAGAGCACAACTTACTTCTTACTATTGCTTTCTGTACTCAAACGGAAGGATAAATCAACTGGAGAATAGCCCAGACGCTATTGGAGAAGGTGCAGTTCCCTGGATATATGTTGCCACTGCCTCAGTCCCAGACTTGCTGTTTTCCCACTGTTTTCTGAAGCTGTAGATAAGAAACATGTTTAAAGCGGATCGCTAGAGTTTATTTATTGTACTTTACTAAACTTTCCCGTTTTAAGCTCTTTAAACAAAGAGACATTTCATAGCACATTTCTGCTGGTTACTCAGTCAAAAACTTTGACCTTTGGCAGCTCAGCTGTGATTGTTTGAGCCTGAAAAGCTCTTCTGGGATCTCAGTCACTGACTTGTGTATCACAGGGAATAACCCAGGCAGCCCTTGTCTCTCCGTGCTGCATGCTGGTATTGTTTGGATGGTTTGACTGCTTTGTTCCCCAGAGTATACATTTCTCTGAAAAGCCACCTGAATTAGCACCAAGCATGCACACCACCTGCTGTTGCAGCCTTTCAGGAAAGCACATTTTAGGTCAGTGAGGGATCGGGGTGAGACCTTATTGGACAGGAGACCAAGATTCAAGAGAAGCAGTGGAGAAGGAAGAGAGATTCATGCCGGTCTTACCATGGTGTTGGATGCTGGAGATGGCGGTCCCTTGCCTTTCTCTGAAGACCCTGCTCTCCTCACTGGAAAATTTCACAACTTCAGCTCCCAGATGACTTGTTGGCATTCCATGACAAACCTCCTGAGGGTTAGTCATAGGGAGACACTGCTTTGAAGCAGGAAAGGACATGTCCCAGTGTCCCAGAATTTTATTTTTTTCAACAAGGTTGGAAGAGACCTTAAAGATCATCAAGTCCAACCTATAATCTAACAGCCATCAAACACCATCAAAGTGCAGGAAAAATGGTTCTGGTGTTGTCATTGCAGGGCCCACTGCTGCCTGGCCTCCCTCCAGGGGACTGCTGGATGCCCTATCCAGTGTCTTCCTCTGGTATTGTTTATCTGTTTTTCATTCTTTACAGAATACTCTCCCTTGTCTTCATTCTTGTTCCCTATAATCATTTGATTTTTCCCTGTTTTGTTTTTTTTTTCCCTTTTCCCTGAGGGAGATAGGATGGACAGTTGAAATGGAGATGCTATTTAGGGAGAGTGTGTAGTTCTCAGTGGTCCAGTTTCTGGTACTCCTCAGCTTCCCCAATTGTGAGATACTACTAAGGCTACTACAGGGTACCTGCCTGCCTATTACCTTTGGTGCTGCTTTATAACTGCTCCATAAACCACTTTAACCATTCAAATTGCCTGTTTCTGAATCCATTAGGTCCTCCTGCATGGGGAAAGTTTTCAAATCTATTATGACAGAAGGTGTTACAGTACGCTTTCTTTGAAATCTGCCAGAGACATTTTTAGTTTTCTTATGGATAGCTAATTGCTTGAAAATGAATAGCGTTCTCTTTATGCCATGTGCTTTCAAATTACTGGGTTTTTTTATTTCCCTGCTCTACCTGAGTTTATAAGCTTACCTGCAATATTGATTTTTGTAGCATCCCTAGAGTACAGTGTGTTCAGACTAAGCAGAGGGATAAGTAGCACGCAGAACTTTCAACATTAAGTCGCCAAACAAAAAATTGTCCTGCTCACTGCATTATCAAGGTTGTGACAGTTCTGCCTTTTTTACTGCACGCCACAGAAATCTACCTTGTGCAGTGTGTCCTTAATTACTCTGTCTCCTGGATAATATATTAATGCCCCTTGGAAGGAGACACTAGCCAATGCTTAGGGTTGTAAGGAGAATTGATTGCAGAAGTCAGTTACTAGCTCTATGCTAGTGAACTTATTATTTACAAAGAGCGCAATATTTTGCACAAAACCCATTTCTGTGAATGCAATAAAAACAAATACATGGCAGTTTCCTTGATCATTATTTCCAAGATGACTCTCCCAGGGAATACACTTTTTGCATGTGCTTTATTTTCAGGATATGACAACATTAGTCCCAATTTCCTGGCTTTCTTTTGCTTACTGCAGCTTTTTGCTTGTGAGATAACTGATATATCCTGGACTTGCAGTCAGTTTTCAAAGAATGTCTGAATTTTGAGGGTATCTTAGCTTCTGCTTTGGCTATCAAACAATGGCTAGCTGTTTCCTTGGGGAATGGCTTCACTTATTTTTACATTAGAAGATGTTTATCCACTCTTTCTTTAACCCCAATGAAGGCATCTGCATGCTCTGAGTTTATACTGACTGACTAGTACCATCCGTTGTAGTAATATTGTCAGAAAAAACAGACTTTAAATTACATAACAACTCAAGTCTGCAAGCTGCTGTGACATTCTCATCTTATGCTAATCTTTTTTTATACATAATTTAAAACCCCATTGTCACTGTATGTCTTAAAAAATGAAGCCAGGAGGTGGCCCAGTTTCCAAACCCCATTATCACCAAGGAGAGATTTGTTGCTCTCTTGTCTTGACAACCAAAATGCAGTCATGCGGCTGCATTCAGTAATTACAGCTGCTGGCAGAGAGTAGGAAGATGTTATGTACTACACATGCAATTTGTATGAGGAGGAGCTTCTGTCCGTGATTTTCCAGGAAACTGGGACAGAACCCTGCTTCAAATGCAGTTAATACTTGTTGGAAGCTTACTGAAGTATGGAAATAGTCATTAAAGATAGACTTCATCTTGCCTACTTTAGATTCCTCTGGCACAGATATTCACATCTGAGAGAGCTGCTTGAGGAAGTCATGCTTGAGAAAGTATGATTCATCTGGTCTCCTTGAGAAGTACCTTTAGTGTGAGAGAAGTATAGACTAGAAATTCATGTAAAACCTTCATAGCATTTCCCATGGCTTGGACAGGTGCACTCTTATTTGTGTTATAAACTGGCTGAATGTGGTGGTGAATGGTGCTACATCCAGTTGGTGGCTGGTCACTAGTGGTGCTCCCCAGGGCTCAGTACTGGGGTTAGTTCTGCTTGATGTCTTTATAAATGATGTGAATTGAAGGCACCCTCAATCAGTTTGCAGACAACACCAACTTGCGTGGAAGCGTGAATCTGCTGTAAAATAGGGATCTGGAGAGAGTGGATGGATGGGCTGAGGCCAATTGCATAAGGTTCAACAAGGCCAAGTAACAATGCACATGGGTCACAAGCACTACAGGCCAGGGGGAAGAGTGGCTGGGGAAGCTGCTTTGCAGAAAAGGACCTGGGGTTCTGGTCAACAGCCAACTGAATATGAGCCAGTGGTGTCCCGAGGTGGACAAGAAGGCCAGTAGTATCCTGGCTTGTACCAGAAATAGTGTGGCCAGCAGGAAGAGGGGAATGATTGTCTCCCTGTACTCAGCACTGGTGAGGCCATGCCTTGTGTACTGTGTCCAGTTCTAGGTCCCTCACTACAACAAAGATATTGAGTTGCTGGAGGGAGTCCAGAGAAGGGCAACAAAACTGGTGGACAAGGCTGATGAGGAGCATGTGAGGGAGTTGTGTTTGTTTAGCATGGAGATAAGAGGGCTGAGAGGGAACCTTATTGCTCTCTACAATCACCTGAAAGGAGGTGGTAGCCAGGTGGAGGTCAGTCCCTTCTCCCAAATAAGAAGCAATAGAGCAAGTGAAAGCAGCCTCAAGTTGTGGCAGAGGAGGTTGAGACTGGGTGTTAAGAAAAATTTCTTCACCTAAAGGGTTGTCAAGCATTGGAACAGGCTGCCCATAGAAATGGTGGAGTCACCATCCCTGGAAGTGTTTAAAAAAAAGGTATGTGGATGTGGCACTTGGGGATATAACTTTGTGATGAACATGGTGATGCTGGGTTAAAGACTGGACTTGATAAACTTAGAGGTCTTTTCCAGCCTTAACAATTCTGTGATTTCAGGATTCATCAGCTGTAAAGGGAAGACAGATTCTGGTATTAGCTGTTGATATCCACATTTGGTCAGACAAATCCCACTCCAGCTGACATGCATTATTAGTTGCACCACAGCTTTGCCAGCAATAGTCTAAAGGGAGGAAGATCCAGAGTCTTTTCCACTTCACCTAATGGAAGGTAAAGAAATGGATGAAGAGTTAAATATGAATAATCTCTGAACTCTGATTTCAGCTACCAAAGTGTCAGCAGAGTTTATTGCTGTTCAGGCCCAGGCTCTTGAACACAGTCTGGAGAAGCAGAACTGAGGGAGAAAATGAGTCTTGCCAATGAATTACAGCAGTGGCAAGGTGTTTCTCCTGCCCTGAGGAAATTGCTTTGAGAGGTGACAGTATGGGAGCCTGGAGGAAACAGAGATTTTCTTTGGTCAGGAGCAGATCTCTGGACAGAACAAGCCCTGGGAGCTGCAAAAGGAGTTTTCTGGAGCTCCCTGTAAATGAGATCTCAGCCTGTTGCACACAATTCTACTCCATTATGCTTTTTTTTATTACCATCTCATTGCATGGAAATTGTGCATTAAACTAGCAAAAATCCACTGGAGCGGAGTGAGGAATTGGGATCCTCCCATTTTTACCTATGTAGTTATGCCACAAGCTGAAGTGTGGGGTTTCGGATTTTGAAGCTCTTGGCCTTAGGCTTTATGTATGCATTCCTGTGGCATAGCTGTAGGTTTGATGCTGTGTCACTAGGTGGTGTGCTGGCAAAACACAGCAAAATCATTTGACTCTCAGAAGAGCCTATGGCACAAGTACACAAACACCCCATGCAGCGTGCCTGTCTGACAATTCCTCTTGCTGCTGAAGGGGTTCCACCTTGTCTTATGAGTGGTTGCCACTCCCCATCCAAAAGAAGGGGAAGAGAGGAGAAAAAGAAAATTACGAAAGCAAGGGAGAGCGCAGCAGTCCAAAGTGTGACCACAGCATTAGTACTTGGTGTCCCACAGTCAGCCCCTGGAAGGACCAGGGATGTGGGGGGCTAGGCCATCCCCCCATGGGAGAGGACTGACATTGTCTCCTGCTTTCTCTGAGCCTTCTGGAGCCAAAGCACTGAGAGCTTTCACTCCCTTCACACTCTGATAGCAATTGCTCCTCCCTGAGCACAGGGGATTTGCGATTATGCAATATGAATAGGAAAATTATGGTTTGGGCAGTGGTGCAGGAACATGCCCCTGAGGTGGCTTTGGAGGAATGAGGAAGGTGGCAGGAAGGACCAAGGGAAGCTGTGTGGCCTGCTGATGCCCAGGGCCAGCCCTTGATGGACAGACACCAAAGCAAGCCTTCGTGGACAAGCATCAGCAGAAATGTTTGGTGGTTTTGTTTCTTGAGGAAAGGAATGTCTTTCTCAAGATGTCCTGCCAGCTTCCAAGAATGGTGTTACATGCCACCGTGATTGCCCTGGGACAGAAGAGTATCATTGTGCTCTAGGGTAATTATAATTGACATTTGAATAAAAAGTCCTCCATTCCTCATCCCACTGATCCCTTTGCTATTTGATTCCAGTGTGTGCATCTAAAATTAGGCCTTTGAAAGTCCTTCATGGCAGGGGTTGTAAATGGTATATTTTCCTAAGCCTACTGCTCTAGAGGCTTATGTTTTGCCATCTTATGACTTGGCTCACAGCCAGAATTGCATCTGCGTAAATTTGGGACTTGAAAGCTCAGTAAGACACTGTGAGTTCAATAGCAAAAGAGCTGAAAAAATTCCACTGAAGCGTATCGAGTTCATTTAAACAAAGAGCATTGTTATTTAACCCTTACACTTGTACTAGTAAGAATGTTGGAAATAAATCCTCACCAGTCAACAATCTACCAGGGGTTCAGTGTAGCATTATCCCCTCCTGAGGTTTCCTTGAAACACCTTTGTGGACATTTTGACATCTGGTGTGTAATTTCAGTTCAGCATTGCATGGATGGCGGTGGGACCTGCTGTCTCTCTGTGCAGTGGGGCGGGGGAAATTTTCTTCTCCTTTACTGCTAACAGCCCAAGCACCCCATATTGCCAGTATCTTCAGAACACTGCATCTAATTTTTTTTGTATTTTTTTAATGACCATCCATTGCATAAAAATAACAAGTAGTTCACCACACCATCTGCACAAAGAAGACAAGCTTTATGTAGTCAGGGATTTGCGTTCAGATCATATATCAATGGGGCATTCCCTAAAGAGTATCTCAAAATAAAATTAAGCTATTAAAAAACCCTACTGTTCTATTTTTGTCATGAGTTTCCTAATTTTATTTCCCAGTGTGGGCTCCCGGCCTCTTGTAAGTTTTGGACCAGAAATGGTCTGATAATAAGGAGTGAGATATTCCCAAGCAGTCTGCCTCCTCTGATTCAGAGCTTGTTTACTTGAAGAAGTTGGTAATGTTTATACTATGGGTATAGCTCCCGAACCTTTGGCATTCATTGTGTGTGTGTGTGTAACACATGTCATTGTGCAGTTTATGTTGATCTCTTTGGTAGCAGATTATCACAAACTGTGAAAAAGCATTTGCAGTGACGAATAAGGGTGAGGTACACTTGCTCTTGCTTTCTCACTCCCATCGTATTCCTGCCTGTTCTTCATCCTGATTTTCTTCTGACGTCAGGGTAACACTGCTGTCATTTAATCTCTCTAGTGTGTGGCATGCACTAATGTTCTCTGAGATGCTATATTAGATTTCTCCAAGCTTGCCTTTTTAGGGCTACACTCTACTGCCTGCATTTTAGCAGCTCTTTACTGTGGCACCATTCTTGTCATTCCTTCTGATATTTTTGAGTTTCTCCACATCCTGTCATTAAGTGATTTCTTGAAGCCACACTATCCACCCCTGCTATTTTCTTTCCCTCTGAGCGCTTGTCTTTATCCACCATCTCAGCTAAGATAACCAGGATAATGATTTGGTGTTTACAATTGCTAAAAAAGGTGAAAACCATAGTGGATTTAGGCATACCAGTGCTGTGATTTCACTACCAAATCATTGATGGAAGCAGAATGGCCCAAAAGACAAAGGCTGGCCAGAAAGCCAGGACATTTACCCTCCAGTTCTTGTGAGACCCAGAGCAATTGCTTAAATCACTCTCTTCTGGTTTCCCCAGCTGTCAGATGAAGCTGATGGGGTGGCTCTAGGCAGTGAAGGAAAGAGGAACTATAAGTGGCAGATAATTATTGGAATTGCTTTCTTGATTTCAGGCCATGACATTTTGTCTCTTTGGAGACAGAGGTCAGGGAGGGGGTTCATGAGAAGGAAATTCCACATTGCTTGAAGGCATAGATGGCATTTCCATTACTGATGGAGAAGCAAGTAAAATAAATAAATCACACATGAATGGATTTATATATTAGTTTTCTGCCTTTCTATCCCACTGGTTCGAGGTGTTCTCATGTGTTTATTTTGTTAGGTAGAAATTTGCTCAGATTTGCAAATGCAGCTTTTGTTTGTGATTACTTGTATCGCTCCACTTCAAAGGAAAGCTGAGATTTTGATTCTAACCCTTCATTAGCTCTAGCTCTCCTGATACTCTTCCCTGGAACTTTAGAGGACATCACCACCCCAGACAAGCTTGCAAGATGGAGAAGGCTGCATCATTTGAGGCATCCTATTGTAGTGGTTTGAGCACTGTTTAGCATTCGGGGGGGTGAGTTCAATAAAGGCGATGGAAAAACCGAATAGAATGGTCAGCAGGGAAAAACAGTTTTATTACAAGGGAGTTAAATGTAAAGGGACAGGGGGAAAGGGTAGGAAAGGGTGTCTCCTTCTTTTCCCTCTCTCTTTGGAAGCACTTCTTGCCCTTTAGTCTCTGAAAAACACAAGCACAGGTGAAAGAAAACCAACCCCTCCCTCCCTTGTCCAAAGGGATACTTGCTAGCCAATTGAGAGGAATGGGTGGAAACCCCACCGAGGACCTGCAGGCGCTGGACATCGGAGCCGGGACGCTTCTCCCAGCAGCGGCAGCTGAAAAAAGAGAGGTGGGCGGGGCCGTGTTTCGGCTTTCAAGCCTTCTCCGTCATCNTGCCGCTGCCTGCGCTCCGGGGTGGTGAGGAGCCGCTGCCCCCCGGCCAGTCACCGTGCCCGTGCAGGAAGGGACGATCCCCGTCCTCCCAGGAACGGCAAAGGTGGGAGGGGGCCAGGAACCGCCGCTCGGCCCCGGCTGGAGGAGGTGGGGGACCGGCAGGGACGGGGCTAGAAACTGCCACCCCGCTGACAGGAGCCTGGAGGGCACGGAGACACCGTGCCCGTGCGGGAGGGGACAGCCCCATGATCCCGGGAACAGTGGAGGCGGGGGCTAGAAACTGCCGCCTGGCCCCAGTCCCATCCCCGCTCTGTCCTGGCCGAGGCAACCCCATGCCCTGCCCGGGATAGGGCTGCCTTCATCTCAGCTTTTCCCCCTCCCCCTGCTTCAGGGAAACAGGAAAAATTTGAGGAAAAATTGAATTTTAAACTCAGGTAAGTGGGGTTTCTCTCTTATACCCCCTTTCAAAAGCCCTTTTTAAACTGCTACACCTATGTAAGTGTCCTTCTTGGCCCATGGTTCTGCGGTTAGAAAACCAGTGCATTGCCTAGGAAGCTTGGGAGAACCTCCGTTCAGGGAAGCATCACTGCCTGTATGTATCTGCATGGAGAAGCAGAGGAGATCAGTCATGCTGGAGACACCCTGCTGCAGGAGACAGAAGTCTTTGCCCACCAAACTGATCCATGGTTGCATCTGGGAGTCTGCAGAGATGACCAAAGGTGGTCTGGCTGTTCTTCCACCTGAGCACCAACATTACTTCTAGGGACTTCAAGCATACCAAGAGAAACTACATGGATTTTGGAGTGCTGGCTAAGGACATAGGGGCTCAGGTTATGCCTCCTCAGTCTGGTTGGTCAAGAGGAACTACAACACCATTGGGACAACTCATACAACTGGAATGCTGTGATCAGCAGATACCAGGACTTCAGCAAAGACGGGCAATGAGACCAGCGGGTGTGGATACATACATGTGACAGAGGGGTTCTGACACATGGAGTTCTTCTATGAGCCATACAGTAAGTAGGCTGGGTGAGAGCTTGTTGGTCAGGACAAGTAATCAGATTCGGTTTCAGTCTGGAGGGAATTCATTAATGACCATTTAACTGCGAGGAGGAAGAGGATGAAGCCTTCTTTAAAGAACTTGAAGATATTTGTGGATCACATCATCTGCCTCTTTTGGAATACTTCAACTTCCCTGATGCGTGCTGGAAGAGCACTAGGAAGGAATACAGGCAAACTAAGAAGTTTCCAGAAGATGTCAGGTCTGACTGCTTCTTCACACGACTACTGGATAAGCTGATTTGGGATGCACACATTCTGAACCTGTGTTAATGAAGCATTCACAATGGCTGGGGGAATGATAGCGTTAGGCTTAGTTGTGGAGACTCTGAAACAGTGGACTTAAAGATACTGAAGGAAACGAGTAGGACAAGTAGCAGATTAAAGACCATGGACTTCAGGAGAACATAGGCTTCAGTTTCTTCAAAGCACTGAAGGCTGAATCAGGTAGAAACCAGCTCTAAAGGCTAAAAAAGACCAGGGAAACTGGCAAGTCTTTGTTGACAACCTCTTCCAAGCACAAAATCATCCCTAGCATGCAGAAAAACAAGCAGGCAAAAGAGGAGACTGGCTTGACTCATCAGGGAGCTCCTGACTGTGCTACAATGTAAAGACTGGACATAGGAAGAAACTCTATCAGGACAGTCAAGTAATGGCTGCCTACAGAAGCTGTGCAGTCTCATATTTGAAAGTTTTAAGGCCCCAGGTGGCTGAAATCCTGAGCAACCTGTCCCAGCTTTGAGAAAAGGGCTGGACTAGAGGCCTTCCGAGGTCCTTTGAAGCCTGAATGGTTCTGTCATTATGTGAAATAGTTAACTAGGTAAGACTACCTGGTTCTTTATCATCTATGTCATTATGACCATTGAAGCAAAGTGAATGTCCAGCATAATGTGCTGAGTAAGTGAGAGTCTAAAGCTCTCTTTTTAGTCTTTTTATGCGCACATTCAGCAAGGCAGCAGATTTGGAAAGGAAAGTCTGGATATTGCAGATACGAATAACACTGCCAAAGAATGCTGGCGTGATGCACAAATGCCAATCTACATCTACTAATTTTCTGTCTTTGTACAGAAGTAGTTACAAGATCTACCAATAGTTGAAAGGGATATTTTGGTTTAAAAATATAGAGTCATGGCGGCATTGATGCTACGAAGAGAAACTAAACAAGGTTGTTATTATTACCCTCAGCATTGGGTATTGAAAATCAGATCTTATTCCAAGAACGGCCCTTCATGAAGTGGTGAGTGTTGTTTGTTTTTTGAGTGATGGAGTAAAGCTTCATATCAGTCCAATCTTTTTAATATTTGGAGATCAGCTTATCTTATTGGGCAGGTTGCCAAAAACGATTACAGCTGCAGAAACTACATTTAAACAAGGATTTTATCAAGTCACTCACATCTGGAAAAATGCCAAGAAAAATAGTGACTGGAGAGAGTGGAAATCATGCCCCAAAAATAGGATGAGAAGCTGTGGAATAATTATTCAAAAGCTATGTGAATTTATGCGTACATCTGCCAGATGACCAAAATTGCCATCTGAATAAGGCATTATCCACGGTTAGACCACATTTAGCTAAACAAACCATTTCACTAGGCATAATTTGACATTTTCCATCCTTATAACTTTTCTATCAAGCGTGGATACCCCAAGAGCACTGTAAATTCATACCCTAACTTAATGCACACTAGCCTCCCCTTTGTAGACAAGGCCTTAGAAGCACAGGTACCTCCACCAGTATGAATGGAATACTGCCTATTTAAATGCTACAAGATGAGGAAGTTACTCAGTGGTCACTGCAAACAAAAGTGGGTAAATACACCACGGGGCATTAGAGTAGATTACTTAATTTAGTAATTAAGGCATCCATTACGTTTGGGTTGTTCAGCCAAAACCCGCAGAAATAAATCCATAGGCATCCACTTCATATATCAATATGCACTCTCTGCAGTCTATGAGAGCACTGTGTGCAAAAGTACTTTCTTAAGCAGTACTAAAGTCTCTTTTTCCACTAATGGGAGAAAAGGGGGAAAAGGATACAAGACTTTTTCCATGCCAGTTCTCCTCCACAAAACAGCTGTCCCCAGTCATAAGCATCAGGCACCCAGAACACCTGGAATCTTCCCAGGGACATTAATCACCCTGGTAAAGGAGCACAAGCATCAGCAGAAGCAATTCTGTGCACAGGACCAGGGGAGCACTCTTTGAAGTGAAGCTGCTTCAGCCTACTTTTTGATAATATTCCAGGAGGAAGTCAGCCAGAATTCCTCCAAGGATTCAGGGAAAGCATAGGCTATAAAAAAACATGCTAGTAGATTTCAGGCCATAGTCTGCATCTGCACAGCGAGCTGCTGTTTGTACATGGGTAAATTCAGGATCTATATTCCCTTTTCTAATTTCAGTACAGTCTGTGGGTTTGCAGAGTGAACCATAAATTCTGATGTAGCTGGAAAAGATTGCCTTTTAAAATAAAAGTTCTCATTTTGTTAATTCCTTCTGTATTGTACTTCCTGGAAAAAAAAAAAGCGTTTACAAGTGCCAGGTTTTCAATTAATTTCACTTACATCACAATTCACAATTTGGAGATAGAATGTGTGGCCAGGTCATCTATTTTATCTGCCAGTATAACGTTCCAGAAAGAGAGGATATAGGCTGCTTTTCATTTGCTTGTTCAATTAAAAGGGAGCATTTTTTACATGCAAAAAATTATTTCTGTGATACTTGAGTTACTTGAGCTCCTGTAGATTGCAATAGGTATACAAAATGCATACACCTATGCATCAGGAGAAAGAACTGACAGGAGGAAGAAAACAAAAATTGAGTGCTTTATATGCATAAGGCATGTCTACACAGATTAGTACAGACAGATGTGGGCTCCTCTGGAGGGCATGTTATCTTGGGCAAAAGGCTGCAGGAAAATGGCTTGACGGCTTCCAGACCAAAACTAGGTCCCATTTGATCAGCTTAGATAATGGCAAATGTGTGTACTTGTCTGGGCTCATCCATATAGACATGCCTGAACTCACCTCCAGACTTTCAAAATATCCCTGGAATGGAAAGGAGCTTTTCCAGTTAGGACTTAAAATAAATATTTGCTGGGACAACATGTGCACTTGCATTTGAAGTGGAGAAAGAAAAAAAGGACAGTAGAAACCAAAATTAGATGATGATGATGATGAAACAGATTGTTTAAATAAAACCCTTTTATCAGGAAACCATGGCAGATGTCCAGCCCAGAGTCAGGTATTTATTTCCAAAAATGAAGAGGGAAATGAAATACAAAGAGTAAAAATTGGAAACGTTCAAAGAAAGTGGAGAAGGAGGAGAACAGACAAAATTTAATCCCCTTTCTGGGGCTTACAGACACAGTTTTACTCTGAGTACTTTGAATGCCACTGGCAGTATTTGTCTCCTTTTCTGTTCTCTGAGTTTTGAGGGAAAGAAAGTGTAAAATCATCATGGAAATTATCATGATCATTGATCAAATTTATCTTAAACCATCTAATAAGGGTCATCGGTCCATGCCATGGTCTGTCTGACATCAGTGAAGAGGGAAAGTCTCTTCCAGAAGCTGAATTTATGGTGGTTAGAAAGGAAATATAGGAAAAGTGACATGAATTACACCTGTGGTTGATATCTCTTCTATTGATTGTAGCAGATGGGTAGCTTAATCTAAATCAGGTGATGTCAGGGGAGATGAATCCCTAAAGGGAGTGACAGAAAGAAGATCAGTAAATAGTGTTCATGGAGAATTCTGCAGACACTTGATCCACTTTTGTCTCTGGTGTAAATCTAGAACCATCTCAGACATCAGTGAGGATCAGCATATCTGCAGATTCTGTAGCTATTGTAAAGGTCTCAAATGAACATCCTCAATTACAGCAGAATTTAGGGCCAGTATTGTTGGAAGAGGCAGACTCACTTTAGAACTGCTCCTCATCTTGCTGACGATATTGCTTGTCTGAATAAGTATCTCAGCCTATTTCTTTTAGACAGACTTATTTCTTTTTATACTGGTGCTAACACTCAGAGGCTTGATAGAAAATTCCAACTTTTATCATGTGTTTCCTTTCCTTACACAGATATTGTCTGATCAAACTATCAACACCCACCCCACTTTCCACTTGCTCCTTTTAGGAGTTGCAATTTAGGCTTTTTTCACTACCTAGTTTAGTAATGGTTAAAGGTCAGCTTCATCTCCAGGTTTCCTTTAACAAACACAATCTGCTGTGATGTAATTTGAGACACTCTGATATACGCAATACTGCATATTCAAATAGTTCCTGGTAATTAACAGTTGTTGTTTCCCTCTTTCTCATCACTTACCTGACCAAACAGGACTGAAGGATTGGCAGATGTAGTGGTATTCTTGACCATCCCTAAGAGACTTTGAGCAAGGGCTGGAGTCAAGTGTTGAATGCTTACAACATATGAGGATCAATACACACTACGGGTCTGTTTGTCTTCCTCCTGCACTTGCTGATCTGACAAAATAACTCCTTATGTTAGAGAAAATGAACAATAATAAACATGCTTAAAACAAAGGCCTTAATAATGTGTTAGAGGGATCATGCTTTCTCCTTCACCCCATAGGGTAGCTAACTATGTGGGTTGTCTGTAACAACCTGAAAGCATCACTGTGCAGTGTGGATGAGCAGACCAGGCCTGCATTATGGCTTGTTGTGTATATGATTGGTAAAGACTGGCCATGGTTAATCCTAGTTTTTATGCACTGTTCTAACCAAGATCACTCCTGGTGCTCTTTGGGAATTAAGTGAACATTCATCAATGAATCACCTCTTCACAGTGACTCTCCACTCTCATTCCTGGAGCAATCTCTGCAAAAAGTCACCAAAAGCATAACATTGTGGCATCAGGAGCATTTGAAATGGAGACTAGCTGTGATTAGCGCACGGCTATCACCTGAAAATATGGGATTATTAGAATAAATAATGTTAATGTTTTCCAGTTGGGCTAGACCAGCCATGTCAGAGATTATTTCAATTAAAAAAAATAAAACAAGAAGTCTGAAGCAGTTGTGTTTCTCCAGGAATTTTATTTTTTTTTAATGAGTGTTTCATTTATAAAGTCCAGACTTCAGTATCCTGCACAGCCACAAGACAACTAGGTCTACCTCAAACTGATCAAAATGGAATTTTTCCATTGGGTTCAGTGTTCAGTTGACTATCCAAACATCTGTTTTGTGGTTTGTTCAACCTTATACGTCAATGTGATGTTAATCTCCTTTATACAGAAAAACTGAAACAGTGCCAATGATTTAACTTCCTAGGAAGATGGAGGATCCTTTCTCAAGCTGTAAATCCTTCTGGCGTATACCCAAAGTGAAATATATAAATCACCAGAGTGGAAACATGGCAAACATGATTTTCTGTCTAAACGAGGGCAGTCTTAGCTTTGGAAATTAATCAGGTTCTTTATTAAAAACACCTTCAATGACAATGAAGATAAATCTCCCAGAAAATTACTCTGGAAATTAATCAGTGTCTTCCTTACATATTTTTTTCCCAGTAATTTTCTAGGAGATTTGTCTTCTTTGCCATTGAAGGTGTTTCTAAGTAATGAAACAATCTTTTCTTCATGAATAGAGCCAGCAAAAGCATTTTTAATGCATTGTAAGCTTTCTTCCTCTACGGTGTTTTCTAAATAATCCCATTTCTTCCTTTCCCTGAAACCAAATTTTTAGTCTGTGCAGAGGTGAACCTAGTGAGGGGGTAGGGGTAAGGGGATTTAGAGGCACCTTTCCACCCATGAGATAGAGGAACAAGGGAATTAGAAGGCAATTAACTTTTCTTCAGTTATAGAAAAATGCTGGAGCAAGAAATCAGGGAATTTGAGGCACCTGGAAGATAAAAAACAGATGACTGACACCTAACAAGAATCATATACCACCCATGGCTGGTATTGTCCCTTTTAGGAAGAAACCATTTGCATTTAGATCAAGTCCTACAGATATGAATCACTACAGCAAAATTCCCAATAAATGATCAAATTTAACTCTCCATACCCTTACCTAGCTACTTCCTTCCCTGCAATTTTCTCCAACAAAATGATGTAGGAAAATCCCAGTTTCCTTTATCAGGCACTCCTTCACTTAAAATCTGAGAACTGTAATGAGCAAGTTTTGTCATTCATGATATAATGCAATGCTGAAGCAGAGTTGGACAGGGAGTTGGGCAAAGGGAAGTCTGGAGGAACTCTAAAAATGCAGCAAGACTTTTGCAGAGTTTTAGAGGGAAAAGGGTGTACCTGAAACAAAGAGAAACTAAGGAAGCATGGTGGCATGTGCATGGTAGGAGTGCAGGAGAGGAACAGATGAAAGGAGCAGATGGAGAGCTGCAGACCGGGAGGGACATGAGTGGCAGGGTGAGGTAGGAATGCAGGGAAGATGTGGAAGAAGGGAATTTGGAGACCACATGATACCGTAAAGCAGCAGTTTCAGCAGAAAGGTTTGTAAGTCCGGAAGGGCAAACAAAAGTAAACCAGTGATACAGGAAGTGGGATTGTAAGTAAAAAGGTTTGGAAACTGCTGCCAAAACATTATTGGAATTTAGGAACCGGAAAGCAGCTCCTGCTCTGTTTCAGTGTGCAAACCTTGTCATGTCCTCCATAAATTCTGGCACCAAATGCTTCAGGGGAAGGTGTAAGAGCTGTAAGTGGGTGCAGAGGTAAAAGCAGTGGTCCTCAGGCTAGGAGGAACAACACACTGCATTGCTCTGATACCATTGGTGGTCAGAAACATATCCCACGTAGCAGAGTTGATGTGGGGGCTCAGAGAGATTCCTTAGCTCTCACATAAGACATGCTCACTCAGGAGATTAAGCCGCTTCAGCACCACATGAGTCACCCTGGCACAGAATTGTTAGAGGCTGACATGAGTTTTGGAGAGTAAGATTTTGCTGCTCACTTCAATGCTGTTTTCAGTACACATACTCTCTGGAAATGTACTCTATCCACATCCATGCACCATGTGGCTTTTTGAAACTCACATCTCAGCTAAAAAGAGTTCCCATGGCAATGAATGGTCTAATAATAGGTCTATGGAAGAAAAGACTTCCTTTCATCCATCTCAGATTTCTTGCTTTTTTCATGTCAGTGACCTATTATTAGAAGGGAGAAAGAACTACTTGCATCTTCTACCTAAAGTAAATAATTCAGATCTCAGTTCTACTTTCATAGACATCAAGTCACAGAGTAAATAGGAAAGAAGATTTACACAGGCGTGAGCACAGCAGGGTTCTGCAATAGCAGGAAGATCAGATGAATGCAAGTTTTTCTTAGCAGCTAATAGAACCACCCAAAACACAAGACAGGGTATTATTGAGATTAACTCCCACACAGGAATTTGCTAGAATAGAAAAATAGCAGGACAGAGATGGTTCACTGGATTTTGGGCTGTTCTATGAGTAGCATTGTTAATGCAGAGGCTGAATACATCAACTAAAGAGAGGATCTTCTTCATTTACTTCTATGTAAGAACATGGAAGCAAAGATGACCTTCAAGTGTGACCGTGATATGACACATACCATAACTCTTAGAAAAAGTAGCAAGAGAAAAGATCAAAATAAAGAGAATGGATTTAAGAAAGCAAGTCCTCAAATTACTCAGAGCAGGCAAGATCAACACAGAAAACAAATGTAAGAGACAAAGAATAGAACAAAGGTGGAGAGTCCCTGAACATTACAGTAAGGTCAAAAATCTGATCTGTCCTAGTAAGGAGAACATCTAGAATTGAGTGTCAGAGGAAAATGTGGATAAATCACAAGGTTAAGGAAAGGTCATCATAGTTCAGACCATTATAGGGGAACGAGGGAATTAGAAGGCAATTAACTTTTCTTCAGTTATAGAAAAATGCTGGAGCAAGAAATCAGGGAATTTGAGGCACCTGGAAGATAAAAAAACAGATGACTGACACCTAGCAAGGATCTGTAGTGTCAAACTAATATAATTTACTCTCTGTGGCAGGGCAACAGGTCTCATTGGTGAGAAGGAAGATGTTAATGGCACATACCTTTATGTTATTACGGTTTTCAACACACCTTGAATGACATTCCCATAAATAAGCCTGAAAAAAAAAAGTAGATAAATGTTAGGAAGAACCATTGCTAGTTAAATCTGTGTGCTCAGAGTGCAGTGATCAACACCTCTTTCTCAAATTCACAGAAAGTATCTGATGAGCTTCAGCAGTGTCTGTACTGTGTCCAGCACTCTTCCAGATTTTCAACACTTACATGAGAGAGCAGGCATATGCTTTTTAATTATATGAATTACTAAACTGGGTGAAGCTGCAGTGATGACAGAGGGCAAGATGGGAAGGTAGAATGATCTTGACAAATTGAAGAAATTATTTGGAAGAAATAGGGTGAAACTGGAAAAGGCTAAATTAAAAGTTTTGATAATGAAGTAGAAATAGCAAACCCCAGAAACATAGCAGGGGAAGGCCTAATTCATGCGGTTAGGCAACTTGAGGCTAGAATAGTCTGCAAATTCTCTACGAGCAAAGAATTCCAACACAAAATAAGCAACAGCTGTGTTATGATGGATACAAATGACCAGTCCATGAAATATGATGTAATTATTTTGCTATATGTGGTGTTGGTAAGGTTGTGTCCCATTTAGATCATAGTTACTCAAGAAGGATTTTTCCTTTAGGGGTTGGTAGTGAGAAGAGTCGGAGGAATTTGGCTTAATATGGAGTAGGCTGCAGTGACAGATGACGATTCTTTAAATATCTCAAAATGACACACTTAAGTTACTAAACATAAAGATAATTCTTTAAGTATACTAAAGCTAAGGCATGGGAAAGGAATAAACTCTTCTGGGAGTCTGCAATGGGTTGAATAAAGAGTAATACCAGGTGTGGCAGCAAAGAACAGATTACGATTTATCGGGAAAATTTCTGCAATAAGAAGGACTGTGCAGTACTGAAGCAGACTGGCAAATGGGACCAGTGAAATCTCCAGTAGCGTGGCTTTTAAAAAAGGATCAGGTAAGCACCAGCCAAGAATGTCACATGTTTAATTAGTCTTTCTCTACTTCCTTTGAAACATTCATAATTCTTTTATCTCACAACACACCCTGATTTCAAAATTATTGATAAGCATTGTGAGTAACACAGGCATCAGGGCGGGATCTTTTGCATTTCACTATTTAGCTGTAATTAAAATAAACCTGTAGTTCTACCCAGTGCTTTCTGCCTCCTGCAGAATGTTTGGCTCATGGTAGTGCTCTGACTTTTACTTTTTTCATTTAGCTGTTGGGATGACACCTGACTAGGTCTCTGCAGAAATTCAAACAACTTACTCTGCTTCTAAATGTTTTATTGCTTGAGTTTCAGACAGCTCTGAGATACGAATGCAGAAATTAATGATCATTGGCAGATTTTAACTTATGCATGTGTAAGCACTGGATAAGCTTTCCATTTGAAGTCCTTAGGCGCATAAAACGTTTGCTTTCTTTCAGGCCATCAGCATGATTGATGAGTAGAGTGCCTTCTCACTCGGATAAATTATCTGGATGTAGCAATTTGCAACTTTTTCAATTTGCTCTAACATCTCAGTTGTGATATTTCCTCAGCAGCACCATCTCCTCTTTAGAAACAGATCCAAAATCAACAATGGTGAAGACTTACACTGAAATATAACTTGCCTTCTGAAAAATAACCTTGTCTTCTTTTAGTAGCTTCCTTCAGACCCTGGTGTTCTCACAGTCCTGTGGATTCTTTCCTATGACTATGACTTCTGATAGACTTAAGAAAGCCTCTCTTTATCTGTGCTATTTTCTTTTTTTTTTGTTGTTTTGTTAGATCCCTTTGAAGCCTATGTTGATCCTTCTGATTTCCTGTTAATTTATCGCCTCCCATAATTTATAATCCTGTTTATTGCCCTCAGTAGGGTCAGATTTCTAAAGGCTGAAGGACTGGCTCAAATTACCTCTTAAATCTTGGGTCTTGGCATTCCTCTGCCCTGCCTGGTTCCCGTTTATTCAAGTCCACGCATATCTGCTGAGACTAAGTAACCGTTTTGAGAGGTGACTTTCTAGGGACTTTATTTTAATTTTAAAGCCTTTTAAACCCACTTGTTCACCCTATTTTTTTAATGCTAACCAGAATCCAGTCATTTCTCAGAGTTTTATTTTCAGAACCAGAATCCTGTTATTTCTCAGAGTTTACTCTGTGAGTCCAATTATGTGCTTCTCCCTAATAAATTAATATTCAGCTACAGTTAATTCATTTTCTTTGAATTTACTCCTCTGTGTTACTTAAGATTGAATGAAGATAAGCTTTCCCTTTGATGTGCAAGCTCTTGGCCTAGTTACTCTAAGACCCAACACTTGCCTCCAAGAAATTGATTCTCTCAGGCTGGTGCAAGTTCTCCAAGCTGTGGGTAGGCTGCTGAGCAACCCTGCCACTGCCTCTTTTCTACTCCTGGTCTCATTTCTCTTTGCACTCCCTCTCTTTCCTTTTCATCTACACGTGTGTGTTTTTGCCATGATCTTGCCATCAGTCTGGCAATGTCATTTTTTTTGGCATTCATGGTTGTACATGTCTGGGTTTTGCTAAGGTTGGCAACTTATCAGCAACAGTATTGAGCTATGTCTTCATCGCCAGCAAGTTCCTCTTCTAGCCAAGGAAGCCCACAGATTTTGAGCAGCAAGGGCAGTCTGACCATGGTATGCTGCTTCCCCTGCAAGCTCTGGAAAAGCTTCCATTTACCACCTAAGTCTTCCAGAGGTGAGGAGACCCTGCATCCTAGGAGGACCTTTGTGGCAGTGTCCTGCCATGGCACAGGGGTGAGGAAGGAAGACGACAACTCAAGGCATTTCACTGGGAAAACCGAGTCCTTCAAGGAAACAGTTCACTGTGTCAGTAGTGCTGGGGGTAGTCAAGCTGGTGTGCCTCTGCTTCAGTCACAAGCAGATATGTGCCTCATTAAGAGGAAAATAGGAGTGACTCTTTTTAAGAGTTCTCATTTGTAGAGTTAATGTCATTAAACCCAACTGCAGCAGCCTAGGCAGTCACAAATGCCTGCTCAAGAGGCTACCATAATTAGGCAAATCCTTTTCCCTGCTCATCATCTTCCATCCATGTGTCCTCACCACTGCACATTGACTGTTACACTCTGCTGGCAGTACAAGTCCATCTGTCTGTGGCAGGAACACGTTGCACGCTGTTCGGCACTAATCAAGAGGATGTGCTGGGTGCATAGATACATAAACCCTCCCAGCATCAGCTTACGAGTTACACAGCTGTTTAAATTGTTGGGACACTTTCCCTCGGTGGTTCTTTTATATGGTTTATATGATGTGAAGGGAGCATTACTCTTGAAGGGAATTAAAGAACTTGGCCAGGTTTGACTGTGGTCTTTAAAGATCCCATGACGCTTTTCAAGAGACCTGGAGAATTAATCTCTTTGTGCTGCTTAAACTTCAACAGGGAAAATTATAGTTTGCTTTTCTATCCTTTCTACTTCTGTGTTCTGCTTTGTAGATTAAAGCATTATTAATATATTTTATAGCATTTTAAATGTTCACTGTGTGTGGCACTGTGAATGGAAATCTAAGGGGTTAAACAAAGCAAAATCCAATTGTGAACAGTTTGTCTTCTGGGGGAAGATTGTGGTAATAGGCAAGAGGCAGAGCTGGCAGCTAACATATGGGCATTGTAAATATTGAATAAAAAAGTACATCAAATTACAGTGTTGTTAAGTACATAAAATATTTTTTAATTCTGATATGATTTTCAAAACACTTTTTTATTGAAAAAAAGAGAGACATTTTCTTCAAAAGCCTTCCTCTTCCCTCTTCTTCTTCCTTGACATTATGGTGGAGTTCAGAGGATAACAGACATCACATCTGATGTAAACACAGAATGTCATGACTAGATGTCGTAAACCAACTTGATTTATGTCAGTGTAAATGAAAGCAGAATCTGTCCTGCAGCAGCATCCACATGACAGAGTGTATTAGCTGGTCTGCGGTGTCATGCTTGGGTTCTTTCTCAACATTAGAAACAATTGAATGCCAAATTTGTGGAAATCAACTGAGTTTGTGTAACTGGTAGAAAATATCTATTAAAGAAGAGATGACAAAATGAGAGGAAATGAAAAGCAAAGACTTCTTCAGTAATGGAGAAAAGAAAAGGGGCAATGAGAAAGAAATAGCCTCAAAGACAGAACTTTAAAACCCTCAATTAGTTTCTAAAGGAAGTCATAGGACATGCCTGAAGGTTTTCTAACTACTGCAGTTAAGTTACTGGGGACAGAAAGTCCATCAACACAATAGGATGTGTCTGTCTCTAAAACGGGCTTTCTACCAGACGTGATGGTGCCTTCCAGAGCACACTGTAGTTGCTGTCTATGCCAGTCCTAACAGCTACATTGTGCCCATAATATCACATCCTAGAGGATGTTCTATTGCAGGCATGCCAGACAGTGAGCTGTGAGCTGCCCACCACCCACCTCTCCTGCTCCATGGCTCCCTAGCACGGGCTGCACCCCTGTCTGCTCAGCTCCAGGGTCCCCTCCCCACTGCCTCCTGGATGGCTGAGTTTGAGGAGCAACACGTAGCATCTCTCTTGCTACAGCAGACACAGAAGGGGAGTATAGGAGCTGCATTTGGGCAGAAGCCTGTTTGCCAAGCCACAGTGTGTGGGAAGCCAGCTACACTGAGCACAGCCACCAGAAAAAAGTGTTTTCCTAAATGCACTGGCAAAAAGCCTTAAATTCAAACGGCATGTTCCCTCTTCTTCGGGAGAGACCATAGTAGGACCAGAGAGGTGGAATGTCAGAAATGTTATTGCTACCACTACTAATAAGTAATAAGTGAATTTTATTATTTCTGTTAAATCATAACCCGTATGCTAGCTTTCAGAGCGGCCGCAACCTGAG
Organism: Serilophus lunatus; assembly: GCA_013399895.1. Taxonomy (NCBI): domain Eukaryota; kingdom Metazoa; phylum Chordata; class Aves; order Passeriformes; family Eurylaimidae; genus Serilophus; species Serilophus lunatus. The sequence continues at coordinate 439,829 of VXBA01000854.1, read as the reverse complement.
ATAGCCAGTATATTAGATAATATTGTGTCATGGGGAAATACATGGCTTCCTGAGGTTCATATTGCCAAATCACACCCCACTACTATTGTTCAAAATTGCCTGAGTGTTATAACTGTAACAGATGACACTGGGAAGCTATGGTAAAATACTGTAGTCAAATATCATCAAGTAGCAGTGTAACTGCACAGTTGGGCCACTATCATTCAACAGAAGCTGGAATTAAGTTTGAAGTTGTATACCCTGATTTCTCTTTGATTTTACATGGGCCATGACATATATCAATAGCTTCTCTTCCAGGTTGCATGGAGGAAGTCTTCAATCTAACCAGCAGGTTAAAAATCTAATATTATGCCATCACAGAAAAAACAGAAGATCCTTAGTGAAGAAAAGCTTCTTCACTTCTACTTAGGCATGAGTCTGAGACAAAAGGGTGTTATTTATTTGTAACCTAAACACACAAGACAAATAATTATTCAACTATCTGTCCTACAGACCTGGGATAGCATACACATGGTTTGCTTAGCCTGACACGGCAACAGGGAAGAGACCTGGCATGCAGCTTCAAGATCATATTCTCCTGCAGGAATGAGAAAAAAACCTAGACAAACCAATATAGATACACTTGTTCCCAAATACTGCTTTGCAACTCCAGTTTCCTAATGTGTGCTTATGATATGTGATGAAAGGTATGTAATTGCTGGCACCTAATGGAGTGAAAGAGCATTTGTGGCAGCCCTATTTTTGCAAAACAAGGCATTTCCACTCAAAAGGAGAGAGAAAAAATATCAGTTCTCAAGAACTCAGGAGGAAATAAGGGATTATTCCATGTTTAGGAAACTTCCCTAGTTCACTGGAAAGATTTTACAAGTATAAACCTGACACCTTCTTCAAGTCTTGTAAAGCTCCTAAGTCTTTCCTCTGGACACATGGGCCAACTCCTACTAAGGCACAAACCAAGCTTTCTAGGGCAAGGGGTCTGCTCTGGCTCCCTCAGCAGCAGCCCTGGAGCCCATGGAGGTGGTGATCAGAAAGGCATCCTAAAATTTAATGTTCCAATGGATATTTCCAGTGACAATGGCCACATAACAGAGTCTGGGCTAAAATGAGTACTGAGATTTTCTGTGTGGCATGCCATTCACTCCCTTCTCACCCAAATAGGGCAATTTAAAGCTGTCAGGTCATTTCTTTTTAGAACCAGGCATTGATCACAGTCCTTTATCCCCCTCTGCAGAGGCATGGGAGTACTATTACCACCTGTCATTAAATGTAGCCCTTTCCCCAGGTGTAAGCATTGGTGGGACACTTCCCTTATCAAAGCCAGCAATCTAGGACAGGTCTGCTTCTGGGACAGGTGCCTTATCAAAATTAAAAAAGCACACCCATACCACTTTGGATACTTCTTTCCAGTTTTTACTTTAGCTTTAACAATTAAAAATTGAATGACTCTTCCAATATCTCCTGTAGGAGTTAGAAGAAAGCTTTTGAAGCATACCTAAGTTGTGCATTCAGGTATTTTCAGTCTTTGTATCATTCAGTTTTGCTAAATCTGTTTTCAAGTAAAAGCTAAATACTATTATTGTTCATTTTCTCATAAGCAAGGCAGATAGATACATCTGAGTGTTTGTAACCTTTCCATCATACCCCAGCCAGGGAAAAGATTCTCTCAGATTCCTGTAGAACTGTGTAGCAGAGCTCATTGCAGCCTCAGCAGAGGCAGGCACTGCTGGAGGGAAAGTTACCTGGCTGTTCTTCAGGGCAGTACCTGTCCTGGGACATATTTAGGGTTACTAGACTTGTGAAGTGACTTCACATGGATTTTTTGTTGTTTTGTTTTTGTTTGTTTGTTTGTTTGTTTTTTTGCTATAGCCTCTCCTTTTCTTCATGCAGAGACCCACATGTTCACACTTGTTCCTGCTCATCATATTTTACATTTCCATTTGCTTAAAGTGAAAACTGGTTGTGAAGCAGAGCCCTCCACATCCCCACTGTGGTCTGTGTTTACCAGATAGACCAAATCTTGGATGCTAAAGACCCTTGAGCTCCGTGGTTACAAGTAAATCTTGGCTCACAGTTTGTCTTGGTTCACAGCCATCATCCCCCAATACCATGGTCAGCAGTGAGCCTTGGGGACCAGTGTTTTTGCCTTTGTGTCAATGCCCCAGTCTGCAGGGTGTCAGTGTTGCCATCAATAGGGATCAAACGAGTTGCGGTTTGATAAGATGCTCTCTGCTCTCCACAGCTCAGGTGAAGATGTCAACCAGAGCAGTGCTGGTGGGTCAGAGATACCAGACACTACAGGGGAAGTGGGGGCATCTGACCAGCCCAAACCCATGTGGTAAGTGAAGAAACTCCCTTCAGATATCTAGCACTTAAGGTGTGATCCAGTGATCTGCTTGTGGAACTAACAGCCGGCGGTATGTTATGCTTTACTAATTCATCACAAGGTCTTCTAGCTAGTTGTTTATGTTTGTGCCTCAGTTTATCTGTCCCTGCATGACCAAAACACCCACTTTGGCCACTGTTGCAGCTCTGCCTTGCAGCTCTGGAAAGGGTTCTCCAGTTCAGATGCTCAGAGGGCTTGACAATGAAAAGCCAATAGTGTTATTCAATCCTCTTCCAGTCTTGGCTGACCTGGTAACCTGAAGGGAGCAGTAAGTTGCAGAGGGCCTTAATGCTTTGGTAATGTGTAATGGGCCTCTTGGGTTATATTTTCCTAAGTTTGTTTTCAAAGCCCACGTGGAATTTAACTGATGTCTACTCCACCTGAGACAATAGGGTGGCAGGAATGGGCAAAGGCTGCGCTTCCCAGTGCCCTTCTTACACCTCCCCTTGCAATTGCTTGTCCTTCCCCAGTCTCCTCCTTTGCAGACTCCTGCTGGGAGGCATTAGCACATTTTTTTCTGACAACAAAAAATTAAGAGCATTTCCTTTAATTTACCACATGTAGAACTAGATTTAAGATCTTTTATTTTGCTTCACAGAATATTTTGTAACAGAGTTATGACTTAAGGGCAATTTTTTACTAGAACACCTGTCTTATGGATTTGTCAAAGCTTAGGGTAAGCTGCCCTTTCTGACCCACACCAGCTTCAGTCCATGAATATTACAGCTTTGCAGATTTCCCTCTGTGGGCTGTAGTGTTTCCACTTTCAGGTTGCATCAGACCTTTCAGTTTATCTTCAAATCCACTGCTAAGATTTAGGCCATTTTCAAAAATCACTTGAGCACCTGGGAACCTGAGAACTTACCTCTACTTATTGTCTTAATATTTCTATCTCTATGTACTCTTGATGAATTTTCAACTTTTGATCCCATGTGTTAAGACAAGCTTGAGATTTAAAACTGCATCTTAGGAGCAGAGATTTTAAATAACCCATCTTAAGTTGGTAATTGCAGCAAGCCCCCTAAAGTCTGACTGTAGTTATGCTGATAGCAGAGTGCTAAAAATGAACTGTTCCACTGTACCACCAGCTGAACTAAGGTTTCCTGACTGAACTCTGCTCCTGTAAAAGCTTTTACTGACATAAACATATATAAGGGAAGAGAAATCAAAACCATAGGGTATGCAATTATATCGGAGAAGCCCACAATTCTCAGGGATTTCAGGCATGTAATCTCCTTCAAAACTAATTAAAATTAGATGTATTTAGATGTCTGCCACTTACAGATTTAATAACCAATTAGAAGAGCTTTCAGACCTTTAAGGACCAGGTAGTAGGATTATTTTTGGTCTCTTCTTGCTTTCACTCAAGGGCAACATGACTGAAGTGATGCTGAGAATTTTGCTGTGGCCTCTCTGGAGGATGGTGAAAAGCTGTGTGCGGTTTCTGGAATCGGCTGCTGAGCATCTGGCCTTGGACTGAAAAACTTGTTATGGTTATGGTCACAGTCATCAGTGCTACCTTCACTGAGTCAAAAAAACCTGAATAACACTCGCAGTCAGGTCAAATTAAAAAGAGGAAATCTTCCGGAAGAGATGTGGTTTTAACCTCATTGTCCTGCTTTGGATACTAGGGGGCGCTACCAACGATGAGAGACAGAATAGAGACGACAACAACCAAACCCAGTTTATTAACTAGGGGCTATATGAGCTGTGGAGCCCTACTAAAAACACAGATTAATTACACAAAACCGACCTGACAATATTTTGCAAGAAAAGAAAAAGCCAAACTGCTCCTCCAAACTGGCTGCAGGGCTGTGGAGCAAGGGGAAAAAGGAAGGCTGCCCTGAGGGTAGTGCTGGTCCCACTCTAGGAGCTGCTGGAAAAGAACGACAGTGAAAGGAACCCCGGGGGGGGGGAACCCAAAGGGAGAGATACCACAACTCTGTCGTCTCCTTGTGGTTCCTCCACCGGCTCTGCCCAAGCTCCAATGACGCCAAGGGTGGCAAGGGACTGGGAAGGGGAGCCGTGCATCCCTCTACCATCAAAGGAGCAGAAAGAGGCAGAGCTTCTGTTCCTTTGGCTTTTATGGGGTGCTCTTTCTCGGGGCACCCTTCCTGGGTGTGCCACTTCCCCATAGGATGGCAGTGTGGGACGTCGCCCCCACTCCAAGATTTCACCGTGAGGCAAGATGGCATTCCCACCAAAATGCCTGTGGCTGCACTCACCAAAAGGAAGGGGCTGCCACTGCTGCCCCACCAGCACCACAGGGACCCCTGGGAGGGAGCCAGGGGCCGGGGCCGCCGTTCACGGAGAGAGCAGCCGGAGCAGCCGCTGCGCTGCCGTGGGGGGGCTGCTGCCGCCCCCAGTGAGGGGGCAGCACTGCCCCGCCGGCACCGCCGCCCGGGCCCAGTGGAACGGCACCGAGCCGCCGCTGGCCCCAGCCCTGGCCCGGGCCCCGCGGAGCTGCGCCGCGCCCAGTGGGGCGGCGATGCTGCCTCACCGCTGCTTCTGGGCCCAGCCCCGCAGCCTCTGGTCCCAGCAGGGCCACAGGGGAACGGATGGGAGCAGCCCCCGTCCCCAGCCAGCAAGATGCCGGGACAGGACTGGCTCTGCAGGGCCCTGGGGCACTCTGTGCCCTGGCACGGCCCAGGCCGTGTGAGTCCCGCATGCAGGGCGGGGGCCCCGCTCAGCCTGCGGGCACTTTGTGCCTGCAGGGACGGGTCCAGCCCCACATAGCCCTGGGTATGGGGGTCGCACCATTTCGTCCTGCTTCACTCTCCCACGAGCAGGAAAAAAAAGGTTTTAAAAGACAAACCCATAACACCCATTCAGAGATCTGAGCATGTTTTTTCTGAATTACTATCACAGGGAGTGCACCAGGGGACATGTTCAGTGCCATTCCCAGTCCCACTGGGAGGGTATGCTCCCAGAAGGAAACCAGAAAAAGCATCCTGTCACATGATGCTCCCATACCTAGGCTCTTCAGCTGGCCCTTAGCACAGAGACACCCCAGGTACCATGTGACCATGCCATGACCATGGCATGATCCACGTAGGGGCTGCTCTGCACAGAGTCATGCCACATGTGGAGCACCTTCCAGAATCTGCAGGGACATCTCTGCTACATGGCTGAGACTGCTGCCTCCTCTCCATCCAGCATGGCAGGGCAAAGAGTGGCCTTTTGGAAAGTGTTAATAGCAGCTCCCATACTTCTCCAAATAAATCCTGTGCCTGCAGAATACAGCACTTTGAAGGAGACTCCTCCTTGCTGCTCTTCCTCACACAGCAACCCCAATTTAGGGCTGCAGCTGGACTGAGAGGCAATTACACAGTCTCATCATATTGTATGAGATGTGATAGACTGTAAAGATGACTCACATATGGGTCTGAATGATTGCACATGGCATGTTTATAGCATCAAACATGTCTCAGTACTGCTGGTGTGCAGACCTTCTGCAGTGGTCAGTGAGAGCTGCAATATGCTTGCTGGGAGAGGTGCACAGACTCACTGACTGATGGGAAGAGACTGTAATTTATGCTGTGTATGGTACCAGAAGGATGGGTGGTGGATGCCTGAGCATCCCCGTGGAGGGAGATGGGGCTGGAATTGTTGGAGCCCTAAAAGAGGATGGGAATGAGGCTAACTGGGAGGGATGCTCCTGCTGCCCAACGCAGTAAACTGCCTGGCTGGAGACTTGCAGGACAAAGGCAGAATGGCATCCAGGTCTTCAGAACAACTCAGTGTTAGAAAACTACATCACGGGAAAGGGGCAGCAGAATTGTTTTGGGGCCAGGGGCAGGCTGATGCTTCAGGCTGCTGCCTGTTTTGCCTCAATTGCACTACCTTTAAATAGAGGAGCTTGTCTGATGAAAGCATCTGTTTCTACTGACTTCCTAAAAGGGAAAAGTTTATTGCAATTTTGCATAACTGATGGGATTATCTGAGAGTATAATTGTTGTGTGTAATAGCAAACATTCCTGTTTTTCACATAGCCAGAAGGTTTTAGGAATGAATAGGGAATTCTTGTTTGAGCAGTTATCCCTGATGTGTTCCAGCATCTTTCCTGAGACAGGGCTTGCTGTATGCTGCATCATCTTGGGACTCCTGTGTCACTCAAATGCATCCCACATTGCAACTCTCACAAAGATCAGCAAGCCCACAAGACAGCAACTGTGATCCTCACCCTGTCCTGTGTTTTGTTTTTATCTAAGATGGATTATTTAATTGGTTGTGATGAGGACCATTATGTAGAAAATCAGGAGACCACACTAGGTGTCAGCTACAAGACAGTCAACATGGACTATTTTCCAAACACTCAGGTGGTCCTTCAAGACTCCCTCAGCCCTTGCTACCTCCATAGGCACAACCAAGGGGTGGCACTTTGCTGCCAGCATGTTGATTCCAAACCCAGCCTTGCCTAGGTGAAAGCAGTGTCAGGAAGGAAGGTAAATAAAAGGCAGTGGTGAAACAAGAAAATAGGCCTATATACCTGCACTCCCAGTGCACATTAGGTTGCACATCTGCTTCAGCCCAAGTCTGCCAGATAAGCAGGAGACTCCCACTCTTCTGCCAGTGTGCCATGTGTACAAGACAGCTTGGATCAGCCCTCTGTAAAACACAGTGCTGACTACAACATACTGATGTGGTGAGAACACTGTGACACACTGTTATGTGTTTAGTTGCAGTGGTAGAGGGCTTTGGGGTGCAGAGTATGGCATTCTGTATAGGTTAAGTTGGGGTTTGGAACACAGAATATAGTATATGAGATATGTTGGTAAGGGCTTTGCAAAGAGAATTCACTTGTATGTTTGCTCCTGACTGTGAAGACTTATATGGCATGTGTGCAGTGCGGACACTCTGTGAAATGAACTTTGTTTTTCTGCGGATTCATATTCTCTTGTCATTGTGTCCTGATGGCTTTCACGGAATCGCTGCCGATTCCTCTGTTGCCTGCAGCCTTGGGCAGCTGTAGCCAGCTTGCCAAGCTGGCTAACCTGGTTGTTATTTTTTTACTGTGCTAGGCACTTGCTTTAGAGATTAAAGGTATGGATTTTGTAATTCCAGTAAGCAGCTACTCAATCAGTATGAGCAATGGAAGAGAGAGAGACAAGAAGTCTGTTGGTGGAGTCAAGGCTCAAGACAAGGGAAGAACAGATACTCTGTCAGAAGTTTGAAATAAGAAGATGCCATCTTTAAGACAAAAACTATAAAATTCTCAAGGGACAGGAAATGCAAAAAAACCCATATATTTTTCAGATAGCATGTCTGTGATTTTCTGTGCCCATTTGTGTCAATCTGTGTGTGTGCACACCACTCTCAATAATATAATTTCACAAAAAACCCTCTCTGTTAATGTGTTCCTCCAAAACCAGGCAGTAACATCTTCAGGAGGCTCAGTAGCTGCCTCCAGCAGCCATGTCAGCACAGAATCTTCTGCATGAAGCAGGAGACTGTGGAAGCAGGCAGAGGTGTTCCAACCCCCAGCAATGTGTCTGGACAGGCCCCAGGCAGGATGTGTGCTTCCCAAGCCACCCACCTGCAGCCCTTGTGTGAAGGGTGAGTGGGTGGCCAGGGTGGGGCATCACAACGCAGCATCTGCTTGTGTCCTTACACTGCTCTAAAACACCATGGACAATAAAGCACAGTGAAAGTTTGAAGCCATTACCCAGGGTTTTATCCCAGAAGCCTCATGGGAAATCAAGCTCTGATTCTTTCTTCAGACCTAGCTACATTGAGAAGACTACCATTGAAATGAATCTCATGTCTGAAGCTCTTCTTCTTCTTGTTGACAGCATTCACATCTCTCTGGTTTTAAGCCATGTTTTTGTCACTGAGATTTTTTTGAATGTNTGGGGGGGGGGGGGTAACTCTTTTTATTATAAATACAGCTCTGCAATTCTTTCTGAGAGATTTCAAATAGAAATTTCTTCTGTGAGTTTGGCAGAAGACAGCTGATTTACAAAATTATCCTTCAAGCCAACCACAGAAAAAAAAGGCAGAAAGAGAAGGAAAAAATGAGTCCTTGCTACAAAAACAAGCATGAAGTTGCCATTTATTCTGCAGCTCATACTTCTTATGAACTTATGAGCCTAGTATATTCCAGCAAGCACTGTTGTTACAAGCATTATTTGATTAGGAAGCTTGAATTAAATGATTATTAGTTAAAAAGTAGCCTACCAGATTAAACTAAGGGATTCTAACTAAGGCACTTCCTTACAAGGAACAGTGAAGGGCACTGGGAACATGAGATGTTTAGCAGATTAGCTCCTGATGGAAGCCAGATCTTTGAAGAGCCAGATCTCTGAAGGGTCATCAGCTGGAGGTCCCCTGGTCTGCCACACAGGTAGGAGAGTTTCAGGGAAGGAGTCCTGGCCACACGTGTTGCTGTCTTGCTGTCTTACATGCACCACAGGGAAGTCAGGTCTTGAAACAAGCCCTTAACAGGTCCATCATCTGATACAATCATAGTCAAGATGGCCCAGAAAAGAGCAGTAATGCAGAGAGAAGAGTCCTCTCTGACAGGATCAAGGGAAATGCTGGCATGCACAAATAGGGCCTCTTTCAGGCATGTGTACCAAGAAGACTTCATGAATGTCACAGTCTGCATGAAGGAGGGAAAAAATTATATGCATGGTCTACAAGACAGAGTGTACAGGTGATTTGTTAACAGGTGGCTAGGCAGAGGTGCCTGGGAAATAGCAAAATATGCTAACAGGAGATTAATAGGTAGTCCTCTGACTCATTGTCAAGGCCTATGGGGCAGTTGCTGCCTGATTGGGAGATGAGGAGTGGAAGATTAGTGTAAAGAGTGTCAGAGTTGTTCCAGGTGCAGCAAAATGAAGGACATGCCAGTTCCCTGGGGATGTGCATTCTTTGTCCCTTCCTTCCTCCCCCCGTGTCACAACAAATCTAGCACCCATCTTCAAGTGCCAGTGACTACACCCTGCTACAAGACTTTGAATTTTTCCAACAACTGCTAGATTCTTTGCTCTTCTCACACCCTTAACCTCTGCCTGTACTAATGGCTCTTGATGTCCCTCCATTGTAACCTGGATAGAAGGCAGAACATATTATGCTGTTTAGCACTATAAAGGTCAGCTAAAATAATTGCTCCACTGTATAGAAGCTTCCATCTCAGAAAGGCTACTGATCTGGGTCCCCTTCCTCTCCACAGCTGCCTGTTATTCCAAGACTTAAAGAATCTTTGAGATTTCTGTTAAAATTGGAAAAATCCAGTCAAATTTGGTAGAATCCAGTCAACTTGGTCAAATTTATGAAGAAGAGGCTGACAGACACATAAGGGATAGCATGGTCCCATAAATAAAATTACCCTAGGAAATCCATCTACAAAAGACCTCACTGCTAGTCATTGAATGAGGAGCCTGGTTTCATTTGCAAAGAATTTGCAATCTGGCTTTTGTGGTTTTCTGCAGGGAAGACTGATAAGGGTTTGAATTCCAAACAAGGGTGTAGGCAGAATAAAATAATTAGTCTCCTCCTTTAAATAAAGAGAAACATCAAACTGATTATCCCAGCAGACTTGTACAAGGAACAGATTTTCATATCTGTGCTCAAATAATAATTCTACAGTCCATTCTTGTAGTATGCATCAGTTGAGGATCTCAAAGTGAAGCTCACTGAGCCCTCCTACCGCCACCTAAAATGTACCATCTTTGGAGAGATAGGCAACAGCTGTCTTGCACAAGAGTTGGCGTGAAATGTGGAAGACATCTGTATTACAGCTTTCTTAAATGGGGATTGATCAATATGCCAAAGGTAATGTGTTATACAGTCAAGAGAAAGACTTGGGACAGGGGCGTCACTCTTTGTGGGTTACCTCTTTTGACCTAGCTAGATGTGCCTATGCATCATTTAGACTGTGTACAGAGCAATCTCATGGCACCCCTGAGGGTTTGGCAGTGTCATGTCACCAGATGGCAAAATTGAGGACTGAAAGTTAGGATTCGTTGGTGGTGACCAAAAGTTTGTTTCCTAGGATGGCTGTTTCATCACCCGTGGGACACGAGTTGCTGATGTCAGTGCAGTTCTCAGAGAATGAGTGATCCATTTACCAATGGTGTCACCAAGGTCAGTGCAATTAACTTTCTAGCTGGTTGCTTCAGAAATTAGCCCAAGGGTTGTGTTGAGCCTTTTCCCATTTATAATCTCGTTGGTTTAAATTGAAGCCAGGCCAAAGCTTGGAGACTCATGGAGGGTGGTTGTTCCTGTACACTTAGGAAATGACTGCTGAAAGAATTTGGAAGCGCAATGACAGCCAGCCACCGATGCTGATTTTCATCGATCCAACCTCAGCCTTGCGGCAGCTATATCTGAGTAGTCACATCTCATGATCTCTGTGTGTGACTCTTGCAGCTACCTTCTGCCTCACCCTGGCCCACTCAGAGCCCCCTCGCACATGGCTAGTGCAGGGCTGCCATTCAGCCCAGCTTGGACCTACACTGGGGCCAGACACAACTTCCTTTGCCACATCTGCCCTGGAGGACTGCAGACAGACAGAGAGCATGTTTTTTTAAAGAATCAATAACTTTGCTAATAATATTTTTTATGAAAATGAGAATTGGTGTGGCACAGTTATTGATCTAATGACAAGGAAACCATCAGCTGTGACAAATTACTCTACTGCAGACAGCCCATTGATGAAAAGCTCTCCTTGTAGATAAATTCCTGTATCGACCCCTGACACTCAAGTGGTGGCTCTTCTCCCCCCACCTTCATTTTATACATGGTTCCATAGCATTTTTCCCTTCCCTCCCAGTGTCCTCTGTCTTGTAAGCATCTACATGTAAAGTGGACTTAGCGTTCAAGCTCTGGGGCTCTTTGGAATCACTACAACAAATTGCAAATGATGTGATCTGATGGTATGAAATGAATAGTCTTTGCAAATGGTATGGTGTACTAGCCTGTTTGCTACATTAGTCAGACACATGCTTCAGTTCAGCGAAGCGCTGCCAAAATTTTGACCACACCCAGAAAGAAACATGAAAATATTCCTCCCAGGAAAATAGAAGGCTTATTTTGGTTAATTTTTGAAATGAGATGGTGGCCAGCTAACTGGATTTGACACAGAAGGAGAAAAAGAAAGCTGTTTAGCCCTCCTACTTCACAAACAAATTATAAATCATTCAGAGTTTTTTAGTTTCTGGGCTATTACAGAAATGTAGACAAATGCTGGATGTGTGTGAGCATATACAAATGCACGTGTGAATTTAGGTGTAAAAGTATATATTCTAGACAAACACACTGTCTATCATTAATGTCCCCTTGAGGGTTTCAGAACACAGGAATGTAAAAAAACCCACAGACCTGGCCAGCCTGGTGTCCCAACTCAGAGAGTCACTGGTAACAGATGCTTTGGAAAAAAATATAAGAAAGCAAGTAAATACAGAGCAATCCTACACTTCCCACAGTCAAGCAGGCACTGTGGGGACTTTCTAACCTGGAGGCTACATCTGGAGCCCAATTTATAATAGCTACAAAGATGGTTACTGCTCAGGTGGTCTTTTTCTGCACGCTTGGGGAGGTTCACCTTGTAAACAGAACAGAGGAACAGCCCCAGGGTCTGCTCTGGGCTGATACAGAAACATCTACCACCTGCTCCTGCTCCTCCAGGGAGCCCCAGCTTCAGGGCATAATCAGTCCTGGGTTCTTTTGCTGAGAGAGCCAACAAAAGTTATTATCATTAATACAAATTGTGGCAATGGACTCCCTAATTCCGTTCAGAGAGGTTATTATACAGCTATTACACTGCAACAAATTGTGGCCACTACTGATCTGGGCTGGTTTGAATTAATGACCCAGAAATTAAAGGCTCTATATCCTATTAACAGTCTGCCAAGCAATGCCAGAGCCCATTACTTCGGTTTATTTGTAACCCATCAGGAAGGACCCAATGCAAATCCAGATCTGGAGTCAATCCAGAGCAACTCCAAAAGGCATCCCTACATTCTTTCACATAGCAAAGTAGCAACTGGTCATGTTCACCCAGCAGTGGGGAAATATTCATTTCCATGGGGATCTGCTCACACTGATGCATGTTGGAGGGAAACGGTGGAAAGGACCGGTGAGACATGAAGAGGGACTTGGACCCCCACGTTGCAAAAGCCGTCTGCTGCACCAGTACCTTGTTGTGATGTGTAAATGCAAGGCAGTTACCTTTAACTCTGGTCAGTGCATGACGCATGACCTTGTGCCAAACTTCACCCAGCTGGCAAAAAAACGGGTGGAATTGGCAATGGGAGGAGTGCAGGTGGTGGTGTGCACTGTGAGGACAGGTCCAAGCAGGTACACCCTGTCGCCTGCGACCACTCTCCCTGCTGGTCAATTTGAGCCAGTAGGACCCTTTAGCTGGCACAGGGCCACCACAACAGGACCTTCCCACGGCATTTTTCAGCACAGCTTCTTACCCTACCACCCACATAACTGTTGGTGCAGGGAGTGAAACCTCAGTACCAGAGTGATAACTTCAGGTTAATGTGTTAATTCAAGCAATAAAATGATAAGGGAATTCCAAGAATACTACGCTGGGAGCACATTATGATTGTGGGGCTGTGTGCTGGTCTTGGCAGCTTGATGCTAGTGATTGCCTATGGAACAGACCAGACAGGCTGTGTGCTGTGCTGGTGGCATGGTCACATGCAGCACTGCAGGTTTTCCTATCTGCTTATTGCTTGAGACTGCAAGTAAGGACAAGCATACCAGGAAGCTGAGGCGATCTGCAAAAGAGAAATTGCTGCTTCTCTCCCCGTAGTTCCCAACTCATGTGAAAGGACCAGGAGAAGGCAGAAAAAGGGCAGCTTTTCCCTCAGCCCCCCTGCACCCCTCACTTCTGAAAGAGCTGATGCAACACCAACACCACTTCAGCATCTGACTGCAGCCTTGATCCAGTCCAGACTTTCTGTAGATCCCTACTGGAAGGAAGCCATTTTTCTTGAGTATATTTCCAAGAAACAGTTGACAGGCTTGGCACAGCTATTCCTGGAAATGTTCAATAGGTCATCTTCTGGAAGAGAGTGCTGACTGATGGAATTGAACAGATCTTGTTCTGCGTATTATGCTCCGCTTGCTCCCTCTCTCGTGACAGCTTGGAGTTTGCCTTCATCCTGTGTCCAGGCCCCCCACCTCCCTGGCCTCCCTGTCCCCCAACTTCAGGGACACCAGCCTGTGCCCAACCTGCTCTGTACTGAAATGGCCGCAGGATTCAGTGTGCTGGCAACCATGTTTCCCTCCTGGCAGTACTGCCATGGTTGTCCTTTGCTGTCAGAACAATCGCTGCATGAAGGCAAATGTCTCTAGACTGTAATCAGAGCTGCCCCTTTGCACACACGCACTGGTGCTGTGGAAATCCTGTACACGTGCAGAGACAGACATGCACGTGGTGCCTGGGAACATGAGGATGCGGGCGGTCCAACCATGTTGTCCCTGCTTGTCCCTGACTGAGGCATATGCCAGAGATGGGCTTTTAGCTTTTGCCTCATGTTGCTGTTTGCCAGCAGTAAGGAAACTCAGGGTGAAGTCATGCTAGGATAACATTGCTTAAGGTGGGTAACACTGGTGAGGAAAAACACCAAGGTCCATGTTAGGTGGTTTCTTCTGCACTTCTCCTATCTTTAATCTGTTTCTGATCATAACTGCCAAGTGAGACCTACTTCCTTCATTGGTTTTGGGGGTGGGGCAGATCCCGGCACCTCTCAGTAACTAAGGAAAAAGTCTTGAACTGCGAACACAGACCAACCTGAGCCAGGGCAGGTCAGGATGTCTTGTTGGCACTCCCACCCAGGGCGAGGAAGTGTTACCATGTGCTGGGACAACCCCAGCGGCAGCAGTGGGGAGGGTGTGGGAGCAAGGGCAGTCATCCAAACTCACCAGTCTCTGTTTACCAGTCTTGGCATGTGCAGAGTGCCAGGGATTGTGCCCTCAGGGCACTAGTCAGGAAAGAAAGTTGCTTCATTTTAGAAAAGCACATAAGTTTGCTCCATGCAGGGTGCCATAGCCTGTTTCTCTGGCATTCCAATCAGCCCGGCTGCAGAGGAGGCAGAGCTGTGGTCCCCACTGTATCTGGGCTCCAGGATCAGGCTTGTCCTTCTGCCCTCGACAGAAGGCATATTCAGGGCGGCTTAGCATGGCTGGCTGCTTTTAATTCTGGCCTAGATAGCTGCTTATCGCAGTAAAGGATCTTTGCTTCTGTATCAGCACAACTCAACCTGATGCCACCAAGAGCAGCCAGGTAATGCTCCTGCCCTGTCCCATGGGAGGAGCATGAGCAGGGCTTTTGTTCATGTTCCTCCTCAGTACCCTGAGATGCAAAAGAGCCTGGAAGAAATAGGAAGATCTAGGTATTTAACTAGGTTGCAAAGAGCTGCCCTTTCCTCTGTGTTTGGGCTGCGGTGATTCTGCAGGTTAAATACTGTCTCTGCCCTAAGTCTCATGAGTTTTTTCTCACTCTTCTTCAGTCTGTGAATGTAGCTGTTCACTAAAATTATTTTTAAACAATGTTTTTCAAGTTCTGTGCTGTTCGATTTCAACCCTATCCATAAAAAATGTACTTGCACTCTGACAGGAATGAAATTTCATCTGTATCTGTAAAAACATCAACACGAAATACACTTGATTCAAACAGTTGCCAGAGCTGGCACCAGATTCTCTGGGTCCCCCGACAGAGGCTGAGAGAAGCCTTCCCTTTCCCCCTTTCACAATGTGGATACATCTCACTGCTGCTTGATTTCTCCCTTACTGCCCTCTCCTTGATTCCCAGTGGCCCAGAGCTTATCTCCTCTGATCTGTGGGTTCCTAAAACCAGTTTTGCATACAATTGCAGAGATGCTTTAAGACTGGAAAAATAAGAACCCAAAGGTACTCCTTGTGGTAGCAATGCAAATGTGTGAACACACAATGGGCACTTGTTCCCCGTGCCTCTGGAACAACCCCACTTCACACCCTCCCACCTTCCCACTCACTTTCAGACATTTCAGGTCTAAAAAATAGGAGGAATTTTTCAAGAAGATGGTAAAATCCCTGCTCTGTTTACTAATGATTAGTGGAGGGGGGGGCCACACTGAGCTCACAGCCCCCAGGGCAGCCAGGCCACTGACTTCAAACCAGAAGCCCACCAAAAGGACCATGGCATTCATAGCTGTTCACTCCATTGCAAACACAGGAATGAAGTGTAGCCAAAAACAAGGACTTTTCCCAGATTTGAGGGAAGGTATGAAATGAAAGGTTCATTTTTGGAAAAACTCTCTCAAAGGCAGAATGCTGTAACCCTTCTGAGTACAGAATGGGAATGTGCCTTTACTCTTTAGGTTTTACTCTCTACTTGCAAAGCATAGGATCGAAGAATGCTTCTCCCATAAACGCCCTCTCATGCGTGGGTGCAGTTGCCTGCTGCAGCATGTCTGTTGGGATGGGAGCCACTCCCACACTTCCCTTGCCTCAGCTCTCATGGGTCTTCTCATCCACTGAAGACAACTACTGGCATGCATGCACCAAAGACTTACTGCTATGTTTCTCTAAACTGAGCTCACTTTAGGGTGCACCTGCTTTGTCACATTGACAGAGCTGTGTTTTTTCTAAATCTATGTCTTCTAGTGCTTTCTTGAGGCATTAATAAATGTCTCAAATCATCATTTGTTACTGACTTAATTACCAGTTGTCACCACTCAGCAAGTATTTCAAACAGCTGACAGTGGGAAACACCCTGTCATGCAGAGTATGCAAGAAGAGCCCTTAAAAAAAGATCTATAAAATAAAAAAGGAATGATTCAAAATGACATTTTTGGGGTCCTTGCCTCCTAGTGGGCGAACATATAGAAAAATGTGCAAAAATCTTTTATCCAGCATTCATTCATTCATTCATTCATTCATTCATTCATTCATTCATTCATTCATTCATTCATTCTTACAAAGCTTCCCAAAGATTGTAATTTTCAGAAGCTCATAGATGCCAGTGGGACCAGCTGCCATGCCTTCCCTGAGGCCTGCAGTTCCCACTCTGGTGGAGGAGGTTGTGATTCCATGGTCCCTCAGTCTAGTGCAGTGTAGAGCAGTGGGAGGGCCTCCTAAAGCAGGAGGCTTTCCAGGACTGTGTCCAGCTGAAGAACACGCCTTTCACTTGATCCCCTAGAGATGATTTTCTGTGATGTGGGAGTTGTCAAGTCAGTAGAAAAAGTCATTTATAGCTAAATGCAATTAGGTTGCAGTAAGAGTGGGGAAGGGGTGTAGCAGAAGAGGACAAGTCATGTTTTCTTGAGTCGTTTAGTTCAGATGGAAATCCTAGCTTACAGTTTGGGACAGGATTCCTGTGGAAGGTATATCTTGTAAATCACACCTAGATTCCCTATAGCTTGATATGTGCCGATAGCCAGCTAACACTCAGTGTTGCTTTGTCATTTTTGTTTTGAGCTGTGTTTTTTTAAAGCTATTTAGAAACATCTCTTCCATTTTACTTGTCTGTGTTTTCTCCTCAATATCTGGCCAGCTTGTGGCTGATAGTTCTGTGACTCACAGATAAAACATATTAAAAAAACAAAAACCTGAGCAGTGACACACCAGATGTGCAGTGAAATTTTAAAAACATGTTATGACTTTTTAGGAATACATGCAATTAATATTAAACAGATGCCTGAAATTTCCTGCACAGCTGTTTCTCTATTATGTGTCATGACTTTTAATGACACCGAGGTGAGGCATACAGACATGAGCAAATGCAAGACTATTCCAAATTCAAGCTTTTAAAATTCTAACAACAAATGGTGCGGTGGGGATAGCCAAGCCACTGAACCTCTCACAAGGCACAAAATGGAACAGACTTGCTCAGGAGTGCCACAAAGCAGACAGTCAAGCATCTTGGTCAAGGTAACAGATATGATCTACTGCTGGGCAGTTTAATGCCTTTGCTGGCCACTCTTGTCTTCATCGGCTTCCTCCAATAGATCTATTTTTGTATCAGCAACCCATTCTGTGTTTTTACACAGTTGGGACTAGAACTGGATTACAAGGCTGCATTTTGTTCCAGAATCCCTCTTGCTATGCATGAACTGTTTAGACAAACAGAGTAGGTCTTTTTCCAGGGAAGCTTTTCTACCAAGTTTCAATTTCCTTTTATTGCATACATGAACATTTTATTATCCCCTGAAAGGCCTCCCCTGAAATCCACCTTGTCAGGACCTCCATAGCTGGTGAGGGGGGAGCATTACTGCAGGGACTATCAACATTGGCAGCCAGAACCACCAGGAGATGAAAGCAGCTTGTCTCAAAACTTAGGCCTTTGGGGTGAGAATGATTTAATTTGCCACAAGGGTTGGGATCCATCTCAATTTATACCTACGGGTGATTTAGGCATCAATTATAGCCTCAGGGGTGTGAATTCATCTCATCCTGAGAAAAAACCATAAGAAATGGTAGATGAATTGCACCAAAAATGTTATGCCTTCACTCCCTTCACTATGAAAGGATGTGACAGGGATCGGCTCTGATGTAGGCATCACTATGGTAGATGTCTAAAGTTAGATGGATCCTTTGGCTTTCTAGCACTAAATGTTTGGCCAAAGCTAGTCATCTAAACTCCTTCAACAGTCGGTGGAAAAGATATCTCTCTAGAACATCTACCTGACAGGTGGGCTGACCTGACTACCAGTGATGCCCATCTTCATTCTGCTGACAATAGGAAACATGCCTGATCATTAGGTGGTGAAAGATGGAAGGCACAAAGTCAGTTGTCCATCTCTTAGGGCTTCTTTTCTTCAGACTGACACCCTTACCCCGACCTCAGCTCATCTTTTGGCTGGTTGGTGCACGTATGTCAGTACCTTATCATTTCCTCATACATGTTTTCTGGCTCCAGGGTTAAGCAGTTACAGTGACACAGGAAAGCTTTTGGATGATAAGCAGTTCCAAACTGGGCACCCTCCAGGCCCTTACACATAGGGTGCAGTTCTCTCTCCCACCCACTGCCCTGCCTCCCAAAGGGATCTCCTGTAGCCTCAAATCTCTCCAGCAACAGCTGCTGTTGCTCCCTGTGTCTCCTTGGAAGCTTGTTACAGTTCTGATATTTGCTCTCTCACTATTCATCATGCCTTCCAGAGAGTCACAGACAGTTTATCAGTTACCAGGAGCATGCTTTTTGGGCTGAAAAGCAATTTCCTTTTCTTCTCTTATTGCGGAAGCCTGAAGAGGATTTGATTTATGCCATCAGTTTCAGATTTAAAAATCTTCAGCTTCACCTAGGTACATTTCCTGGAGATCAGCAATGCTTAGTATAGTAAGCATTTAGTAATGCTTAACAGATGAGCAATTCTGTTATACCATATGATCATCTCTTATGCATTAGGTCTGAATTTTTCCTACCATGATGGTTACAGCCACTGTCAAATGATGTCATTCATCTTTTCCTCTTTCTCCTACCAAGCTTATGTCTCTGGGAGAGGTCTCAGCAGTGAATGTGGGAACCCTGCAGTTGCCTCTTCTGATCAGCTGCACTTTTGGATCACTATTGTGCAGCACTCCCATTCTGTTACTGTAATAGTCCTTAAAAAACAAAATCATTTGCCAACATGCTCAAGTAGGAGAACCCAATGACATTATTTGAGAAATGGAGGCTATTTAATGGAAAATACTGCCATCTGCCAGGGCAACTGGCATTTACCACTGCATGGATGGCTTAAACTCAACAGGCCACACTCATGGCTGCTGGATTTCTGCTGGGCTCATCAGAAGTATAAGCCACTGTGGTCACTCTGAGGGTCTACACAAGCCCACACTGAAGACATCCGGGGTGGTAGAGGCAGAATAGGTACTGGCCATGAGTGGGCATCAGGCCCATCTCAGGTATACAGCAAAAACTTACCATCAGGAATGAGCCAGAACACAGGCCTCTGTACTGGGCCCATCATTCACCCCTTACTCTTCTCCAAGCTGGGAACAGGTTGCCCAGGAAGGTGATAGATGCCACATCCCTGGAAATATTCAAGGCCATGTTGGACAGATGTCTGAGAAACCTGGTCTAGCTGTTGTCCCTGCTCATTGCAGGGGGCTGCACTAGATGGCCTTTAAAGATCTCTTCCAACCTAAACTATTCCATGATTCTGTGGTTTATAGTTCTTTGATTCCATGTTCAAGATGCTTTTTTATAACACTCCAGAGAACAACCTAAGTTGAGACACTTGAGAGAACAGCTGATGCTTCTGTTAATTTGCTTCCCTAGGAAGCAGCTATTTTGGTATTGACTTACAGCCCCACACGAGAGCTGGGCAAGCCCCTCACAGTCCCAAATCAGGAGGCAGGTTTCTCCAGCCAATGGAGCCTGACCTTTCCATGGCACCCTCCATCTCCACCAGAATTGGATCCAATAGCTTGGGCATTTAAACCTTTCCCCAACCCACAGCCTGAAAGTCTGTGGAGTCTGTGGAGGGGGTGGCCAAGCCTTACCATCCAGCTCTGCATGGTGCATGCCTAGACACTAGCCCAGCACTCATGTCCCTGTGTGGGGAGGCAGTGGTGACCGTGCACCCCTCAGCTACTGCTGAGTGGGTGGCAGCCATGGTCAAAAGCATTTGCTGTTAGCTGAGCTTGGCTAGGTGCCTTCTTGTGCTTCCCTCAGTGACAAGTTTACTTCAGTTGCTCATGGCTTGTCACATTGCCAGGATGTACGCCTTGCAGGATTAGTTTTTGGAAATCCCAGCTGAGTGCCCTGCAAGCAATGCCCCTTCTAGGAAAGCATGTTAAACCTGGAGCCATGCTGTCAGCTTGAAACACCAGGTGAAATCTGATGTGTCGGTTGTGTCTGCCCAGGAAAATTAAAAAAAAAGAGAAAGAAAAATCTTACCTTCTGAGGCATGTGCTGGCATGTAAGGACAGGGAACTAGAGGGAGGGACCTAGGGCAGCACTGAAAGCGAGCTCTCTAGGAGCTCTGAAAAACATTCCCTCCTTTCTTGATCCCTTTATTCCTGTCCTTTACATGCTTATGCACACATGTCCCTCTCTGATCTGCTTGTTATTCCCTGTCTTTACTAGGTGCCTGAGGGCTGCTGACTCACCAGAGCTCCAAGCTGACATGGAAACAGAGAACATGACAAAACATGACGTGGTGCCCAATCTGCAGCTGTAACAGAAAAATAATGGCCCTCAAATTCACAATCAATTGATCAGCCAGACTCAGGACTTCATTTCCAGTCTAATTTTCTTCACAACTTTGTTACTACTCTTGCCTGTTTCTATGATGTATCTCTTGCTTTAGACAACTAGCTTCAGGGGTTTAGTGGATGCCTTTTTTTCGGAGTTCTGTGAGACCCACATACTTGGTGATGGGTTAGAAAACTTATGTGTATTTCAAGGAAAAAACTCTCTGGTTGCCTCTTCAAGGCCCATGTCGACATGCTTTGTACCATGACTGAGAAGCACACCCATGCTCCTCAGAGATCTCTGTTCTGAAGAGATTTTTAGGGATCCCCCATGCTTGCTGTGCAATGGCCACTTGCTCAGGGAGCAATCCTAAATGTGCATTAAGTACACAGTGTCAGGGTCACCACACTTTCATCGAACTTAGCTCATCAGAAGTCTGCATCACTCTGCAAGTTGCAGCCTGAAGTGATTTCTCAGGACCAACAATGGAGAGGAAGAATATGTAATAATTGAGACTCATTTCACATGCAGACATCAGACCCAATGGCGCAGCAAGCCCAGCAAGAGGCAAGTAGAATTCCTTCAGAAGGTTTAATTTCCCAAGTCTCTCCGTGGCTTGTTTGTTAATCCTGAGATTTTTCTCGGAAGTCTTTATTATCCAGAACAGGGGTGTGTGCTGTTCGCATGCTGCTTCTTGGAAATTACTGGGAGGCAACTTACTGGGAGGTAATTCTAGATGGGAATCTGAACAAAAGGTGTTGCTTAAGCATTTTGAAGAATAATTGAGCACTTGCTATGCAGTTTGTTTAATAACCTGAAAGACGGATCCTTATCAGAAGTCTCCACATGCTCTAGTTACTCAATT
Organism: Serilophus lunatus; assembly: GCA_013399895.1. Taxonomy (NCBI): domain Eukaryota; kingdom Metazoa; phylum Chordata; class Aves; order Passeriformes; family Eurylaimidae; genus Serilophus; species Serilophus lunatus. The sequence goes on along the minus strand of VXBA01000854.1, from coordinate 418,445 downwards.
GCTTTCTTATTTAAATAGAGCCTATCAAATATGTCCATAAAAATAAAAGTACCTCATAAAAGGCAGTAACACTGAGGCGTGCCTGCACTACATAATTAAATTAAAAGCTATATTTTCCTGTTAGTATGTCTTTATATCCTCTTTTTTACAAGGCTGCTGCATGCCTGTTGGACTTCGAAGGACGGTGATTGTGCCATGAGTGCCCAGAACCATTCCTGTTAAGGTGCACTGAAGGTAAATGTGGTTGTTGGCTCATCCCGACTGGTCTCAACTAAGTGGGAACACTCCCACTACTTTCCTGGAATTCACAGAGTGAACCTGGGAAGCATTGTCTTTCTGATGGAGAAAATAATCACTCAAAAATCAAAATGAACATCAAAGGAGTGCAAGAGGCTCTGTATGCCTGCTTCCTAGGGAATGGCGTTCAGTGTGCGTGCAAAAAAACCATCCACCCCACTCTAGTTTGCAAGGTAACCGAATTATTCCCTTCAAGGTAATCCAAAATTAATGGAGCAAAGATAGACAATTTTAGTTAATAACAATAAAACAGCTAATGATTGAAATCATAGCAAAGAGTGCCATACAGAAATCCCAGATACTAGAATAACTGGCATATTTTCAAAGGCAGAAGGGCTAATATTTGAGGCCCATATCTGAGCTGCATGCCACAAGGCAGACTTACTTACAGCTGCTGAATGGCCAAGTGCAAGCATCCAAATTGCAGGGGAAAATTCCCTCTACCAGCACAGAATGCAAAGCAGGGAGAAAGTGCTGGACCAGGTTTAAATTTAAGAAAAAAGAGGTTTCATTGACAAGAAAATAAGACTGACTCTGGAAATACATCTTCAAGTAAGAACACTACTGATGGGATCTATGCTTGAGCAGTGCTCCAGGCTGAGGTGGTGTCCTAACCTGCCCTGAGCTTGTTCATGGTGGTGACTCTGTCACGCAGAAACAGGACTTTGAGCAGTTACATATTATGCCTAGGCACACATTCCTCAGGAAGGGTTGTGGCACAAGAGGGAGAAGGAAGTAGCCAGACATTGAAACAGCCTTTGAGCACATGATACAAGGAACTGTTAAGAAGGTCTCTGTGCATCCTCTCCATGTGAATGAACTTGGTGCTGGTGTGGTGAAGGTCTGGCTGTCATCCTGGGAAGCTAGTGGCCTCTCTGTACAAATCACATGAATGTTCACACCCATTGCTGCAAAGCAGGTTTCCTACTCTGCCTTCAAAGGGTCTTGTGAGTTTGTCCCTCTTATGGTCAGAGGGCAGTTCAGTTACTTGGCTCATTGGATCATCCCTGCCCTTTTCTAACTGTGATAGCAAGGGTTGGTTCTGTGTGGGTCAGATATGAAAGCTGTAAAGATAGAGGAAAGAAAACCCACAGACTTCCATTACACTGTGTTTCTTTTGGGTCAACAGTGGTTTTGGAACCTTGATCTCAAGGTAGAAAACCATGAATGTATTAACAATCTCCTGAGTCATCAAATCCCAGGTTTTATGGTAAGATTCACATTCCAAAACTCAAAATTATCTTGGTTTTGGAGACTTACCTATATTCTTTGCTGAATGGCTCCACTCCCCTGTGTTTTTAAATTTCTCATGACACTTAATTTGAAGTGAATAATGCAAAGCAGCACTTGAGACAGTGAAAAGAGAACCCCATAACCTAGAATGCTTACTACATCCACAAAACCCCCTTTCCTTTTAATTGCCCCAAATCCTTAAAGACTGCTTTTTCGAAGGGAGATAGTGAAAGTACCATGCTTCAGCAGGATCCAATTGAAGAAGGCCTAATCGAAAGTGCATTGAAGTTAAGAAGAGACTTTTTGTCTCTTTGCTGTTGGGGCTTGGACCAGACATCAGTGTCAGAAATGGTATCTGTAATGTGCAGATGTTTTAATGTAGTCACTGCTGCAGGAGAGACAGGAATCTTCCTGTGCCATCATCAGCTCTAGCCAACAGCTTCAAGGAGAAATTGCAATTCATCTTTTTTCATAACTAAAATGCTAGATTCAAAAGTGAGTTCTACTAAAATACATACTAGTTTTTTAATCTGTTTATTTTTGTTTCTAGCAAATGTTAATTTTTCTAATGTAATCGGTTAAAAAAAAGACACTGTATTCAGGAAAAAAAAATCACTGGATTTATTTTTAGATCTTTAGATCTTAGGTGATAGACACGTTGAAAGTGAAAATTCTTTTTGTTTAGTGAAATTTGGGCAAAGCTTTTGAATGTTCACTGACAAAGGTTTAGGAACTGCCCTTTCAACTTTACTCCTACTATGCCTTGACATTGGTCTATGTCTATGGAGAATATGGAAGTTTATAAAGAGATTAGATCTCAGAGGTTGTTTTCATTTCCAATAAGAAACAAAATTGGCAGCATGACCACATTTAGTATGAGATGAGCATGCCTTTTATTTCCTTTGAATATGTATTTGTTTATTTTTCCAACCTTTTGCAAAATGTTTCATTCCACAGATCGATGACTATCATAAATATGAATCCAGATGGAAATTTTCCCCCACAATATCTGGGAGAAGTGGCTCACTGACTGCATCTCATTTTACTCTACACTCCAGCCACTTTTAAATGCAGTGTAAAGCCTCCTTAACGTGGTTTTGCCCTAAGAAGATCGTTCCTTTGTGATCACCCATACATCTTATGGAGGTGGTAAGTAGTGCTCTTGGATCTTGCCTACTGCCATGCTAAGAGTCCACCCGTACCTGCAGAGTACAAAATAGGTTTTATAAAGCTTATTTACCACTTAGGAGAGTTAACTGGGATGTCAGAGTCTCCTTTAGAGACCAAGGAAGAAAATCAATGACTTCTTCTAAGGACTAGAAGTTAAGCCATACGTTTCGGTGGAAGATGCAGCAATGTCCACCTTTATGCTTTCTTCTCTCAGAGCTCCTAAATGCTGCCACAAATAAGAAGATACCAATAATACCACTTTTGCCAGAGAGGATTTTTCAACATTGGTTAAGAAACCTAAATACATCAGAGAGACGTTGCTACTGGCTCATCTTTCCCAGGCCCACACCCTACCACGAAGCCCAAAGTGGCCATGTATCTCAGTGCAAGGGATGAGCAGTGGAACTGGGATGAATCCTTGCTGGAGGCTGTCCCAGGCTATCAACCTGCCCAGTGCATCAGTCCTAGGAGCATGGCAGACAGGGAGGAAAGGAGCCCCCATGCAAGCCTACTGTCACTGCCCAAAGGGAGAGATGGGGAAACTCACTCACTGAGTTTCCTCACTTCTGAACAACACTCAAGTTGCAGGCTTGCCTAAGAGTGAGATTTAAATAAATAACATTTGCTCCCAAATTAGCAGAAAAGAATAAACACTTTAAGACCTTTTGAGTGTTCTAAGAGAGAATAAGAGGCCTTGCTATACATCTAAAGAATTAAATTGTCTTAATTGCATCCTCGTGTAAAATAAAGCATCACATACAGAATAAAAATATTTTTAAGTGGATGGAAAAATCCATTGGGTTAAAGGAATACTACTGTCAGTTAAATGTGTCCCTGCATTTGTGTAGTGCAAAAACAAGCTCTAATAAAAATGAAGAGTCTAATAGGAACATTTCCATGAATTTAAAAATAACAGCAGTGGAAACAGACTCATAAAATAAGTAAACCTCTCCCTTCAATATTTGCAACTCAAGTATTACAGCATTTAGTTAGTTTCTGGGAATGCAAAAGCAACTACAAGTTATGAATTATGTGCTTTGTTCTACTATACAAGAGGTCAGGTTTTATATTCCTTCTTTAGCTGTGGCTCCTGTAATTTCAGTACCAATGCAAGGCATTTAGCCTACCTAAAGAAGGTGGAGAGATTACCTGATATGATACTTACCCATCAGGTTCACACTGGCCCACAGCAGATACTCAGAGGGATACCTGGCTTGTAAGGAAGGTTTATTTGGCTTGAAACTTTATACCTACTAAAGGCTGTTTTCTCAACCATTAAACAGATTCTAAATGTATTACTTATGGATAACCTGACATTGGCCAACTGTATCCTGGGCTGCATCAAAATAAGCACGGCCAGCAGGTCGAGGGATGTGAATCTCTACCTCTTCTCCGCTCTCATAAGACCCCACCTGGAGTGCTGCAATCAGCTCTGGGGTCCTCACACAGGAAGGACATAGAAGTGTTGGAGCAAGAGGAGGGCCATCAAGATGATTAAAGGGGTGGAGCACCTCTCTTGAGGAGAGGCTGAGACAACTGGGGCTGTTCAGCCTGGAGAAGACAAGACTACGGGGAGACCTTGTAGCAGCTTTCAGTACTTAACAGGGGCCTACAGAAGAGGTGGAGAGAGACTTTTTACAAGGGCATGTAGTGATAGTACAAGGGGAATGGCTTCAAACTCAAAGAGAGTAGGTTTAGATTAGATATTAGGAAGAAATCCTTCCCTACGAGGGTGGTGAGGCACTGGAACAGGTTGCCCAGAGATGTTGTGGATGTCCCATTCCTGGAAGCGTTCAAAGCCAGGTGGGATGGGGCTCTGAGCAACCTAGTCTAGTAGAACATGTCCCTGCCTATGGCAGTGGGGTTGGAGGTAGATGATCTTTTAGGTCCTTCTCAACCCAAACCATTCTATGATTACAAGAAATGAATATGAAATGCAAATTTCACCCAAAGAAGAAGAATCAGGATCTCTGAATGTGCCCATTACACTGCTTTATTACTGAGACTGGCTGTTTTCTCAGAGCACTGTGCTCTGTGCTGGATTAACTGAGGATGAACTCCCTCAGAGACCAGTCTGTGTTCACACCCAGTCTATGCTGGTTTAGAATAAGGTAAAGTCCTTGGCATTTATGACAGGAGGAGCCAACTTCTTACTCTGAAGCATGTTTTCAGTATTTTCTCTTGTCTTTCATCTCCATCTTTTTTTCCTCCAAACTGCTGCCAGGAAGACTGCTTCATCTCTTTGCCTTAGCATGCAAACCATGATCCTGTCAATCTCACTGTCAGAATTGTTTTGGAGTCCTCATCCCACTCCCTAGGCTGGGCTGTGATCATATGAATCTGCTAAATGTCTGTACACCTGTTCTGAGATGGTTTTCAACCTGAAAAAGAACATGCTGGCATTAAAGCATCATGAAACAGAAAAAAAATAAATCACAAATCCTAAATTGATTTACGTTTTTAATCTGGAATTTGTTGATAAACTCTGGAAGTAGGATATGAATAGTTACGATCTGAACATAAGATCTGAGTGAGGTATTACAGGATCACCACTTACTGAAGGTCAGAATGTATACAGAAGATTAAAACTGTAATATTACCAGGACCTGCAGGAGCAGGTTCTGCCAGGATATGTTCTCTGTTTCCATGCTTCTGAGAACTAAGGCATACAGGATTTCTTTAAAATCTCTTTGCCATTCCTAATTTCCCATGTTTTCCAAAATCTGGGTATAGGAATAACAGATAAAAAGAAAAAAAGAAGTAAAGGTCATTCTTGCCCCAAAAAAAGGCTTCAGACAAGGCTGTTAAGCTGCCTAAATCAAGCAGAGCAAGTTTTTGTAGGATGTGAAGTTCTTTGGCAATGACTCTATAGATGAAAAACTCTACGGTAGCTTGTTCATAAATAGACCAGGAAATCCTGCATTGAAACTTTGTCCTTCATTTACTGTGCAGCAAACTGCTCAGAGAGAATTAAAACATATTCTGCTTCTTATCATTAGGCCTCAGGGAGCAGCTGGTCACTTCCATTGCCTTTGGATACATATCCTGTGAACTGATCTGCACTTACCTGGTCAGCAAAGCCTCAGTGTTTTTTCCAGTAGGAATAAAATCTCCTAGACAGGAGGGAAGGAGAAGAGCCCCAGCTTTACTGTTCTTCTGCATAGAATTTTATCCTCACTGGTGGTACAATTACAGCTAGCAAAGAACTGGGGACAGAAGTGTCAAAGCTGTTCCCACTAGGTACAGAAAAGCTGGTCAAAAGCAAACAAAACTGATAGATGGCACAAACTGAAGGAATAGCAGTGGAAAGTTCATCTTGACCAGAAATGACATGCAAACTTCACTACCCTGTTGGTAATGCAGTGGGCAGAGCAATGTGCCTATGGATGCTTGACCTAATTGTGAAACAAGATTACCTGAATCCAGAGCACACTTCAAAGACTCAACGGGCACCAGATTGTCTACTAGTGGAGACAAGTGTGGACAACACAGAAGTTGTCTCCTTTTTCAGGCCACTTCTCACTCTGTTTGCCTGTTTTTGCCTATCTTATGGTCACTTTTCTATCATGAGTCTTCCCTGAGAATTCCCCATCTGTGATACGGCATATGCGTCCAGTGCAGAAAACTACACATCCATTAAATAAGAATGGGAGAAGCCCTCACAGGCACACTAGGTTCCTGCTACTTCCACTTAGGGCCATTTTCAAAGGCAGACTAATGTGGTAGCCATCCTAGCAAGAAACTGTATGTGTTGAAACTTTTATAAACGTGAAATTACCCACCTGCAATAACTGTTGTAAAATTGTTAAATTAGTAATGGCGATTACTCTCATTTCTTGCTGGGATATCAGGGAAATAGCATGAAACAGCAGTAAAAAAGGCTCCTACATAGTCCACAAAATAGGTTAAACTAAGTGTTGCTCCCTCAGTGAAATCAGAAACCTTGCTGAACTCACTGCAGGGCCGCCTGCTTGCAAGAACTTTGTCACCCTATATCCCCACTGAAATAGCACAAAAGTGAACAGGAAAGAGTGATCCATTTTTTAATGCCTGCTAAAAAATTAACCTGGCATGAAAAGAATTACAAGTCACAAGATGTCACAGAAAACTGGAATGTTTAAGCTTAATAAAATCATAATTCCCAACCCCATTTTTTTCCAGTTTGAGGTGTCCGATCTCCAACATACATTTCTATCCTCTGTATTGAATTTAATAAAGCACATGGAAATTCTCAATCAATAGCATAGCTTCACTCAAGCATGTACTCTATCACAGAAGGATCCACTTCTTCTGCCAGCAGACTGGCTTGCAGGCTTTGGATTGTTGCTTTTTTCCCCAAACGCTGTCTCCAGAGGACAAACGCAGCTACAATCTGTGACTGTAGGTTGTGAGGGTGATTAACTTTACATCGATAGATGTCAGTATGGGACAAACCCAAGCACAGAACTACATGTTCCCATTCGGGTCCCAGCCTCCTTGCAAGCTTGTTCAGCTGCTGATCTGTTGGTGATGTCTTCAAAATACATGGTGCAACTACAGTTAAATCTGTGAAAGAAAAAAAAAAAAGAATAAGAAAAAGAAAATGCATAAATGTGTCACTAGGCAATGCTGCAAATATTAATGTGAGACCTTAACAATGGAAGGAATAAGCGTAAGCAAAGATGAGGTGAAAGAATTAATTAATTAAAGAAATGGAACACATACTCATGGAGAAAAATTAATTACATAATCAACCAGGATTATAATCAGAAAAAAACTAATGCTCAGTGGACCATACCAAGGAGACTTGAGATTCTCAATGTCAGTAATCCAGGTATCAGAACTGTACACCAAAGCAAAGACTTCCAAAAGTAATTATAGATTTTTGGATAGTGAGCAAAAAAGGTATTCAAGGAACATGTTTCCAGCTGTCATCACTCTCGGAAAATTAATCTGCTTGTGTCAGTATGATACAGTGACAAATGACAAATAAAGGACCAATAACACCTTATTACTCCTGTTCTGTGACTCTGTTTACACATTTCAGAAATAACTTTAGTTATTTAGATTCTTTAGTTAGTAGGTATTACTCTACTCCTTTTATCACTGAGGGGTGTTCCCAGGATACTTCTGTCTCCTAAGATTCTACCTACCCTTTGCCTTGTCATATATGGCAAACGCATATTGAGGACACCAGCTTTGGGGCTCTTCTATTTAAACGAATCCGTAAGCACAGTTCAAGTGAACCCAAATCAACAGGTATCAACACTGTTCACCAGTACAAATTATGCTTGCTTATTCTTCACCCCAGTTGTTGTAACACTAGTGAAAACAGGCAGGTATGTGCTACAGCCCTATTCATCTGACCTCCTTGAAGCTGTTTGCAGGAGAGTTCAAGGAGGTCCCATTTTCTCTTATTTGCTCAGTGTGAAGTCCCTTAGCGCTGTCCAAGTACCCAACAGAATGCACACTTCATCTGAAAAGACGTTTAGCATCAGACTGGTACCTGAGTAGGACAGGATCAATACAATTACCAAAACAGTCTTCATGGGAAGCATTAAGGTAGCTTTAGATATCAGGGGCAAAAATCTTGTAGACACTGAACTAAGCATTTCTTACATACACAACTGATCTCTTTATGTGTTCCCCATGATAGAATGATAATTTATAAAAGGGAAAACCCCCCCACATTCATACAAACAGTGTTAGTAACCAAGTAAGAATACAGTACTATTCAGAAACATGCTGTATGGGATCCATCTCACCTAGCTACAGATAACACCTCCAGAACCAAATATGCTGGGATTAATTATTGCTAAGGAGAGAAATAGGCTCTTCTAGAATACAATTTCTCTCACTTGAAAGAAGATGTCTTAAATATTCAGATTAATTACTCCTCTAAACATATACACTTCTCTCTATTGATTGTAAAAGGAGCACTGGGTGTAAGCTCAGATGTAGATGTGGATGCTGTAAACACCCAGTGCTGATCAAATTATTCTCTGCTTATGATTTCAAACCACACAGCAGTTGCTTTAAAGAGACGCATTTAGAAAAACAGCATAAAATAAGTATAAAGCATATTTGTTATTCGATACCCTCTGTGATCACAAGCTGAAATGAAGGGTCAATGCAGCCTGCAATTGCTGCTCTACTTCTGTTGCTGAAGATACTGTGACAAAACACAGGCAAAATATCTCCATGAAAATGCTGATTATAGCCTGTCGGTCTGAAGCAGCAGACTCTACAGAAGTGCTGCTTTGCAAAATCTAATTTATAGCTCCAATATCATGCTCACAGTTTCCACTACAGCAGAACAGCAACACTAGAAAGCACCGGTCCTCCATTTTATCAAATGTAATTGTTTTTGCATAGGGCACCCAGAGCCTGCAAATGTTTGTACAATTTAAGCCAAATAATACATAAGTACTATAGAAAGCTCCTTTGAGTAAAGGGAAAATTGCTTTCTGAAGAGTATTTAGGTCCCTTTGATCTTTCCATCTCCAGATTGCCAAAGGAACTGGAGCAAGTGCTGGTTTGGGGATAGGGCAGAGCATATACAGCTTCTGAAGAAGGCTGAGCAATACCACTGGGGCTGCCCTGTGTTGTCACATCACATGTGATTCCAGTTCCACAGGTAAGTCAGGACTTGGGAGTGCCTTTCATGAATGCAAATTGTTGAGAATAAAATAAATATTGTGTTGTCACCAACACTACTTCTTGATATTAAACCCTTGCCTTGCCTACAGTAGTGATACCTGCCAGTCTGGGCTTTTTGCTTTCACACTGGAATTTTTATACTTAATGTTCACCAGCAGAATGATTTTATGATACTGAAATGTGATCAAGTAAGAAGGTCTAACAATAATACAGGTCAGCTTTGATATCAGGCAGCCTTTTTTATCACAACAAGTATCTTGCCTTCAGTCTGTTATCAGACTTTTAATAAGAATCAGAATAAAATCCATCCAGGAAATCTTTTCATCTTAGGCTACCATCTGATTCTAATATGGATGTGGAAAATTCTGGGACAGAAGCCAAACGTTAAATTTAATACAAAGGACTGTTATTTTAGTCTCATTTTATTTTCTGTGATAGCTCATTTTCAGCTCTGATTCAAAGTCACTGAGGAGAATCTGAGAGAAATACTACATGACAGGCAATGTTATTTAGAGGTACAGAGAAATATTTAGTGACATCTTTCAGTTATGACAAATGCAAAATCAGAAAAAGATTTGGTTATGTTGTAGGATTAATGCCACTCCTAATTTAATAAACATAACAGCATTTCAGGTTAAATGGAAATGAGTTCTCTGTGCTCGGTACCCGAACAGCTTTGAACACATTGCAAAAACATTAAAGATGCCTTTTTTCAAGTTATGTTTGCTACAAATGCTCACTTCTAATTTACATTTGTCAGGAGCTGCCTGAGGAAGGTAATGAGATTAGAGCAGAAGTTTAAATTATACAGATCGTCCAGCTGCATTTGAAAGGTGCTTTTAGGATATTGAGACTTCAGTTTTGAAAATAATGTGAAGCTCTTCTTGGTTTAGGTGGATCTGGTGAGGAGGTGTACGTGGTTATATTAGGCATATGCTTCAGTTTAGCAAAATGAGGACTGCACTGTTAAAAATGGGAAGAAAAGGAGCTTGGGACACCATCAGAGAGTTAAGGGTTTCCCTGGAGAAGATGATTTGTAGTATTGTCACCTCCAGTGAGAATACCAAGTGGAACACAGTGTCCAGCTGTGGACACAGTCTACGCTGCAAAGTGTCAGGGCCACGTGCTGCAGAGATTTGGAGGCTGAAGTCTCACTGCTCGAGCTGAAGCCACTAAGTCCCTGAGGAATGAAAAGCCAACAGGTTTGTGCTGGGGACTGAGCTAGCCTGCTGCAGACCTCAGAAGAGGGCCAGACATGGGAAAGACTCTTTCCACTCTGTTTTTGGAGCTGAAACTAACCCACAGAAGGACCTGCAGCTCCTTCTGTGCAAAACTGCAGCACGAGGGAATGTGCTTCTCCTCATCTCCAGCTCTCCCTAGTCAAGGAAGCTCATCCATACTAAGTCTTTATCCTGGTTGTCCTAGTTAATAAATAGCTTCTGGCCTGTGTGTACATCCATGCTTCCAGATCACTGCACAGAGCAGGAGGTACAATGGTGCTGGTGAGTATGGACAGGAAACAGAGCTAATATAACAGGACAGTATGACAGGTAAGTAGCAGACAAAAGTAACCCAGATGCCAAAGCTATATATGGGGCAAAGACAGACAGCCACCACTCTTGCATTTCTTTTTATTCAGGACCTCTCCAGCCTTAAGTAGCAGACTACAAGAAAATATTGCAAAAATCAAGTGGATGGAAAATAAACTCACCTCATCTCTGTCCTGCTAGGAACAAGTGGGAAGATGCAAGATAAAGTTCCAGGAAAATTGTTTTTGAATTACTCAAGACTATTTTCTGCTTTTCCTTTCTCATCATCATCCCCAGGTGATGAAAAACATGAGATCATCTCTTAGGCTGTCTTGCACCATGGGACAATCTTTATCTGTGTTGAGGAACTGACCTTCCACTCGCTATGCTACTGGAATGCAATGGGGAGTAAGAGAGCTTGGCTCCAACACAGAAGACAGCAGCAAAAAGAGCTGAGGCAGTCCTGAGTGACCTGCAAAGCACCTCAGAACTGCGGACCACCAAAGTGCCTTATGGTTTTGTCAAAAGACTTCTTTGTTCATGACCAAAAGCATCTGTTGAAGTTTCAGGGAGGCTCCTCCTCTATGAAGTCAATACATTTTAACACGATGTAACACAAACCCAACTTTTTGGCTTTTGCTCTCTGCTGTGTAAAAGGGATTTAGTTGGAAATGATGCATCTGAATCCAAAGTGCTGAAAAAGTCTTAATCAATTGCTGCCCAAACCTACAAAGACAACTCCAAAGGTAGTCAGCTGGGGAGCCGAGGGATTTAACGGCCCACCTTTTATCTAAAAACTAAGAAATCTGTTTGTTGGAAAAGGTGTTTCTGCAGACTGGTCTCTGCTTCCAGCGCTGCCTCTGAATTTTATCTATTTAAAGGATCAGGCACATGTTGAGTAAGACAGAAGGCCTGGAAGAGGAGATGGGAATCTAGGTATCTCTGAGTTGCACATCCTAATGTTGAGGCACATACTCATACTCCATTATTCCAGGTAAATCTTTACAGCAAAAAAAAATAAAGATTTCCATGGTAAGGGTAAAGAATGCTTCCTTGACTCTAGAATAGAGCCTGTTTGAAAGAAAAGTCTCCAGAGATTCATCGGGTAGTATGCTACAACCAAGCATGCAAGAGACCTTGGCAGAAACACTAGGTAAATGCTCTAATTTTTTTATAATCACATCAGAAACAGGTAGGTGAGTCTGGGCTTCAGAGCCTGCATAACTAGAATGGGACTGTAAAAAGGAGTAACAGCTTAGGCATGTATCTGGCCTCAGCATCTCCTCCTGACAGGTTGTAAGAATTGATATGCATGCAGGTAGCCCAGAGGACCAAACCATGGCTTAGGTATTAAGGAAGAGCTTATTCTGGAGTTGGAAACTCTAAATACACTGTCAATTCACACGGTGTGAGAAAGAGCAGGCCTGTCTTCTGGTGCTTTTATTACCAACACCATTTGCATGCACATAACTTCAAGGCTGTGTTTTCCCCTGTCCTCTCTCTTCCACCAAGGCCCTCACAGCATGTATGTGAGAAAAGTGTTATCTTTACACAGGAATCTTACTTCCCAAAACAGGTAGGGAATAAACATCAGTAGGTGTAATAAATGGATTTTTCCCACACTGATACTTTCCAGGCCTAGTTTTCCTAGCAGTGAAAACTTCCGTGACAGAAAACTCTTTTTCCTCCTTGAATAGATCTTCCACATTTAACTTTTTTGTCCCTCCATAGATGGATGGAGTCCTTTGGTGATCTCGACCTTCTTATCAGATCCTGCTCATAATTTCTTCAAAGCAAACATTTCAGAGTCATCTTTAATCATATTTTCTGGCATATGGAGTACAGTTTTTGCCCAAGAAATGCTGAAGTTAGATCAAGAGGTTCCACAAGCAGCAAACCAAAGAAGCCTTGCTTCCCCTAGGTGTGAGTCCTACAGCTGACTTGCACTTTGGGACTTCTCCAGCTGCTTACCAGTTCTCAAGACACTCATGAAATCGCTTCTCTCTTCAACAGCATACTAAGCAGGCTTCTTGAAATTGGCCAACAGGTTCAGAAGCTGCTAGGGATACATGGATACACAAAATGGCCCACAGCAGATGAGCACATTGCCTTGGTTTGTATAGGAAATTAATATAAAAGGGACTCTAAAGCTCCACAGAGCCACCATCGATGGGAGGTGACGGTAGGTCTCCATTTGTGCAGCTGCTCTGCTGCTTTCTTGTTCATCTGGTCTCTCCCATCCCTATCCTAATAGGCAGAACTGCAGGTCCCTGCGCCCTTCCTACATCACATCCAAATTCATGAGCCAACCTGTAGCCACGAATGACTGGAGCGTCAGACAGAAAAGTATTGCACTTAATATACAACATGAAGCATGCAGCACAGCCCCTCTTGTGCAAGTTAAAAATCATCATGAAACATTATAAGGTTATTTCATTCCAGTGAACTTCAGGGTCCAACTTGAGATCTGTTTAAACACAAGAAACAAGTTCAAATTGCGAATCAATTGAAAAAAAAGTAGAACAGACTATACAGAAATCAACCCCTACTATATAATTTGGATGCTGTTTTTAATCTTGTTGTTGTTGTTGCTAATCAAACACCAGAGTGATTCAAAGGATGAGAAGGCAATACTAGTGTTTTGCAACACCTCCAAATTATCATGCTCCAGAGAACATAGAAAAATATTTCTCTTCTAGGTATCAACATATACATATCTTCTATGCATCTGCAAACAGCAAGGATCACATAGCCCATTCCAAAATCACAAACTCAAAACCACCAGATCCATCTCCTGGAGTCAGTGAGTTCTAAAAACTGTTTGACCAAGGAACGAGAAAAATTGAACTGTAAAGCCAGTACTATTTGCAGACAGATAGCTGACCCACTAGAGATATCTAATATACTCAGCTTAAATTCAGTTACAGAAGAAGATTAAAATAACTCTGAGAAGTTGTATAGCCATCTCCTACTTTTAGCACATGCATAGCAGTTTATCTGTCTCTCCTGCTGTCCTAGGTTGAAGTATATTCTGTTACCATCTCTGTGAGCTGTTGAAACCACGTGAAGCAGTGTTCCTTGCCTCCTCCCTCTGTATTATCTTCTGTTAATGGGCCATCAATCATCGCCCCATGACTCAGAGATAACTCCCTCCTGGACTATCTGCTGTTAATGGGCCCATCAGGCCTTATCACACGACTCACCATCCCATTGTGAGATGTTTTGCCCAGAGGGAGGAGACAACTATTCCATCCTGGATATAAGCTGAGACTCTGAACACCACAGGAGCGCTTACCTACTGGACTCCCAGAGGACAAGAGCTACCGTTGGACTTTCTCACCCTTTTCTTTCTATAGGATCACCGCTTCAACGGAACTGCTTTGCTTGGACTGCTACCACCATAGAGTGTCAGGGTGTAGTCTGACTTTGTCAGTGTTCTTGCACTACTGCATATATTTATTTCCTTTAATTTTCTTTTTTCTATTAAATTATAATTCTGACTTGCGATCTCCCACTGGTTTGATTTCAAACTAGTACACCTGCCAAATGTGAGTGGTGATTTACAAGGGTAGCAGTGAGGTGGAAGGCTGTGATAGCCGTTCCACTTACCCATGCTGGTTGCCTCCTCTGTAGGCTCCTGCTGACTACCAAAGAGATGCTCATCTCCTTCATGCCATTTGAAGCTACTGGTGGGCACCATATAATGGTGACTACCAAGCAAGTGCTGATTTCTGTTCTCAGCTTTGGAAATTCAGCTTCTTCCTCCCACAGAGTTGACTCAGCATGGGGAAATCCCAGTGATGGAAAACCTGCCCCCTTGTAAGAACAAGCCCAATACTGTCTTAAGAATATATGTCATCTTCTCTAATGCAATCAAAACCAAATCTTGGTCAGTTAAATACCCAGAGTAAACCACAGAACGCAATTTGTACCATAAGCACATTGAAAGAAAAACACCTAAAACAAAGGTTTAGAAAGCAGCACATTTTTTGCAATTGACCACATTACAGCAAAACAAATCTGACAGAGAATTTTATGTTTGTCTGAGTATGTGCTGCAGTTAATGCTTCACGAAGTTTCTGTAGCTTGATAACTTCTGATCTGATGAATGCAAACATTAATATACAGAATTTGCATGAATAAAACAAGCTTCTTTCAATTAGTGATCATAAGACACTTATTCATAAGCATACTTCTATCATGGTAATTTACATAATTTACATTTCCAAGTCTCTTAATTAGATTATGAAAGGCTTTAACAAAAATGAAAACAAATATGAAGTATATTTTTAAGACTGGCTGCATTCTTCTATATTGTGCTGGTTTTTTATGGTTTGCATTTGAAGGCAGGAAGCTCTCTGTCTTATTTTAAACAAGTTTGAATCTAGTACTTCTATGACAGTCAATGTGCAGAATAAATTGTGGCCATGATCCTGTGATAATCTATGGCAACTTTAAATGATCTCCCTGAAATGAAGTATAATCCACCCATGGTACCAAATTCCACTCCTTCCCGCTGAAAGCTTGCTGGGAATCTCCATTAGTAGTGTAATTAAAAAGTACATCTATCTTCATTTGTTGGCAATCTCTTCTCCTGTGTGAGCTCTAAAGCATCACATTTGTGACATTTTGGGTATTAGGGTAAGAAAAAAAGGCTGCATAACATTTTGTAAATCTACAGGCAATTCAAGAACACAGATGTTTCTATTTTGGCTCAATACCAGCACCTAATTCATATATTCTTTATCACTTGCTAATGAGTGCCTAATAGCTATGGATATTGAAGCCGACTGCTAAAATCTGCAATATATACAGTCAGATTTCATGACCAAAGTTTTCAATTGTATTCCCACTATTGAGTTCCAGTAGCTACGTAGCTTTGTTCAGCATTTTTAAATATATTTTACAGGTTTTGTACCTCCACAGATCTCTGCTATACTGATGGCCTTCAATACTAACCTATGTTAAACAGATTGACAAAGAAGTCCCTAAATAAATTAATTCTGTCTTCAGTTTCCACCCTTTTCAAGCCACAGGGAGAAACCCCTGGGCTTAAGGAACTGAAAGAGATTGAGTTTTCACATCTTCATTCACTTTTTACTGGAAAGAGCAGGGAGGAAGTTTCAACAGTTAATAGGGTGGATGTTATTCTGTCTCTTCTTAAAAAAAAACAACAAAAACTTCAATGCTACACAGTATTTCTCTGCTGTTGCATACCATGATATCAAATAATTAATTTCATAGATGAAAGTTGGCTGCAGATGTGTGCAAGAAAAAGAACACATGCCAGGAAAACACAAACAACACACTATAATGTCTGCTCTCTTTTCAGGCAGGAAGATCCTATGCTACAGGCAGGAATGGAATTCATCATACTATAGTTTTATACCTTTTTATTTTTAGCAGCATTTGGTGCTGCTTTAGACCTTGAAACAGCAGTAAAGTTTGTTTGATATTTTCTATTAATTGCTGTATTTTTATACATAAATAAGCAATATGCATAAGCACTGCAGCCACACCTAACGATGGCATCCTTGCAGTGATACTTTTAGTATGCATGCAGCAATACACTGAGGAAAAAAGTGAAATATCTACTCAGTTGGGAAGGTCTGTGGAACATCTGAGCTTCTGGAATTACTAGACAGCATAAAGTCACCTGCTAGTCTGAAAGAGTAGAGATGAGAGCCTCTGGTTTATAAGCCAGCAGTCACACCAAGAGTCAAGTCTAGAAATACTGCAGAAAAAAATCAAATTCTGAAGTATGTCATTGTCTTCCTACATACTTTTGAATGCTCTGCAGTTCCTAGTGAATTCAATGGACTTTAATAATACTCATGGCACTTTCAACAATTAATTACAGATCCAAAGCACACAGAGTTATAATCTCTCTTAGTCAAGTTTCTTCTCCATGCTATGACAAATAATAATTGACAATTAGTGGGTGGTTGTATGAAATCATGATAACCATAAAACACACTCATATTTGCAGTAGACTTCTCATGGTATCATAGCAGGAAAATGTTTGCTCATGTGGGCCAGGCAGTTCTGACAGAGTAATTCACTCACTGTAAGTGCAAAACAAAGACAACTGGAGCAATTAATGACTGTTTTGCCAGCTCGGTGACAAACTAATCACAAAACTTTTGTCAGGGAATTGGAAGCTAACTTCTTTTGACAGATGCTACTAGAATGTTTATTTCAAATTGCCCTGAGCTGTCTTTCAAAGAGTTGAAGAGATTTTTATCCTGCTGTTCCTTTATATACAAGAATTACAGTAGACTTCTTAGTTTCTTATCTATTGAGTACAATAAGTGAGTAAATTTTTTTACTAGCAATTTTCCTATCAAGAAATCTTTCTAAAGGCTGCAGCATTTCAGCAAAACATCATGTGCTTGGACTTAAGCTATCAATGTTCCTTTCATGCAACAGCAATGATCATACTGCCAGTATGAAGGACTATTTTCTCATCTAGCACAAATAATCATACATGTTTCGCTCTCAGGACTTAAAACAAATATGGCAACAAGCCATTATATTTAGCCTTGATAAAACTGTTCATTCCTCTTTAAGATTTTTTTTTCTTCAAGTTGGCTCTTCTTTTGACTTTGGCTCGAGCCATTAGAAATATCAGAATCAAAGATCTGCACAACAGATGGAGCTCAGTTGAGAAGAATGCTTTTGGCTGGTGAGGATCTTTGCCTGGCAGGTGTCAAACCCAAATTAATACTGCACATATTATAGCAAAGTGAGACTGCGTTCCTTTGTGACCACAAACATATATTAATAGAACAAGCCACGTAGAGCAAGCTAAAACAGTACTATCATTATGCCGAATCCTCCACTGCTTGGCATTTTATTTAATCACTTGCATCCATGCAAAGCGAGTAAACAAAATGCAACAGGTTAGTTTAGGTTCTCTTTACAGACATTTTGCACAGGTGTAAAAGACTTCACAAACACCGCAAGCAACATGGACTTAGATCCCTTCGGGTTTCTTTTTTTAGTTCCATTTTTTGCGCCAGTGCCTAAAGGTTTGTGTACCTTAGTAGACTTTTTGTAATTTCAAAACCCACAGGAAAAAACAGGTACTGTTACTAAAATACACTGCTCAGCTACTGTCTGTTGCCATGCCTGGCTTGTCAAATGTGATTCGACAGCCCGAGTCAGAAGACAGAGCTTTCCACAGGTGTCAGGAAGGAGAGCTTCAGGTGGCATCAGCTGCTTCTCTCCATTTTCAGATGAGTGGGAGGCTTAGCATAACAACCAGCCCTCTCAAGTACCCAGTCACTTGAAGATCTGAAAGAAACATATTTGGAATCTCCTGACTGGTTTCACTGATCTGTACTGCTCAAAAGCAATTTTAGCTGACCAATAGGCCAGTAATTGTAGAAGATCACAGTCACAAGATTTTTAATTATCTGTAAAGCAAATGTGAGATTGTATTTGTATGTATATACAAATATTTATAAACACATAAATTTGCAGAATCTTAAAAAAATATGGAAGTATATGCAAGTCAAGTTAATTTCCTTTCTTAATTTAATTTCCACAAATTCAGGTTAGGAATCTGTCACACCACCCTGGTAGGAAAAGGATGAAAACAGGAGCGTGGGCAAATAATTTCCTAAACAGAGGTCCCAACTCACAAAGCACTTTACACCAGCAGGGGCTGGATGAGCCCTTCTTTCCCCTGTGAGTCAGCACTGACCTAACCCCCCCCACCATGCGCTCACCGGCGTGGCTCGTGGCTGCCCTGTGACATGGGCGGAGCTGGGTGACACAGCACACTGACCTCCTGCAGTCATTAGACATCCCAAGACAGCACTGAAAGTAATGAGATGACTCACAGCTGCAGCCACGCACTTGAAGGCTGAGGACACAATTACTCTTTTACCCATTCAGCAACAGTACTTTGCCAAAGCAACTGAATCAAGTTCAAAATCAAACAGGCTATTAGCAAACATCTGTATTACTTAGGGTATTTGTAGAAGATTTATGCTAGTATCGGTGGGACGATTCATAAGCAAAACCTAATCATTTGAAAAAATATTTTGCTGAAACAATTGAATTTCCTGTCTCATGCATACAGAACAATGTTTTCCCTCCTAGTTTTGTAGTCTACCAGCTGCCAAACTTTAATACAGAATTGAAGTTTTGGTCATTTTGGCTTTCAGGTGTGGCAAATCAGAAAAAACCCACTAACCAAAACAGATTTTCACACCAGAAGGAAAAGGCTGGAAGATCAGACAGGCCATAAAAGATTTATTTTACTTCGTTTGGGATTTTGACACAAATATGCCTAATCTAAGTAAGACTGAAACAAAACCAAAAGGCAAAACAAAAAAATAGACAAATCACTTCTGCTCTAGAGATGCTGAAACACAAGCAGTATTTGTGTCCCTGAAGGAAGCAAACCTGAAATCCTTCTACAAACAATAGAAAAGGGCTGTTATTTCCTTTACAATAAAGAGGTTCTTGACAGCACATCAACCTCCTTGAGGTAACAATGGAATAAATCTTAAAGACTTGATTTTTTTCTTTGCTTAAGCAAACATCTTCTTGGTTCTACAAACTTGACATCAAAGAAATTAGGGGGCTTTTTTCATAATGCTGAAAATTTCAGCACCAAAACTGTAAATATCAACATCTTTATCTCTCTTTCTTCTTCAGACCTGTGACCCATCGTTTGACTTTATTAGAGAAACCAAACACACCCTTCAAAGAACCCTCTAACAGATTTTGGTGTTAGACAGGGCTAAGTGATTTCAGCTTCACATTCAACGTGTTACCTAATTCTGTGTGTGTGCTCCTCAGAGAAGAGTTGAATGACCTGGCAATGTGAGGTTAACACAGTCTGCAGAAGTGGCCTCAGATTTCCCCCTGAGGAAATGCTCCATACCACACCAGCTTATGCAAACCCAACTGTGCTCTGTACAAACCACACACACAGTGCCCAGCTCCCTAACCCGGCCTTACACTTGCACTTCAGGATGTGTGAATATGCTAATGATAGGGGTTTCATGTGCAAGTTTACAAGTTCAAGTGCAGAAGACAGATAAAAATTTGGCTGCAACCCTTTGGTTTTCTCTCACTTGAGGAGTTTCCAGCTTTCTAAGTCTAAGTTATGCAGCCTAGGAGTTGCATCCTAAACCACAAGATTGACCTGTGTAAGTATCTTTATTCAGTTTTGTTGATTGAAAATGGAGTCTTCTTGTCTACTCAAAAGAGTAGAACATGAAGATACTGCAGGCCTTTCAAGACACATTATTTACTAGGTATTATTTAGTGATACTGGCAACATTGAGAACTTCAGATGCTCCAGGCATCTTGGAATTTATACATGTATAAAGGTTCTCACTTCCAAAATTGCCAAGTGAATAGGGATATCCAAGCTGAAAACTGTGAACTGCCTCAGTGCGTTCAAGAAGCTCTGTGCAGGCAGACTGTGAGACTTGGGTCAAAAATCCCCGGATCGCCTCAAGAAGCCACAACTCCTTTTTAAACTATCCAGGTTTTAAGCCTTTGACAAAAAGATTCAACAAATCCCTCTGTAAACCAAGCAAGAAAAGTAGAAGCCATTTTACTGTTCTTTGGGTCATGCAATTATTTCCACATGCAAGTAGAGAAACTCAGTCAACTAAAGAGAGGCAGGAGCACAGCTTTTACAGGGAGCAAAAGTCTGTTTGGAACAGCTGAACAAAAGCTTGATGAAGGAATTTCAAACAACATATGAAATTGTCTCAGATACACAACCGTAAAAAAATTGTAGCTTTGTAAACCCACAGAATGCTATTTTAAGGACAGTTTCATTAAGAAACACAGCTTGAGAATATCTCTCAAATAAGATCAGAGCTACATGCAGGGACAGCAGGAGGCAGCTGAAGCAATCTGCAGCACAGCTCTAGAGCTCATTGGTCTCTGACCCTGAGAAAAAAGATAATTAGTGTGTGAATACACACATTAGACCAAAAGAGAGAGCCTAGGAAACTACATATCTCTACTAGAAGGAGACAGTGATAACTCCTTCGGTTTCATGCAGTGGTCTACAGCTCTGTATGTCACAATCTGATACACTTGTTACACTGACAACACAGCTGTGGCTTGAATTTTCAAGTTCACATTTTTCTGTGGGAATCATTAAATTCAACACACTTGTCCTGTTCAACAGAAAAACAAATCTGTCTCTATTTTTTTATTTCTCTGAAGCCTTAATTTATTTGTGCAACATTTGCTTTAGAAACATATTTGAAGATGTTTTAGATATGACCTCATTTGTACACCATCCCAGGCTTTCCAGGAACTCTGAACCAACAGCCTCCTAGCCTTTCTTGTACCTAAACTACTGTACTTTAAGGATTCCACACTACATGGTCTGGAAGCTTCTCATGCAACAGGCCTTTTTGTGCTAAATACAAACACATAGAGAGGAGAGTTTGCAATCTCAGGCATGAGATGTGAAAAAGGTTTTTTATATATTAGTGTATATACACAGAGATTGCCATGATTATGTTCAAATAACTTCAAAGAGCTAGGTCTATACAGGTGGAAAAGAAAAAGCACCAGAGGAGTCAACAGCCCAGCAACTTGTTTCCTACTCATGACCATTGCTTTGAAAGGTGCCCATTTTCAGATGCCGATGAAGCCCTGCTTTGCCTCTGCAGTTTTAATCAGAGAAGCTAAATGACCAGGTCCTAGAGATGCCAATAATAAATTCTCCCAAATAATCCTGAGTAAGCAACTGAGCATACCAGAATATGGAAATCCACAGAGGTACTGATAACCAAAGGGAGCAGATAATCAAAGAGGTCAGTAGTTCACAGAATCAACTACGTTGGAAAAGATCTCTGAGATCACTGAGTTCCACCTTTGACCTAACACCACTTTGTCAACTAGACCATGGCATTAAGTGCCACATCCAGTCTCTTCTTAAACACCTCCAGGGACAGCAACTCCACCACCTCCCTGGGAAGCCCATTCCAATGCCCAATCACTCTCTCTGTAAAGAACTTCTTACTAATGTCTAACTTAAACCTCCTCTGGTGCAGCTTGAGACTTGCCCTCTTGTCCTACTACTAATTGCCTGGGAGAAGAGACCAACCCTCGTTTGGCAACAACCTGCTTTCAGGTAGTTGTAGAGAGTTGATAAAGTCTCCCCTGAGCCTTCTGTTCTCCAGGCTAAACAACCCCAGCTCCCTCAGCCACTCCTCACAGGGCTTGTGCTAGAAAAAGGCTGTAATGTCATGGAGACAAATACACACCTCTCCACTATTCTGTTAGTTGCTTCACTTGGAATTTAAGGCATTGGGTTTAATATGGAAAAAACGTACCTTTGAGTCAAATTCTGAAGTTTGCATTTACACAAAGTGATGGATTTTCCAAGACAGATTCCTTTGGGTCTCTCACTCTTAGCACTGACTTAGTCTGTTCCCCCATCTGCCACCTCCTCCATCTCTCCTCTGTTTCCCTGTCTCATGTTGCAGCTGGTAGAGGACTCTGGAACTGGGACAAGGTGCTACCACCATGTCTGTCCACCACAGAAAAGGAACCAATCTGTCTCCCAACCCTTGCCTCCCATTGGATGGGTGGACTCGTCTGTGTTACAGGTATGTTACAGGGTTTTCCATAACAAAAATCTCCTCCTATTTTAAAAAAAAAACACACTTTTTTTTTTCTTTTTTTTCTTCCTTTACCAGCTTTCTCTTATTCCTTGCCCACTTTTTTGAGCAGGAAGGAGAGTGACAGGGAGAATAATGATTTCCTCAGCTTGTGTTGGAGAAAACCCACAAAAATCTTCCACCAAGACAGATTTTTTTTCTGTTTTTTTTTGCTGGTTTTTTTTCCAGTGAGGTTCAGAAGCCATTTTTTTAATTTAAAATTTCCTAAATAAGTGTCCACTTAATACTGTCATTCAGTGTAGAGAGTAGCAGAGACCTAGTATCTGTTTAGTTTAGCGAAGATCCCACCTCAAGTGTGGCAAGAGGTTAGCTTGAATTTTTCTCTTGAACTGTATCTTTTCAAACCTCTTTTCAGGGCTTTGCTTGTATGAATGAAACCCCTCAGCTCAGCATGGATGCATAGCTTGTCATACTCTTCCTTTGCCAGTTGGCTCTGCACACCCCCAGTGTTGATCCCCACTGCATTCACATGTTCGAGGAGGCAGGAGGAAAGCACTGGTGAGCACAGAGAAGACCAGAGAGGCCAAAAGCTGAAGCAGCCTTCCCATGCATGGGAGAGAGCATCATGAATGGATGCAGCTGGTAAAGGAGAAAAAAAAAGCATTGAGGCCATTGGTTTTCCAATGGCATCGATGGGCAGGGGTCTGAGCAGGTTTGGGACCTTACAGTCACTGACGAGAACAGTGTGCGTATATATCACACACTGCCTTGATTTCAGCCCAGGAGTAAACCTTGCTTAAGGTGTGCTTTGTCTGAGCAGATGGTAAAGCATGATGACTGCTGGGCTAAGATTTTGCTGCCAAACCAGCTCCCCCAGTTGTTCTCAAAAATAAAGACTGCTGCTTTCTTTACCAATGCAAAAATAGCAATCTAATTCCCTCCCTCAAAGTATTATTTTATGTTTACAGGAGCACATACTTAGCCAGACTATATAATTAACATTACACAATTTTTAATTAACTACCTACAGCAATCTTTCTGCTTTAACTGGAGGTGTTAGAGGGTTGTTGGCGTTTTTTTTGAGGCTATCACAAAAATCTGAATTCCCAGGTAGAAACTTACTCAGTGCAGAGTACAGCCTGGACTACGAGGTGTAGAAGGTGACCTGTCACTCTGGCTATACTATGTCTCCCATAAATAAAAAAGCTTGTGACACAGAAACAAGCACGAACCTCATTTGCAATACCAAGTACATAAGGTAGGACTGTATCAGAAAAAACAGTGACAGAAACACATACTGACTTAGTTTATGCCTTCAGCAGCTGGGGTTTTTTAATTTATTTTTGTCCAGGAACAAATCCTGTAAGGCTAGGTTGTTAACTGAGCAGGCCCTCGCAGCAGAGTCTCCAAGGGTGTGCTACGACCACAGGGCAGCACAGCTTCCTTTGGGTATCCCCCCTTCTTAACACAGAGGGACTCACCAGCATAGCAAGATGTAACTCAATGCCACCCTGAGCCAGCAACAGGGTGTTGGCCTCCTGAAAAAACTATCTACAAAACATGAAATAAGTGAAAGTCCAGTGACCATCATTGGCACAACTAAGTTCCAGACAAACCAACACAAACACAGTTCTGGGACACGGGATGAGTTCTGGGGACAAACAACCATCATCCTCTTTCCTCTGTGACTCTGAGTGGAAGAAACACTCCAACTGCACACACACACACACAAACACATAGACACACAAACACACATACACACACAGACACAGAAACAAACACACACACCCCCCGACACACCGCTCAGCAGACCGCCAGCAAATGTTGATCCAGCAACTGCAGCTGGAACACAGCAACCTTACACCAGTGATAAAGCACCACTGGGTCAGATGTTACAGTGTCAGCCCATATTAAGCATCATGAAGCATGCATCAGCCAATTCAGCTGTACCTCCTTAGTTTCAGTGAGCCTTGAGCTCGGCTGTGTGGATTTGCTACTTTCCACATGGAATGTCTCATTCAGAACAGAGGCTGTAACAGCAATTGCAATAGCACCGCTCATTTTTAGTGTGATAAGCTGTATTTAGAGTGGGAAAGTCTTGCTCTAAGAGCTGAAAAGCAAACCAAACAACAAGCAGTAAAGTCGTGTGCTTCAGGCCAAAGGTTTTAATATGTGGTGTCAGTCCCATTTCCCAAAAGAAAGGGTAGTTTATGCACACTGTAGGCATTTTCTGTCTGAAGCAATGCTAACACATAATCTCTTTATTTACACAGGACATGAACTGTCCTGCACCCCCACCCACACAATGGTCTGAATATAGATCCACCCTGCAGTTGTTCCTGGGTGTGTTGCAGAACCAATGGGTCCTGATATTCTGCAATAACATCAGGCAGAAAAGACAACGTGAGTCCTTCCTCACAGGGCTCCAAGGTCCTCCCAGGCTGATTTTAATAAAGGAGAGGGGAGGAAGAGGGGAGAATGACAGATCTGTGGCAGACCTAAAAACTCAGGATTTCTGGAGTCTTTGTCATATGCTGTAATTGCAAAATCACGCTTTCCACATACTCACCTTTTTTCTCCTGTCATCTTGGAGGTGAGATGATTAGGAAATTCCCTAATCTTACCTTACTTTTTTTTCACCTCATTTCAAAACCTGATTTCAAAAAAAAGATCAGGCCACTGAATGTAGTCTGGACTTTTGCTTCCAAATACCTCTTTCTGCATTGAAAGGACCAACTATGGATTAACCAAGCAAGTCACCCTACTATGCAACAGATGGGAAAACTATCTGTGCTAGTACACTGTGATCCGCATTCCTCCGAAGGCTACCTTTCCCAGGGAATTCCAGTAATTTGACTGATTGAAGTGTGTTTTGACAAGTTATGACAAGTTTGGAAAACCCACCTATGAAATTATACACTGATAGCATCTTCCAAAGTAAACTGAAATCTTGGTATCACAGTTCATTTGGGAAAGTATTATGCCATAGCTTTTGTTACGAGAGCACAGCTTGAGTTTTTGTTGTAGGTAACAAGTGGTGCTACACCTAATCTTGTGGCTTAATCTTCCCTTGCACCAGGTTTATGTACTGGCAGGGGGCCTATGGATCATCTCCTGAAACTGATCAAATAAAAACATATAGTCTTAATATATTCTTATTTCATCTACTTTCTTTCACTTTAGCTGACTCCATGGCAGTCATCAGCTCACCCTGAAGGTTGTGTGACCCCAACAAAGTAATTGAAGAAATCAGGACAAGCTACCAGCATAGATGTTGATCTGTTGGAAAAGCAGGAACACAGGAAGGGTCCAAGGACCGGGCAGTGCTATGCTGAGAAAGTCTTCCTACTAACACCAGCAGTGCCCGCAGGCCCCAGCCACGTGCCATATGCCAGGCAGAGCACATGGTTCCCATCATTTAGGTTTGCTCTGTTTATTCCACTACTCCACAAGCTTACCAGTCTCATACTGCTTTTCAGTTGCCACTACCATGGAGAGAAAATATTTGACTGTGTAAGAAGTTCTTATATATAAAGAATTTAGGATTCAAAGGGCTGAAGATTTAAAATGCTAGAGGTCAGAATGGTTTGGAAAGTGAGTCACAATAAGCATGGATGGACCAACTCCATTCTGGTCCCTGGCCTCAGCTGCAGGAGTTAACATATCCTAGAGATATTTACTAGGATGACAAAGGAGACAGGCAGTGAAAAGCAAGGAAGTCCCAGACTAAAATATTTCATTTTCCCATATTTCTCTTCCTGAATATCCTAAAAGGGAAAGCAGACAGATTTTTTGCAGAAGTTACCAGGATTTATTAAAGACAGGATATTGATATGAAACATTCATGACCCTCAACTTAGCAGTATTTCTCTTGGATGGGGTAACGAAGTAAATTTATTACACATCAGTGCCAAGAAGCTCATAATAAAAATATAGATTGTAGTTCTCAGCTTAATCAACTCAAAACAGATATTTTTGAAAAACCACTCCAGCAGGAAGAATGTAAGTCTCATAAGACACTTGCAGTACCAAAGAAACATATGAAATACATATTTTATCTAACAATAGGATACAAAGCAAACTATTTGATTTAAAACCCCTGACACAAAGGCAGTCTGTGAAGACATGAGAAGGAGACCTCTTGTCATGTTATCCCAGGTGTGGGGTGTGTGGAGGAAGATATATATGTTAGACATCAGCAAAGCAAATAGAGATTTTATTGCATCTTGAGTTGATGATTTTACGAGATTTGAAATAAATTATTAAAGCATGGAAAAGGCAAGAGAGAGAAATACAGCAACTTGTTGGGAAGCCAGGCTTTGGAAAAGGCTCAGATAGATTACAGCCACAGCAAACTTCCATATCAATTCTACCCTGATCATTTAGCCTCCTCTTCTGTTTCTGACCTTCATTTCTTTCTTTAATGGGACATTTCAAGAGAAGAATCAGCCACAGAGGCCTGATTTATTAAATTCCTAATAAGATTTGAATATTCCATTATGCTTCTGCTGCACTCCCAACAAAAAAGTTCTCTTCAAAATGCTCCCAGGTCTTGTCTGTGTGGCATCTGCATGGTCTGCCTGACTCCAGGGAGACCTAACACATCAGCATGATTGAAAGAAGGAAATCATATGTTCTTAGGTATGATTGAAGGCATTGTCCCTACTGAAAATTTCCATAAATCAGAGTGTAATGGACCAACCCTTTAACAACTCATTTCTTCCAATTTCCAGACATGCTACCAAGGGGAAAAAATTATTCTGCCAAGGATTTCCAGGGCTTCCAATTCCTCATTTCTTCCATCTCATCCTCAGGAAAAACAAAGCAAAGCAAAAAAAAATAGCCCCCAAGCAAAGAAAAATTAAATTAAACAAACAAAACAAATAAGCTCCAGAGTGTTTTTAATTGCCTTCCAAAAAAACAACAAACAAAAAAGCATTTAAAATTGCTTTAGTTTGGGGAAGCTTTAACCATGAGATCTCTAGTGCATGTCTGCGTTTAACAGAGAATGTAATGGAAAGAAAAATAGAACATTAGCGACCATCCAAGAAAGATTTCATGAAAAACAGGGTGGAAGTGAGTTTGTTTGGATTTAATGTTTCCACAGAAGCATCTCTAGTCCAAACATTACACCACAGGTCAAAAGGAGGGGAGCCAGAAAGTGAAACATTTTAAAAATAACCCCTAAAATGGAAAGTGAAAGTGACCAGTCTAGTTAAAATCATAGCCTAGTTTGGGTTGAAAGGGACCTTAATGATCATCTCGTTCCAACTCCACTGCCATGGGCAGGGACATTTTTCACTATACCAGCTTGCTCAAAACTACATCCCACCTGAACACTTCCAGGAATGATCCATCCTCATCTCTGGGTAACCTCTTCCAGTGCCTCACCACTCTCACAGGAAAGAATTACTATCTAATACCTAATCTAAACCTATTCTCTTTCAGTTTGAAACTTTTCCCCCTTTTTCTATCACTATATGCTATTGTAAAAAGTCGCCCTCCAAGTTCTACCTTTTGTGACCATGAAATGCAAATTCTGTGACAAAAAACAAATTTGAGCTCTGGTACCATCACTAAGCATTAGTACATACTGCAACCTATACATGGGAAGTCCAACAGAAAAAAATAGGTCCAGCTTGTAAAATTCTTCCTGATTGGAACTAACACTTAGAAGTATGCGTACATTAAAATATTTATGTTTGGAACTGACAGTATAGAATGCTACAAACCATTCTCAGGCCTCTGTTGTAGCCCTTTCAAGATGCCTTGTTGCAGACAGAGAAGGTCAGCAAAGCACTCACGCAAGATCAACTGCCACCAATATAAGAAAAACTGTATGGGGCAGCTGCCTTGGTAATATTTTATAGGCCTAAGGTTCATCTTGTCAGTCTGTTTTACACATTGTCATATTCACTTTACTTAAGATGTTCCTTCCAACTGAAGGAAAGTAACCTGTTTGATGCCTGATAACACTCAGACACCATATCCTGATGTTTATGCAGGTTCATGCCTCCTTTATGGCATTTTGCTGGGCCTCAAGGCTGAAGATGCTGAGGGAAGAGAGAAGGATGCTGATCAGCACTGTGGCAATGGAAAGCAGCCACATGTTGTCCTAGTAGATTCTCACAGGCCACCCCTGCAATTCCACTCAATGCCTCTCAAATTGGCAAGATCACAAAATGCCCGTAAGGCAATTTTTCTCTTTTCTCCAGTTGCTCTTAGAGACAGAAACATGTGCCATTTAACAGGGAAACAGAGGGTTAAGCATTAAATTGCCTGAAAGACAGAGCACTTGAGGCCCACAGAAGCTAAATATCTTAATCAAAGAAAAGACAATTCCAAACTTCTCATCAAGCATCATTGAGAAAGAAGTGATCTTACTAGAGGAAGAAATGACTAGCAGCTTGAAGCGCTGAAGCAAGAAGTACAAACTTTAGGGAAAAAATCTGACACAGTCTCAGAGGATTCTGAGAAGAGCTTTGAAAATTTAATATATCCTGAGGCCATGAAGCTGAAGGAAAACCCCTTGAGAAGGCAGGGAAGTTGTCACCTATCTATTCTGACATGTCATATTGCATGAAAAGCTCTAAATAAAAAAATAAAAAAAGAGAAAAGAGAAGTTTTGCATTTTGGAATTGACCCATAGTGGGACACCTGCTCCAATACTGCAAGCTGAGCACTTCAGGCTTCAGAAGCAAGCAAGCTCTGCATTTCTGGAGAGAAACAGGCAAATGTAAACACCACTCTAGGGAAAATATGCTGATGAATGGTATTGTGTTTTGTGTATAAAAAGAGAAAACCGCTCCAAACAGCTAAGGGTTCCACAGAGGTTTGAACAAATGAAAAGTGGGATGTACAGCTTGGAAGATTTCAAAGACTAGATTTTCATGGGATCTTCAGAGGCTTTCCTGAAGGCTGAGGTTCCCTCTATGCTGTGCATAGGGTGAGTGAGACTTCTGAGAACATGGTCCGTAATAGCTGGCAGACTGAGCAAGAAAGAAAGAAATGAGAGATGCTGACACATACCCCCCTCGATAATAAGACAACCCAACACAGGGCCACAAAGAGGTATGTCTCCATTCATGCTTCTTAGCCTAGAATCCTCTTTCAGAGCTGGATAAATACTTCATTTCAAAAGCAAGCAATGTCACAGTCCTTGCAATGAGATACGAGGTCTAGTCCTTCCACTGACTCCCTTCACTCAACACCTCCACACATTCACAATTCAAGGTTTAAAACCACACTTCTCAGTTCCCAGAAGACTGTGCTAACCTCTTTGTCCAGGCCAGTGAAGTAGCACCTCTGGCTGCCCTCAGGCACCAAAAGCTTACAAGGCTTTCTAGCCTCCTGCCTCAGTGTTCGCAATCAGTGGCTGATAAAGGGTCTGCAAGTGTCTAGTGAAACTCTCAATGTGAGCTACAAAAAGAGATGAGTCTCGAGCAGGCTGCAGCAGAACTTTCTGTCCCAGCATGGTCAGCAGAAGCAAGGGAGGAAATGGGAAAATTGAGTCAATTGAGAAAACCATCCTGGTTAGGAATGTTTTTGGTTTCTTACTGCCTAATTTAAAAAGAAAAACAAACAAATAAGAAACAAAAAACTATGAAACAAACAAGCAAACAAAAACACAAAATAAGAAGGGGGGGAAAATGCTGTGCTAGAAAACGCACAGTCAATCAATTAGTCAGTCATCATCTACAGTTCAGATATTTCCATAAGTGCTTGGCACTGTTTTCTATGTAAGGAGTGTCTACTGCTGGTGAAAGATTTCTTAGATACCAGAGAATTCCCTTGATGACAAACTTTCCTCAGACAAGCTCCAGTCTGGGCAATTTCCTCTTTGAAGCTCTCACAATTTCTCTCAGAAGCATTCTGAGAAGCATTCTGAGTCTTCCTAAAAGAAAACACAGTTGGCTATCAGTGGCATTTCCAAATCTGATACACTAAGAGAAACAGTGCTGAAGTGTGGGAAAATTTCTCAATTTAAGACATCAGGAGCATACTGTGCGCTTGACCTGAACATTCTACCTTTACAGAAAACATTTACACAAGTCTTTAGTGTGTCCCAAACATGTCTGCACACAAGTTGTGTTTAAGAATAATTTTGTCTGTTACCAAAAATGACTCTCATCTGGATTATAACTTGGCATCTGAAGGCTGTAAATTCTTACACAGAAAAGTAGATCGGTATAAGTAAAGAGAAATAGTGCAGTTTTTTATATTCTGACAATCTAAACTCACCCTGAACTTCTAAAATCTAAATAATTTGATATTTGGCCATTGCTTTGAATTTAGACATCTTTTCTACAGAAAATATGGCGGGCTTTCTAGTCAGCCCCATGAGCTCAGTAGAGATTTACAAGATAAGGAATTCATGACCTGGTTCAGTATATTCCACTTACTAAAGCCATTAAAGCATATTTGAACATCACAGCAGTCCTGCCATCTTCTGCTCTGCTGCTAAACAGCTATGTTCTTTAAGATCACCTTCCACAATTTCTGCATTAACCAAATCAGCCTTGCAGGTTTGTTGGAAATCTAGAAGGCTTTGACAAGAAACTTGAAGTAGTTCCCCCCAATATATGTCTTTCCTCCAAGCCAGCTGCCTTACAAGTCAAGCAACATACATATGAACAGAGCATGGCAGTCCAAACCAATGAGCAGAATATAGCCAGACTCCAATTATTCATCTATGAGCAGAGCATACTCCCACAAAGGGACATCCAGGCCAGCCATTATGTAAATAGAATTATTAACATTAATGACAAAAAGACAAATTTTAATGATGGTACATAGGCGTCTCCATTATGAAACAATATCTGAAAATATCTATTCATGTATTCCAAAACTTCACAAAGTGGTTACTATGCCAGTAACAGAGGATCTGCAATCACAGCATTTGATGGCTTTGTCTTATTTTTCTTTGTTGACTCCGCCAGCAAATCACATACGAGAACAGATGATAAATATTCCTCATATTGGAGAATGTTCTAAAGCTTTCTGATAGAGAGATCTAAATGATGCAGTTTCTCTTTCTTTGTGTGTATGTGTTGAGGTTTTTTTAGCTTTGAAATGGGAAGTGAAGCTGCAAAGTGTTCCTTTAATGTCACCCATGCAACAATTACCTCTGCAATAACCATCATTATATTAAATTACATGCTATCCTTCCTCAGCTCAGTGTGAAGACTAGCTGTAGAATAAAATGAGAAAAAAACCTCAACCCACTGAAAAGCCATTGTACAGTACTGTGCCTACACCATCAAGGTAAATATACTTCCTGCAGGGAAACTAAGTATCATTTAAGAACTGCCTTTCTTTGTTGGAAGTCTTAAATGAAATCTAAGTGAAGGTCCCTCACCTATTCCAATATTCATTTCACTGTAATGATGCAGTGCTGAAAATGAATACATATTACTGTGTAATTCAAGAGTACACAGTCACAAGGAGCTAAATAGTGAAGATAATTTTCCTTTCAGCATTTTCTTAATTTTTAATCATTTTCTTAGCAACCCAAACATTTCCATGAGGTCTTTTTCAGTACTGAGCAGGGATTTTTATATTCCACTACTTTCTCTGAATAACAAGTAATAGTTTGGAGGGTTTATATTTCATTTTAAAGATTTTTGTACTCACTAGCTTTTTAGCAAACATATTGACATTCTGAGGTTTTAAAGTGAAATTTGCTTTGAAAAGTCATTTATTGAAACAACATTCAAATTTTTCATCTCAGTGACTTCTAGATGAAATTAATTACATTTACAAATTATAGGCTCTGGGTATTTTTGTGGTGGTGTCTTTTCTTAACTCTGAGCCTGTTTGACTGCCCAGGAGCCAAAAAATCAGTTGCAACCTTTTTGATTCAGTTTTTAACACTAGTAGTTACAAGTATGTAGGACAAGACATGCATTCAGAGAGAACAGGGCAGTGCAAATAAAGTCAGACTCAGCGTAAGTAATAACTCAGAAGAGACTTCATAGAAAAAAGTTCATAGCTATCCATGTCTTTCAGTATTCTGGAAAAAAAAAATAAAGCACTAATGAGTTTCAAGATTTTGTGGGTAAGGCATGCTCCTTGTTGATGGATAACTGTGGCAAGGCTATGAGCAGCCACAGCACCATGAGCAGAGGTAGAGAGAGGCTGCACAACGGAGGTGGATGCTGACAGAACTGAGCGGAAGGATGAAGGGCCCTGCTTCAGGATCCACAGGATCCCATCCTTCAACTGGAAGGGATGTCAGAAAATCCCCAGTTCAACCTCCCGCTCAGAGTAAAATCTTCTGTAAGATGAGATCAGGTCAGTCCAAGAACAAAGATTGCACAGCCTCTCTGGGCACTGCTTAACCATTCTGGTGGAGAAAAGATTTCTCCCCAAGTCTAGTCTGAACTCCTCTTGTTTCAACTTACATCTGTTGACTCTTACCCTACCACTCTGCATCACTGTGAACAACCTGGTTCCCTCTCCACAATTGCTCCCATGTAAGCAGTGATGGGCAGCTGTCAGGTCCCTCTGAAACCGTCTTTTTTCCAGGCTGGTCCCTTCAACCTCTTCTCACATGGCAGGTGTTTCTGGTCTCAATCATCCAGGTGGCTCTTTGCTGAATTTATTCCAGTTTATCAATGTCTTTCTTGTGCTCAAGGGGCCAAAGCCAGTCACAGTATCTAGATGTGCCCTCCTGAATGCTGAAGGAGACAATCACTTCCCATGATCTACTGTCTTAAAAGAGCCCAGGATGCTGTCGGCCCTCTTTGCTACCAGAGCACTGCACTAGCACATGGTTGCCTGCTGTTTATCACACCGAATTTCCTAAGGTTCCTGTTGGCCCACTTCTCCAGTCTGTCCAAATCCCTCTGAATAGCAGCCTTGTGCTTTAGCACACTGACTGGTTCCCCCAGTTTGATGTCATCTGTAAAATGGATGACTCTGCATCTGGTCTTCTCTCCCAGGTCACTGATGTTAAACAGGACATGTTCCCAACACAGACCCTGTGCCATCCCATTTGTTCATTTGTTACAGGCCTCCAGGATGAGTATGGCCCAAAACGCACTAAACCAGTCCATTCCAACTTCACACCACCACAGAACAGGAGATTGCATCGCTTTTACAAAAATGAGTGGGTTTACAACAGCAATATACCAAACTGCTTTGTGGGCTACAGTAAGTTTCAAAAGGTCATTAAAAAGGTGTGTTTTTATTTTATTTGAAACTGAGTCTATGAACATTAAAAGCTACCATGTGTGCAGAGAATATATAATCTTCTTTAAATCATTATTTGTTCTCATACCTCCCTTTAGGTAATAATTTTTTTATATTTAGGACATATTACCATGTCAGCAACACTCGCTATATATGAAGGAACAGATGCAAGCCACACTTGAGCACAGGTGCTTACTATATATACCTTATAAGGAAAATACAATAAGGAAAAAATTAGCTTTTTCTCCTCGCTCTACAATTTGCCAGGCTCATAGGATGTTTTAGAAGTCAAGTAAATTTGGGTTCAAAACAGGTTAGACAAATTCAGAGGATAAACTGTCTCCAGTGACTACAAAGCACAGAGATCCAAATGCAGTCTTTGGACACACTGAGGACCTATATGTCTCTAACAGTACCTCTGACGAGACTGTTTCAGAGAAGCAACACTGCTAGGCTCTTTTTCCAAACCAGTCCCCAAGTTTCTCTAGCAGAGAAATGTTTGAAATACAGCCTCCCATTAAAAACTCCAAACAAATAGCAACAAAAACCCCCAAAACACAAAACCAAAAACCCCCCACCCAACCAAACAAAAAACTCCTTTCCATCAACTGCCTCAGAGTTTGATCTTAAACTCTCCCAAAAAGATTCTAACATTTTGTCTCAGCTCTCAAAGTACTCCAGGTTAGTGTTAAGTACCCTTACCAGGCTATGTTGTAATATTAGGCACTGTGACACAAGAAACAAATCAGTCCAGAGATCCAAGCCTGGATCTGAATATTCAGAGTAATTCAAAGAACATTTGCAGAACTTCCCCATATGTGTGGAGCTTCCTCCAAGATGGTGACTCTATCTGTCCAACAGAACAAGATTATCCAAAATGAAAGTATGAAAATGTGGTGGTTTGAACCACTAGGGGGTGCAACAATGGTGAAAGACTGAATAGAAGCACAACAGGTA
Source organism: Serilophus lunatus (assembly GCA_013399895.1). Classification (NCBI taxonomy): domain Eukaryota; kingdom Metazoa; phylum Chordata; class Aves; order Passeriformes; family Eurylaimidae; genus Serilophus; species Serilophus lunatus. The sequence goes on along the minus strand of VXBA01000854.1, from coordinate 383,812 downwards.
ACAGTTTATTAATCTGGGGCTCTATAAGAACTATAGAACCCCTCTAAAGGCACTAAACAGATATAACAACCACCCGACAATGTCACACAATTAAAAAACAAAACCAAAAACCCAAACTGCTCCTCAAAGCCAGCTGGTGCGCTGAGGAGCAGAGGGAAGGAAAGGAAAACTGCCTCAAAGGTGGCAATCTCCCGGTCTCAGAAACTCTGAAAGATAAAAACAGTGAGAAGCACCCTCCCCCCAGGAACCCAAGGGGAACAGATACCACACTGTTGCAGCTGGGTGGTCCCTGGTGCCACTGTTGGAGCTCCGATGGTGCTGTGTGGTAAATGGAGCTGGGAGGGACCAGGAAGAATGGCACTTGATGTTATTTCGACCACGTGAGCCGGCCAAAAGGGTACAGGACTTCCGGGATTCTGGCTTTTATGGGTTCTTGATAACGTGTGAACTCGGAGTCCTCTTGCCAACCGGGCTGTCTTCCTATTGGTTGGCAGCGTTGGGTGCCACCCCTCTGCCTGGGATTTAACCATAGGCAAGATCGCGGTTCCCGCCAAACCTACCATGTGCTTGGGGCTCCGCGGGCCACCGTCGGCCACCGGTGCTGGCTGCGGGGCATTCCTGGGGCCAGTAGCATTGCCTGCAGGGCCCTTGACACCTGTAGGGACTAGCCACGGGCAGTGGGGGCCACCCATGGGAGCAGCTGCTGCCACATGCCTCTCAGCAGCGCGGGGAGGGGCCGCAGGGCCGCGGTCACCTCTGGCAGGGCTCTTGCCAGCTGCCCACCAGAAGAAACCACCACCTTGCACCACTCTGCACCGCCATGCTGCGCAGGACCCAGGCTCCATGCCTGAGCGACCACCAAGCCCAGCCTAGATCGCCTCGGCATGGGGCAGACATTGGCACTGTGGGCACAGCCACCGAGCTTCGCTGCCACCGGCACTGCCAGGCCGTGTGAGGACGGGGTCTGTCCCACTCTGCTTTGCCATGGGGAAACAAGCCTGCTCCATCTCACCGTCGCCCTGCCGCCACCCTGCCGCGTGAACTGGATGGGGAAACGACAAGAGCTGAGACCCAGCCGCCCTTCCCTGCCCCGCCACATAGCGCCGGCGAACGGGAGCCTGGGAGAGCAGCCGGGACGGTCCTGGACTTGGTCCTGGCTTCATGCCATCCCTGCCGCATCCCCCAATCCCCCGCCCTGCCTCAGAGGATAGGCGGGAGAAACTCCGCACATGCCAAGACCGGAGTTCGACCAAGGTATGCGAGGGAAAGGGAACGGCTTCCTTTCATGCTTCTTCAAAAAGAAAATGGTCTTAATGCTTTAACAGGCAAACAACCCAAACATTCCCCCTCCTCGGAGAAAAAACAATATTCAAACCTATTACAGAAAGGGATCTCAAAACACTAGTGGAGTTTTACATTTTAAGAGTATCCTCCTTGATTTTAATAACAAAGAAGATTTCTGCTTACACAAAACAATAACTTCCTTTTAGGTATAGAATTATTTATTCTTTGCTATGATAATTTATGCCAAGAGTATGACAGAACGGGAACCATCTGCAAAATGAAGATGATGCTTTGCATTTGCATAACAATCCCTGGTTGCTCCCTAACCCCATAATAAAATGCATATAATAAAAATAACAACAAAACCACACCACTTGCAGCAATGTGTCATAGTCAAAACTAAATCTCACAACAAATACCAATTTCCCAAGAACGTATTAGCTCCTATCATCTCCTAGCCCTACACAGAGGGATCAGCGCTGTTCCTGTGCCCTGAACAGAATGTCCCAGGACTTATAATTGATTGATTTCTGAAACATATTATAAATGCCATTTTAATTTTTAGGCCAGTTATTTGAATAAACAACTTTTCTCATAGTTGGAATTTCTATAGATAACAGCAGGTAATCTGTTTGAAAATTCATGCTTGAGATTTCTAGAGAAAACTACTGGAGTTCAGCAGGACCTGAACCCTAATGTACTGACACAGTTTTTTGAAGTCTCTGATTTGGTTCACAATATTCTGTTATTTCTGATTCATGGGACTGTGGGCACTTTTCAGCATGATGTCAAACACTGTCACTGTCACATAGTGGGAGGATCATAAGTATAGACAGAACTATGACCTACCTCCACAGAACTATGACCTACCAACTGGAACCTAAGTGTACTTTATACTGTCATAAGAAGCAAATGTCACTAAATGAAAACAACAGGTTGTATTTGTTTTACCTCCCATCTGAGGGTCAGAGGGTATCTTATCCACCTTGTCTTTATTAATTAGCCAAACGTTTTCTGCATTTTATAAATGGCTATGTTGAGCTACAATACTTTTGTTGCTTGCCCATACTTGTCTTGCATCTATTTTTCCAGAAAAGTATGACTGAGTTCAACAGAAGTGATGAGGTTCACAGAAGAATTACTGTGCAGAATACATGAGTTATATTGTGGGAGGGCAGGTTAAACGCTGCCTTCTAACTCTCTACTTCCCCTGCCAATGCCAGCCTTAAAACTGCATTGATGGGATCCTTATCTTCTATATTACCTGTCTAGATCTTATCACAGGGCCATTTTTTGTCTCTTATGGGGAGTTACTGGGTTCCTCAGCTCCGTTCCTGTATGGTTATGCTATGTCAGTGGCAAGACTTTTGCTAGGGCAGTTGCTATGAGTTTTTCCTGGATTTTCCAGTCTTCAAATTTTTACTGTGGGTAGATCACCTTGTCTTTCCAAATGATTGTATCCATATCTGTCCTACTGAATGTTTTCTACATATCTAATCCCAGACTTCAAGCAGACATGATGAAAGTGTGACACTAGCTGAACTTCAGGGACCAGTACTGGAGTGCTTTTGCAGTGGTACAGCTGAGTTCCTGCATACCCTTGTCTGTCTTCAGACAGAGGGACCTGTGGACAGGTTACCACCACCACCACAGGGTCTCTCAAGCAAAACCTCAGGAGCAGAGGCAAACAGGCTGGAAAACTGTGCGTCTTTTCAGAAGTATCTATTAGTCACAATCTTCCCAGAGGCATGCTGCTTTTCACCTAATCTCAGTGGAGGAGTGCTAGAGCCACAGAGGGTGGCATGCTGGATGAGGGGCCATGTGGGATCTTGAGTTAAATGAACCCCTCTGGCCTCATCTAACATTTTGCATTATCACAAGCCATTTTATTTCAGGTTGCTGCCCTTGAATTAGGTTCAATTGTGTTGGAATATGGGACAGATTTATGTCTGGCTACAGCGCCTCTACCAGGAAATCTTTTAGTCTTTACTAAATAGAAATATTTAATTTGTCAACCAGCAGTTTTCTCCAAAGGTTAGCAACTTCTCTTATTAAAAATATGAACCCTGCATCTAATTTGAAGTTTTCTGGCTTCAGATTCTAGCCACTGACTCATGTTATGCCTCCTGTTGCTGTTAAAGCGACCTTTTAGTAACCTCCTATTTTAGCATCACATATTTTTTCCTCATGAAAGCACTTACACATTACAAATTACCAACTCTCTAGTTTCATTTCAAGAAAAGAACTCAAACTGTTAAGTTTAACATTCTCCTTAAGTAACTGGAGGTCATGTAAAAAATATCCTGTTGTCTCTCATTTCATCATTCACTTAATTAGAGACAAATGTTAGAAATATCCTTAGAAAGACAGAAATAGGCAAGATAGCCCTGTTTGGCCTAGTTACACAGCATGACTCAACAGTAGCCACAAAGTTGCAACACATTAAAACTATAAAAAAAAAAACCCACCAAAAAAAGAGCACTACTTATGCAGGCTGTGAGCCAAAGATACTCCCTGTAAATCTACTATAGTATTGAACACTTACAAATTATTAACTAGCACAGAAGTTAAAAAATTTAACTACAACAAGAGGAAACAAAAAATACCCCAGTTGGGTACAGAAAAATCATAACCTTCTGATTTCACTCTTACTGGAGTAAGAAGAAATTTAGACACATTTGATGATTCATAATATTCCAGTGTTACATGGAAGGAAGGCCTCCTTCCTTTTAATGCCTAAATATTTAATAAATTATTATTATTATTAATAAATTATTATTGCTAACCGGCCTCATCCAAAGTTCAAGAATAATTTTTGCACTGATTTCATGTCTTTTTTTTTTACAACTAGAATTAAAACAAAAGTAGCTTGAAACATTTCACTAATTAACCTAAAATACACTTTTTCATCTTAAAAGTAGCCAGATTTAGGCTTAAAATTGCATCTGAGTTTCACAGTCTATTCAGATTTGAGCAGCTAGTTAGCAAATTCACTAGCTGATAAAGTAATGAAAGAGTATATTAGCTGCTCTTTTATCCTCAGTATTTTCCTGGCAACCTGATAACTCAAACTGACAGCCTTCTGAAAAGAGATGACTGCTAGGTGGTGAGACGAGAGCAGTGGATGCTGTTCATCTCAACTTCATTAATGCCCTAGACAGTGTTCCCCATAACAATCTAGCAGACCAGCGATGTGATTTGTCCAGTTAAGGGGACAGTGAGGAAGACTGAAAATGAGCCTGTTGAGATTTAAGGGTTACAGTTAGTGACACAAAGTCTAGAAAGACATGAGTCGCTAGTGGTCTACCCCAGCAGAAGACACTGAGGCCAAGACAATTTATCCTCTTCTCGATGACCTGGATGCTGGGACAGTGGGCACCTGCAGCAAGTCTACAGATGATACAAAAATGGGAGCAGTGCCTGATGCACCAGAGGGTCTTGCTCCCATTCACAGGGACCTGGACAGGCTGGAGAAATGGGCCAACAGATATCTCATGCAGCTCAACAAAGGTAAATGCCACATCCAAAACATGAGTACAGGCTAGGAAGCAGTTTGCCAGGAAAGGACTTAGGGATCCTGATGAACAAGCTGTCTATGAGCCAACAATGCATCCCTGCAGCAAGGGAGGGCAAGGGTGTCCAACGTTGCATTAGGCAGAGCATCTGCTCTCCTCAGCCCTGGTGAGACAGAGCTGAAGGGCTGGGTCCACTGCTGAGGTCCTCAAAAGAAGGGAGGCATAGACATGGTGGACTGAGTCCACCAAAGGACTAGGAAGACAATGAGAGGGCTTGGAGCATCTGACATACAAGGAGAAGCTGAGAAGCTGAGAGGCTCAGGGCACGCTATCCATCTGTAAATACCCAGTAGGAGGAAGCAAAAAAGATGGAGCCAGGCTCTTCTCAAGGGTGCCTAGAGACAGGATAACAAGCAGTGGGCAGAAATTCAAATTCAGAAAACTCAGTTTATGCACAAGAAAACTTTTTACTGAGTGATTAGACACTGAACCAGGTTGCCCAGAGAGGTTGTGGAGTCTCCTTCCTTGAAGATGCTCAGAATCTAATGGGTCACACTGAGCAATGAGTTCTCTCTGATCCCTTGTGATAAGTAGAACTATCCACATGCTTAAAGTTAGGCTTGTGGAGCTTGAACCCCACTGGACAAGAGCCAGAGTATCACACAAGGCAACCCCTTGAATTCTGCTCAGGATATAGACAAAGTTTAGAGCAATAAAATCAGCCAAACAAGCCAGACTAACATAAATGCAGCTGTATCCCTGGCTACCTTTTCTCTAGTTGTCCCTAGTAATAAGGATATACCCATTAGTCCTTAAAGTTACATCTTATTTACTTACACAGTTTCTATGCCACAGATACCAATTCACAATCAGTCTGGTCTATGTCCATAAAGCTCCTAAGAAATTATTATTGGAGTGTCAGATGTTTTGGGTTTGCTGGGTTGTTTGTGGTGTGAAAGTTACTTTTCTTGTAACTCTGAGAGAAGTACTTGAGAGCTGTGTGCTTTTACATTGCACTTCCTACAAGATTGGTGAACAAATACACCCTAATCACAGTCAGAGAGCTCTTTTTTATTACTACCTCAAACCATGCTTGAGGAACTCTTTTGTACTATTATATTGAATAAAAAAAATATGGGAGGAATCAGTTTCTCTGTTGCTTGTTTTCCCTCTTTCACACACAAAAAAATAAGACAGCTCCAAGATTATTTTAACATTTAACACAAAAATTCAAAAGTGTAGCTCAGGTTCCTTATCAAATAGCAGTAAATTTTCTAAAAATAAGACTGATCAGCCCATCAGCCTCTCTCATTTTCCACAGGCAAGGGTTCTCCAGTTCTCCTTATATTCTGGTAAAAGCAAACTGCAGTTCAGATAAAACTTAAAAAAAAAAATAATAATAAAAAAAAGAGATTCAGTACTTTGGCCTTGATACACAGATTGTATTGAAACAAACAAATGAATTTCAGGAATGGTGAGATGTTCTGAACATTCAAGCTGCCTGCTCTAGTCTCTAACCTGAAAAACTGCACCTAAGTTTCAAGGATTTCTTTACCAATAACCAGCTTTAGAAAACTCTGATTTAGTACAGGAAAAAAAAAAAAGGTGCTTCAAGTTACTGCAAAAGCCTAACGTTGTATAATAAAAATAAAAAGCAAAGCAGCAATGGCTGCAGCCTCTGGTTTCTGTGAGCTCCTCTGCTATTTGTATCACTCTACCATGCAAAGCTCACTCCAAATGGATGTTCTGGCAGAGGTCCCAGACAGACATGCCACCAAGTCACAAAGCAGCTCACCATCACACCACTCTTACTAATGAGAGCTACAGCAGCAGTTCTTCAACATGTTTTCCTCTATGCAATCCTGGGATACATTCCTTATGTCCTCTCCTGCCTTCCCCAGCCAGCTGGAGAACTGCTTAGTCCAGGAGCAACAAGGAAGGGAGAGATGTGGAACCGCAGAATATGCCCCATGAGGGAGAGGTGGCTCTTGCAAGGAAAACACCCAGAAATTACCACAGACAGAGGAGGGTAGGCTGGCAGCCCCCACAGTGAAAGACTGATTCTTCACTGACCAATAATTACCACAGTCCTCCTTGCTGTGTTTGCCCTCCTCCTTCATCTTCCTCAAACAACTGAGCACTCCTGAACTCTCCCAGACCTGTACTAGCCACTTCTTCACAGGTGCTCCCTTTGCTCTGCTCTCTGAATTACAGCACAGTGCAACATGCTGCAATCCCAGTATATTCCACATTCCCCAACACACAGAGGTGTGTCCTGGCTTGGCAAGCCACTGCACTGCATCGTTGGGAAAAGAGAACAGCAAAACATTATATGGTGTGAAAAGCTGCTTGGATGAGAGAGTAGGCAGCTGGTATGTGAGAAGAGGAAGATTCAGAGAGAAAAGTTGCAGACCAAAGCTGAGTCCAGATGACACCCTGAGTGGTAGGCACAGTAACAGCAGGAGAGAGAAAAGTAGACAAAGATCTTCCTTCAAAAGAGCTGGAAAAGATTATGTAGGATTGTGACTAGATTTTCCCTCAACCATCCAGGCGTGCCTTCCAGCTAATCAGAAAAAAGGAGAATGCATTCTTTATTATGCACAAGAAAACTCTGGGAAGCTTCTTTTCGGAAGAGTAGCTAGTCTTCATTCAGCGAACAAGGAACAGAATTTTCTTTTGCAGATTGCTTCAAGCACTGAGATCATCCAGGTGGTGGTGTAGCAGAATATTAGAATATTTCTTCCTGAATCCTGGAAACAGCCCTAAGCATATACAAAATATTAATGAGCAGAACAGCTAGCTCATTCCAGAAAGCAATGGAAAGAAAGAGCAAAAAGATCCACCAGACTGTGACAGCATCTGTGTATGCTGGAAAGTGGAGTGGATGCTTATGGGAGTGGCCAGAGAGGACAACAGGTGAGGACAGTGGTCTTGGCCACATTCAAGTCTAATATAAGGGACTGAGAGTTTGGAAACCAGAGAGTGGTAGCATGAGAACCTTGAGGTTTCTAGGGGGGAAATAATGAAGAGAGTCATGACTGAGGGGGAATGGAGAGAGTTCTCTAAGAAAGGCACTGAAACACAGGCATATGCATTACATCATTGTCTTGCCCTCTAGGACAACAAAGCAACACATACATATGTTCTCTATGCTCCACACTGGGTACCTGGGTGAGTTGGGGGTACACGGTATCACCAAGAGGGAGGAGGCCCTGCTGCTCAGCATCCAGCATAGGTCTCACAGTCCAGTAGGAACCACCACACTCATGAAGCCAGATTTATCATTCTACTAAATCAATGAATTTGCAATACAAGGCAAAGACTAAGGAGGAGGAAGGTGGTTTCTTGATGCTGCTGTGGGATGCAACATGAACCTCACTATACAGCCTTGAGTCAGCATCTCATCTCTGCAGGAAAGAGGTCCCTCCTCCCCACAGGCCCACTAGCCAAAGTGAGTGGCAGATGATCCTGTTGGAACAGTCTGGATGGTAGCAATCATTCAGAAGATAGGCAGCATCGCTGGGTTATGAGATTTTGGATGGTTTAACTTAACCACCTCTGTGGTCAACATAGCTGAACAGGAGAAAATGTTGTGGTGTGTTCAAGGAAAAGGAGGATCCAGAGGGAGAAGAGGATGTCAAGCATGAGACAGTCCTAATATGTGCCAGCAAAAGCAGCATCTGCACAGGGACATTTTAAGGGTGATAATCGCTGCCTTTTCCTGATGCATGTGTGAGTCCAGCAGGGCTGTAGCAATGATAGCCAGCATCAAGTCCTGTACAAAGCACTCCAGAGCACAGTGCATTCAGCATGCCCTTCACTTGAAAGGTGTTGTGCAGATTAGGTCACATTCAAAACACGTTTCATCACTGGGGCGTATACTGTTCTTTGGTAATTTCAACCATCTACCAACAAGTCATTCAAATGAAAAACTGCTCTCCAAGACAGCAGAGGCATCTACACTCCTGCCTGACCTCAGCAGCATAAGCACAGAGACATTTTATGGAGGGGTCTTGGTTTTTGGTGGGGTTTTTCTTGTTATTTTACACATTTCAGCTAGCCAGAGACTTCTGACCAATAGAATCCCAGTCTGTGAGAAAACTTTAAAGGTTTAAATAATTAATGTCAAGTACTAGAAGTTTAGAACTCAAAGGGGACCTGAAGGGAAAAGCAAAACCACAACTGATATCCCCATTATAAGTAAAATCTGCACTAAAAGGCCAAATCAGCTGTTCCTCAGCAGAGAGAAAATTGCAGGTTAGAAAGAAGAAATGCATTGCAAATACAGGGTTTTACTCAAGTTCCTATTACAATGAAGTGAAAAAATGGATGTTACTCCTGTCACCTGTAACTGCTCTAAGGTGGACTCTAGTCTCTACATACAACTACAAGTGCCACCATGACAAGAAAAAGCATGTGTTTCATCAGGAAAGTTTTCTCAGAACTGAGATTATAATTTAATTTTCTGTGGTTGATATAAACACCAGCTATCAGAGAAGAGATTGCTTTTATCATTAGCATCTACTGGAGAAATGCCTCTGGAGAAAAAAAACAGCTTTTACCCAGGAAAATGCATTGAAGAAAAAGAAAAGCAAGGCAGCAGAAAGATCAATTATCTGGACCATCAATCTTTAAAAAACCAGCATTAAACCTTCAAATGAGTAATCCTTTGTCTGGTTCTGGAAATATACTGCAGAACCTCAAAGAAATGTAGGCATTATGTACTACTTACTTACAATTTACTTGGCTAACAGCACATAGCCAGTACATGCTACAATATTGTCCCTCAAATGGGGGAAGTGTGACATGTCCCAGGACCCATGCCAGGAAAAGCAGTAGGAAGATATTGCTTTAGGAAGCGGCAAGTCATATTTTTTAAAGGCCACTCTAGGAAGGCAAGATACTGGCTCAAAGCAGTGGCCTGCGCCTGCTGGAGAAGCTGCCAAGAGCCAGGTCTGATGCAAAGGGATGATCAGCCCTCTGCAGAGCTGTGGAAGAGCCTATTTCACTACCACCTGTTGTCCATTTCAGAACTCCCTTTACACATCGTTGGAAAAGATCCTCTTTGCACACATCAGTAATTTTTAGTTATAAAAGTAACCTGGGCTACAATATATGAAGTATGTGTCATTGTGCACTGACTGAATTCTGAGAGTACACTTGTTCTCTTGATTGACCACTCAATTAAGCTGATCTCAGAATCTTCCACCAAAGACATTATTCACTTCTTTCAGGTGGCAGAAAGTGTTGTAATCCCAAAAACGATTAGCAGAGCTGTATTGTTTTATATCATTCACCTTAAACTGGATTTATTTTCATAGGCTACTAGTTTCAGTTTTTTTCCCTAAGTGATTATTGTGATCCTGAAAAGAGGAGGAGAACTAGAATGGATATTAAAACTCAACAAAGATATGCTTAGCAGCTGAGAGACACATTCTGAGATAACAGGACAAGTGAATTTCAGTCCACAGAATCACAGAATATGCCGAGCTGGAAGGGATCATTGAGTGCAAAGCTTAGCCCTGCACAGGACCATCCATAAGAGTCACATCATGTGCCTGAAGAGTTTCATCTAAATGCTACTTGGCTTGGTGCTGTGACCATTTCCCTGGGGAGCCTGTTCCAGCTCCCAGCCATCCTCTGGGTGAAGAACCTCTTTCTACTACCCAATCTAAATTGTCCCCTGACACCACTTCAGGCCATGCCCTGGAGTCCTGTCACTGGTCACCACAGAGAATTTGTAGACCACCATGAAGCTCCTAAAACCAAGGCTGAATTCCACTATGTGATACTTTCTTGTACTTCACATTTACAGTTCTAGTGCTTCCTTCCCTTTCACCTTTCTTTTTTTTTAATTTAAAATAATTTGTAAAATAGTAGGCAATAATATTAGATATCTGCTTGCAGCCTCCAGTGCTGGACTGACAGGGGGAGTGACTTCCTCACTAAGAACAGGATGGGAACATGAAACCTAGGGAACATACTACCATGGTTTCCTCTGAATGCTGAGCACCACTGGATTTAGACCCTGAAAATGAAGAAGGAGGGTGGAGAGAATATGGAAAATGCAGAAAAGGACTAAAAATAGAATACTTCTAAAGAAATATCTGAAAAAGCAGAAGTATAAAATGAGAGAAATGTTGCCTTGCTTAACATTAAAATAATTTAAAAATTATAGGAAAGAAGGAACTTCCTGCTTTCATAGAAGCCAGTGAGAATAAAAAGCTACTACGTTTAATTGAAGGAGAGGAAAATGGCAATAAGTTATTACATAATTTCTGTATTTAAAAAAACCACCAATTTTTATGATTTAGTTATTTATCCCTTCCTTCTTCTGTTTTGTCATTAAAATGACTCTGTTTATGAGGGAAATGTTTGTTTGTTTAATGTAGGAAGAATGTATCTGCAATTACTGTTTGTGGTTTTTTGCTCCATGAAGTGCAATTAAATTATATTAAACAAGTTACAAGATAATACATAGAGTAATAAATTAGAAAAATCTATTTCACTGCTTTCCACACTTAAAAACAAACTCAATGAATTGATGGCTTTATGTTTTCAAATTCTAAGTAGAACATTTCTTAGTTCCAGAATTCCTGGAAAACAGTAGGAGTAACTAAGAAAAAAACTAGGAACAGAAAAAGCTCAACAAATAGTAACTGTAACTTAATTAAAATTTACTCAATTTCATGATCAGCTGCAGGAAACACCTGCAACTGTAACAGAAATTGTGGTCTCTTATTCAACTATCAGACTGAAACCCTTCATCGATATTCTACACATCAATGTGTTTTTAACATAGGTTTTGCTGGGGGGGAGGATCTTCCACTAATTGTTCAAAAGCTTTAAACTTTGCTCTTCTATAGTAAAAACAAATCCATAGTCTTGAGAAAGAATAAAAATGTAAAGCTCTGACTATGACTTCACCAACCAACAGGCTTCAATAATTTCCCAATTACTGTAAAATATTTGCATGAATAATGAAAATTATTCTGAACATTTCCTGCACTTTTTTCATGCTCAAATGCACAATGTGAATTTATAGTATTAAAATCACTTCTACTTGTAGAAGTACTTTTGTTTTTCAGAAGAAGAAAATGGTTTTAGAAATTGCAGTTTTAAAGTATCTCTGGTAATATGTACGGTCAAATACCAAAATATAAAGATTTTCCTGCAGTGCTGCTATGCTGGGGTTTTTTTGTATGCATTGTAGTCAGATGTTCCTCTAATACAATAACAAGCAATATTAAATTTATCAGCTTTTACTATGTTGTGTGCAATTCTGCAATGTTAAGTCTTTTATTAAGCAATTCACCAAAACTGGCCAGTAGGGAAGAAGACTGGCCTGGCTGAATGGGGCTTTGGCTGGGACTCAAGGAAAAAATGGAGAGTTTATGACCTTTGGAAGAAGGGGCAGGCAACTCAGGAGGATTACAAGGATGTCGTGAGATTATGGTCAGAGAAATTTAGAAGGGCCAAAGCCAACTAGAACTTAACATGGACATTGTTGTAACAGACAATAAGAAAAGTAGGGCTAAGGAGAATCTCCATCCTTTATCAGATGCAGAGGCAAACATAGTGGCAAAGGATGAGGAAAATGCTGAGGAACTTAATGCCTTCTTTGCCTCAGCCCCTAATAGTAAGACCAGTTGTTTTCTGGGTATGCAGCCCCTTGAGCTGTAAGACAGGGAGGGGGAGCAAAACGAAGCCCCCATAATCCAGAAAGAGATGGCCAGTGACTTGCTATGCCACTTGTACACACGCAAATCTATGGGGCTGGATGGGATCCACCCAAAGGTACTCAAGGAGCTGAAAGAAGTGCTCAAGCCACTTTCCATCATTTATCAGCAGACCTGGCTGACTGGAGACATTCCAGTTGCCTGGAAGTTAGGAAATGTGACCTGTACCTACAAGAAGGGTTGCAGGGAGGATCTGAGAAATCACAGGCCTGTTAGTCTGACCTTAGTACCAGGGAAGGTCATAGAGCAGATCATCTTGAAGTGCCATCACAGGGCATGTGGAGAACAACCTCTCCCCTGGAGAACAAGCAGGGGATCAGGCCCAGAAAACTTGGGTGTATGAAAGGCAGATCCTAATTGATCAATCTGATCTCCTTTAATGGCAAGGTGATCTACTTAGTGGATAAGGGAGAGAATGTGGATGTTGTTTACCTGGACTTTAGTAAGTATATGACACTGTCTCCCACAGCGTTGCCCTGGACAAACTGACCACTCATGGCCTAGACAGGTGCACTCCTTGCTGAGTTAAAAACTGGCTGGATGGCCATGCCCAGAGAGTGGTGGCGAGTTCTGCCACATCCACTTGGAGGCTGGTCACCAGCGGTGTTCCCAGGGCTCAGTGACCCCAGGGGGTCAGCCCTGTTTAATATTTTTATCGATGGCCTGGTCAAGGGGATCAAAGGCACCCTTGGTAAGTTCACAGACAATACTGAGTTGGGCAGGAGTGTTGATCTGCTACAGCGCAGGAAGGCTCTGTAGAGGATCTGTATGGGCTGGATCAATGGGCCAAGGCTGCACTCGGGTCACAACAATCTCATGCAGCCCTATAGGCTGGAGGAAGAGCAGCTGGGAAGCTGCTTGGCAGAAAAGGGTCTGGAGGTGCTGGTTGACAGCTGGCTGAATGTGAGCCAGCAGTGTGCCCAGAAGGGCAATGGCATCCTGGCCTGTATCAAAACCAGCATAGCCAGCAGGACCAGGTCAGTGATTGTCCCTCTGTACTTGGCACAGGTGAGGCCACACTTCAAATACTGTGTTCAGTTCTGAGCCCCCTGCTATAGGACAGACACTGAAGTGCTGGAATGTGTCCAGAGAAGTGCAACAAAGGTGAAGGGTCTGTGAGGGTGAAGTTCTGCGAGGGAGGAGCAGCTAAGGGAACTGGGGTTGTTTAGTTGTTTAGGGGATCTTCTCTCTCTCTGCAACTACCTGAAAGGAGGTTGTAGACAGGTGTGGGTTGGTCTCTTCTCCTGAGTAGAGAGAGGAAACTGCCTCAAGTTACACCAGGGGAGGTTTAGACTGGATATTAAAAAAATTTCTTAAATGAAAGAGTGGTCAAGCATTGGAACAAGCCGCCCAGTGAAGTGGTGGAATCTCCACCCCTGGGAGTATTCAAAAAATGAGTAGTTGTGGGGCTTAGGGACATGATTTAGCAGTGAACATGGTACCGGATAAATGGTTGGACTTGATGATCTTAAGGACCTTTTCCAACCTAAATGATTTTATGCTTTCACATAAAACCTGCTAGATAAGGGTGGTTGTGTAAGCAGAGAATGAGCAATGAAGAGAAAGGGAACACTAGGAAGATGAGAAAGGGGGAAAAAAAGAGAACATGAGCAAGCAGGATGCTCCATTGACAAGAAGATACACATGATGAAAGACTGTCCTTAACACATCTGCCTGTCATCTGACTGGATCTACAAATAAGAATGGCATATCAAATGGATGTAGACTATGGAGTTAGGTTTAAAAATGATCCTAAACAATACTGCACTTAAAAGATATAGCAATGGGCAAAGGAATGTCCATGATGAGTAAAAAAGGAGAAAGAAAACAGATTCAATCCTATAGAGTGGAGTAATTGAGAGGAAACACAAAGTTACGCCTAATCCAGTAAGGAAAGGGGATGTGGTTAGGAAAAAACAAGTAAAATGATTGTGTATTAATACTTAAGAAAAGAAAAACAGAAAAGAAAAAACGGAATTTCAGTTGCTGGTACAAAATATGAGCCAATATATTGCAGGAATAACAGAAAATGCAATCAGGACTGGAACATGGCTATGTCTGGGGAAGGTCAAAACAGAAGCAAAAATGGTGGACAAGAACTGAACATGAATAATGAAAACGGCAATGGGGTAAGAAGGAATAGCAACAATAACACAAAGCCCTATTAGGAGGAAGACACTGTACTGCAGATTCTCAGTTCCTTTGAAGGAAATTTCTCCTTTTTTTCCTCAAAGAAATTTTTACCTGACACTTAAAAGACACAATTCCTAGTAGAAAACAAGTTTTTAAATTATGAGTTACAGATAGCAAAACAAATTGATCTAGTAGCTCAGTTATTTCTGGATGTGAGATCCCAGGTATTTTTTTACTAAACAACAGCTAAACATGAAGGACTGTGGGTATTCTTATGGTTGATTTTTGGAATATTGAAGTTTTCTGTAATATAACTGGATTAAGAAAATAATAGTGAGTTGATAAACCAAAAAAAAATAGTTTGTTAAATATTCACTTAGCCTGAGGAGACATAAAATAGGAAGAACTATTCAAGCTCTTGAAACATTGCTACAGAACGGCAACTGAAAAAGCAAGACCATGAATGGAAGGACTGAAGGCAAAATTTATGCTATAAACTGAAAAGCCATCAGCTGGAAATATCAAAGAGAAACCCAAAAAATCAGAGTCACCCTGATATGATCATAAAAGACAAAGATACTGACAAAGTGTATCAGATGTGCTTCTGATAGATAAAGATCACTGCAGATCACCCAGAGCACTGAGCAGAAGTTTTCATTACCCAAACTGAAAGAAACTGGTCTCAAACTGGTGCAGAGCAAGCTTGCCAGGGTGGTCAAGAGGACAGACAAGTTTCTCCTAGACCAGAAGAGGACCCAAGGAACTTGGCTTGGTTAGCCTTGGAAGGCATAGACTTCTAAGTGAGCTACAAGATTTGTTTATATAAATATATTGCAGAGGAAGTCAAAGAGCTATTTAAGCAAAATGACAATGATAACTCAAGAACAAGTGGATATAAACAGGCCACAATGAAACTCAGGCTGAAGTTAGAAGAAGGCTTCTAGCCTGACCGCACTGAGGTTTTGGAACGTATTTTTAATGACAGCAGTGAAGACAAAGAACTTAACGGGATTTTGATCAACTTGCAAATGGCATAACAGGAGGAGGTTGCCTGGAATAATAAGCGAACAAATGCTAGGTTCAGGAAATCTTTTCCATTCCTAATTTAAATAAAAAATTTCTTCACTGAAACTTGGCAGAAGCTGCTCAATGCTGTGCTTTAATGGCTGTCTTTTATTTCATGAAATGTACTTAAAAGGACTGTTAAAAGAAAAACCTTTCTGTTGAAAGACAACATGGTGTTTTTATGATGTACAAACAATAAGTATCCTGGAATCCTAGCCAGCACACTGAAAGCCCATTAAAATATTTGCTGCAAATTCATTAGGAATAGTGATAACTATAAAAATGAGGCCTTATTCCAACAGCTTGAAATTCATGCATTCTGGAGTTATGTATTTTGGTAAAATTGATGATAGGAAAAACCATCTGTGGTTAGGACAGTGGACTGGGACTTAACAGTTCAGTTCCTGAATCTGACATAAACTTTAGGGAAACCATTCATTCTGTTGTTTAGTCTGCTTGCGGTAAAGTAAAATAATAATTTTCTTTTCCCTTGCCCTGTATATATCAAGGTCTCCATACCTAGACATGGTCACCAATGGTCACTCCAGGGCCAGTTCTCATATTACATTTCACACGTTACTGTGACCAGCAGGATGGCTTTGGCTCTACTGGCTTATTCCTACTGTGCTGACTGACTGAGCCGTGCTTACACAAGTAAAATTGCACAACAACCTGGAACTCAACTACGACAGAAGTCAACTTCTCTAGATCAACCTGAAAGATCAAAGCTCTAGCTTGTATATGAACGATATGTAAATGAAAGACAGTGAAATTATAACCACACTTCACACGGCCAGTCACAAAACTAGTCTTGAAGTTCAAAGGTCAAACTCAGTCATACTCTTAATATTTAAGCAAAAATAAAATGTATATTTTAACTTCATCTTTAATATCTTTTCATAGAATATATTTGTATTTTAAGATGTCTCTCTGAAAATGCTTGTTTTATGTAACAAAAGTAAATGGGATAAACCTCAAGGATTTCAGTGTAAGCAGAAAACCCCACTGCATGTCCAGAGAAGTTTTTGTGAAAACAGGGATTACCATATTTGCATATAAGTTAACCTGTTTTAATTCATATTTTGTAATGGGAGGCCTTTCATAATTTTCTTGCTTATTACTGTTTTTACAACATATAAGGCAACATGGAAACCCATTCTACCTCCTGTGAATTAAGTATTTTACTTTCATCTTCATTTAAAAAACCCCAGCAGCTATGAATTAATAAGCCCTACTTAACATGATGCAGGACAAATTCTATCTGTCTGGTATGCAGAGAACACAGTTTTATTATCTTCCTTCTGACTGCCAAGAAATCCAGTGAAGAGATGAAGTGGCAGCATAGATGAAGCAGTTCTTTCGACAGATCTGGAAGACTGCCTGTGTTGCACAACATTCACATTATGGCACACATTATTTCGCATTACTGCTGAATGTCTACGTGAACAATGCAGATTAATCTCATGTTGAGAAGAAACAAACAATGCTGAAAGTTGCACCAGCCAGAAAGCAGACACTTACAGGAACACTGTTGAGGTCTATTTTATACCAGAGAGACAGACAGACAGATAGACATTGCCCTTTGGCCTCTGAAGCAATATGCAAATGAAGAGGAGAGGAAGGTTAAAGAAAAAGGGTCTTCCTGTGTGCAGCTTTTTGTACAAATGAATTTGCCTTTGTACTTGAAGGTTGATGTTTTTTACTACATGGCCACCACAAGTTGCATCCTTGGTGAGAGCATACTGCTCTCCTTCAAGATAACTGTGTTTGTGAAACAGAAGTGCTTAAAATGCAATCAAATGGCAAAGCAGGTCAAAAGTTCAATCTATAACAATCTCCGGGCACCAGATTTCAAGAAGCACATTCTTGAATTAAGGGAGAAGAAAAATCCGTGAAAGGCCATACAACACCAAGATACAAACTGCAGCTCATGAAGCCTCCAAGTTTCAGCCTGAAGGAAAAGCATGGCAATACCTACTGCTATAGGCAGGTCTTCTTGCAGCTTTCTCTCGCCATGATCCTAATCAGAAACAAGTTGCTGAGACAGATGGACTTTGGCCTGCCTTCATATGAAGGTCCTTAGACCTGCTGGAATGAGCCCAGAGGAGAACGATGAAGATGATCACGGGGCTGGGATTCTATGAAGACAGGCTGAGAGAGTTGGGGCTGTTCCAGTCTGGAGAAGAGAAGGCTCTGGAGAGATCTTATGGCCTACATATCTAAAGGGCGCCTACAAGAGAGCTGGAGAGGGACTTTTAACAAGGGCATGTAGTAATAGGACATGAGATAATGGCTTTAAACTGAAAGAGAGTAGATTTAGATTTAAGAAGATGTTTATATGTTAACATTCTTCCTAACATTTAGTTGTTAGGAAGAAATTCTTTACTTAGAGTGTAAGTGAGGCACTGAAACATGTTGCTCAGAGAAGTTGTAGATGTCACACCTCTGTAAGTGTTTGTATTGGTTTTTCTGTGGCCAGATTTTGGTAGCAGTGGGGGGGGGCTGAGGGAGAGGCTTCTTCGAGAAGCTGCTGGAAGNAGCTATCTTATAAAACAGAATATTCACAGGTTAAAGATATCTCCATTTACAAAAAAAAAAACCAAAATAAATCATCAAGCACCTAAATAACAAAAAAAAGCAGTCAACTGCTGTTTCAAACAATTAGCAGGGAGGGGAGAGGGACAGAAAAGAGGGGGCTGAAGAAAGCAAGCCTTTCTCATAGTATCAGATTACTTATTGCTAGTCTAATAATCTTCTTGGAAATGTAATCAATCCATATAAAAGATCTGTGTTTATCTATAACAACACTGCGTTCCTTCAAATGCCCTGGCAGCTTGACTATCAACCATCAAGTTTTCCTGCTACCATAGCTGTCACCGTTATCACTGTCGCGTCTCCCACCCCCCACTTCTGAATTTGTGATGTTGACAGCCTAGAAAGGCTTTTGACTGTCTTATTCTGTGGTTCAAACCACACTGTATCTGCTTAACCAGGCTTAAGTCATTATTCCGAATCCCCCAACCAGAAAACACAACCCCCCCCCACCTCGCCTTTTTCCCTTGACCGCTGCGGGAGAATAGGTTGGATGTAAGAAGGAGGGGGACTGGGGGGTAAAAGGTGTCTTTTAGTGTCTCACTCTTAGCTCTGATCTTGTTAGTAATAAATTTGATTATTATTCCCACATAGAGTCTTGTTTTGCCTGTGACAGTGATTAAGAAAGAATCTGCTGTAGTTGTTATCATGAATAGCGAAACCTCTCGTTATATTCTCTCTCTCCTCTATAGCTGGGCATGGGGGAGTGAGAAGGTGGCTGTAGTGGGCCCCTGGCACTCAGCCCGGGTTAAACCACTACAGTGTTTAAGGCTAGATTTAAGGCTTTGACCAACCTTATCTAGCAAAAGGTGTCCCATGTGCCCCCACGGCAGGAGGGTTGAAATGAGATGATCTTTCCAACCCAACGATTATTTTATGATTCTATGATGATTCTGTGATACTGCAATTTTCATGTTTGTGTTTTCTCAAAGTCAGTTCACACAAAAAAAGCAATAGAGGTGCAAATACGCTTTTACAAAGAATTAACACATGGATTATAAGAAATCAGTAATACATTGTACAACACTGCCAACCCCAAGGGGTTTACAAAATAAAATGACAAAACACAATAAAAATATGGAAATAGCAGAAGCAGGAGAGGAAGTGTATTTTTGACTAGCAAATTTGTTTTTCAAAGTTTGTCTCCATAATTGGTAGGGGCAACAGTTTTACATTATCAAGAATTCTTTGCAGGATTCAAGTACCTTTGTATTAGGAAAATTAAACGAGAAGCTCTGAAATTGCCACAAACTGGAGCAGCACAGTAGTCAGCATGTTATACTCTCTAAAATTAGAACTTCCTTGTTTTTTTTTCTCTCCTGGTGTTCCTCAATATTAGGTCATATAATGAACATTGCAAGTGTAAACTGAACCTGCTGATGAAATGGATGCAGAAGGTTTTGTAAGAAAATCAGGGCAGTATTTTATCTACCACAGCATTGAGATTTGTCTCTCTCTGCTTATATGGGAGTAACAGCTGTCCCTAAAGAAGAGTCTCAAGATATCTCCTTGATCTTGGGAAATCTCTAGAGTGCCCTGACATCCCACTCCGGCGCTGATCCCAGGAACACAAACTAATTTGACAGCCTTAAGTCTAAACCACGAATGTGATTTTAGGGAAGCTGCACCTATCATGAATTGCAGCAGGATTCTTGATGGCACACCTACAACTGTTTGCTAAACTTCCTTTCCTAAAGTGTAGGGCACTAGACGTGAGACTGGGACCAAAAATGTATGATACAGGGCAATGCCCTTCCCTTCTGCCAAATCTCTGCTCCCGCCACATGAATCTGAGATCCTTCTGGCCTAACCGGGGACTGGGAGAGGACACAGCTCAGCCTTGAAAACTCATGTCTTCACATAGCAATGAAAAAAATCAGTAATCATAGACAAAGTATTAGTTTATCGGGGTGTTCTGTACCACAAGTACAAAGTTCCTGAAAATCTCATCCCATGCCAGGCAAACTACAGCCAAAGACAGAAGAGCCTGCTGGTTATAAAGCATGCAATTAATCTTTGCTTTTCCCTTCCTCTTGCAAGCAAAACAGTCTCAACTCCAGGAATTTCATTTAATTCACTTTATTGCCAATTAACACAAAATTCTAATTACTGATTCAGATGGTGGTGGTGGGAAGGGGGGAGGAGATTAACGTCTCTCCCTTCCTAGCCTCAATTTCCCTTGTTTTCCTCAAATGCCACACTCAGTTTGCTGGAGGACAGGCAGCTGCAGTCAGGCAGCTGCTCCTTCCTGCTGTGCCTCTCTTATTCCTCGCCTTCCACACATCTTGCTCTTCCTGCCCCTCCAAGGAACAGGAGCAGGTCCACAGATGTGTCCCTCAGTGTCCACAGACATATCCTTCGTGATGGTCCCTTCCCAGATGTCTCCTCCCACTCACTCGAGGCAGTTCTCTTCCCCAAGCATGTGGGGGCTGCTGGAGGGCTGACACCCTCCATGGGGCATCTCACAGCCTCACCCAAACCCTCGAACTTACACCCCAACCCCCCACTGCCAACAAAATCCCAGAAGCCAAGACTGTTGTAACTTCAGAAATCACACTGTGAGCCCTTCTTTTAAACCAGCAAAATAAGGAAAAGCAACGGCGAAAGGCCAAAACACGCATTGCCCAGGCATCTCCGAAAGCTGCAGCAGCTGGGCTGCTAACGCACATGGCTGACATCAGCCAGGCTGGGGTTTTGCAAGCAACTCATTCTGCTTTTTCCAGACAAAATCAGTTTTAGCTGCAAAATCCAGTTATCCAGGTGGGTGTCTCTGGTTTTCGGGGAGGGAGGGGGTGTTTGGAGCACGGGGGAAGCGCGTTGGCAGGCTGTGGGAAGGGGCCGACGTTCCATCTGCTGGGGTTGCAGTTGGCACAGTCACACCAGCAGGAGCATGAATTTTGTGCCAGTAAAACTTTCAGGGTAATGCTCCAAAAGTAATAGCTGTAAATATTTATCTTTTATGCTTAAAAATCATGACTACACAGAACTGCTAGATGCTGGTGCATGCACTGCAGGGACAGGAGAGAAGGGGAGTAAAGTCAAGGCCCCAGGAAGGGGCCTGCCAAGCTCCTTCTAAGGTAAATTTTCTGTAGCCTGTTAGCAAGAAATCATCCATTTTAGAGAGAAGCATGCATTGGAGTGTTTTGTTTTCTCGGAGAAGTGTGGAATTTGAAGCCAGGTCCTTTGGCTTATCTGTTGTAAACCATGACTGCTTCTCAGCACCACACCACTCAGTATTTCCTAGAGAAGGGATTCTGAGAAAAAAGAAAGAGCCCCAGTTCCCTAGAAGCATTAAATTAACACAAGGGATCTGTAAACGAAACAGCAGAGGTTTGAAAGCCTTACCCTTTACTGTTTCCTGCTTTCTTGGAAAAATCTCAGTATTAAAACAGATTGGATTACATTACAGGACTAGTTGCTGCTGAAGAATTTTATTTTGGGTTATAAAACACAATGTTTGCTGTTTTTCTAATTCCATTTGCTTTTACCTTTCATGTGTCACACTGTTACTAAGGATCCTGTGAGAAAATGCAGGTTGTTATTGCCTGCAAACTACCCCAATTATCTGCTCTCACTTTGCAAAATAATTGTAGGTAGAAACTGTGTAGTAAGCATAACCCTGATCCGAAGAAGTATGTCACAATTTCAAATCTATTTACAGCTTTTGTTTTGGGCATATAAAAAACATTATGTTAAGAACTTGTTTCCCCCCCCCTCCCCAAAAAAAAACCCCAAAGCCAATCTTAAAAGGTTAACACATTGCTAAATTAAAACAAACACTGACCCTAACACACCAACCAGTTTACATCTCTGAATTATAAAATGTAAACAAGTGACCTTGCAAACTTTATTTTCAAGGGCTTGTGCCTTTGTAGTGAACTTTACAGCTAGAATAACAACATCAGCAGCCTCGTGTGGACTCAGACTAATTTCCCCACAAAGGGCTAACTATAATTCCAGCTCCATGCCTGCAGCCCTGACACAAGGAAGACTCACATTTAACACAGTGGGAATTTTTGCCAGGTGATAGCCACAGGGTCAAGCTTCCTGGGTAGGATAAAAATCTAAAGTGAATTTTTATTTTGCATTTAAAAGTTTTAAGTAAGTGAAGCGAAAATTCTTGGCACTCCCAAATGACATCAAAGATTGAGGGAGGAAAAAACGAGAAGATTCTTGGTAGCAATATATTTAGCACCTTTCTTGGAATGTAATTGTTACTGGAAACTTTGGGGGTGTATCCCTATGCATTAACCACTCTTACACAGTGAAGTCCAGTTTCTGAACTCATAAAAGTATTACACAATATTCTAACTACCTCAAGAGGCCTAATAATAAAATCACAGTGCTTCACAATAATCTAAAGATAAAAAGAATAATCAATTTGCAGCTGGAAAAATATATGCTACTGCACATGTTACTGCAATTGCAATTTCTCTGCATACTGCAGTGATGCTTCTCACATGGCGAGTATGAACAGAGTTAAAAATATAAAAGTGGCAGGCCTAGGCAAGTAATAAACTCTGCTAAATTTATAGACGTGTGTAAAAATTTGATTTAATGATTTTTTTTTCTAAGTATTCACGAGCTATATGAAAAATGGGGGTTGAAGGGAAGTTGCAGTGAAAACAAGTGATACAGGTCAGGATCAGACTGGTTTTCCTGTTGTCTTTTAATAATATTCATCTGCTTGGTTTCATCTTCCTGATGCCACCTGTATGCTAAAACAGTCACGTTTTAATGAAGAATCTCAAATTATACCATAATGCCTAGAAGCAATATCCCTTCTTGAAGTGGCACAGTACAGCACTATCAGATTTGAAAAAGAGTGAATTCTGTGAGTGAAAAGCTACAGCCACTGCCCCGTGTGTGTGCTTGTTCTAGAGTGTTTGTAAGCAGTTTTGTTTAAAGTTAAGAGAACTACAGACAGTCCATCAAAATCCCCTGGTATATTTTGCCACCACCTTTATAGCTAAAAAAGACATAAACTGACCTAAAATCACATATCACACTGCAGAGCCATTTTTAAGCTAGAAGAAAATACAAATGAGATGGATTAACTAATGAAAATATAAATTACATAGACTAGCTAATGAAAATTACACAAGAGCCCTATGGATTTTTAAATTATTTATTCTAGTTCCTTTTATATAATATTGTAGTTTTTAATACCATAAGCAGAAAATATAGACAGCAAAACACACAGTTATTACAATATTAAAGAAATGCCTCGTGTAAAATTTTCTGCATTTCAAACTGAAATACTGAGGGTTTTTTTCAAAAAGTTAAATACAGAAATCATGGCTCAGACTTGCCTACAATTTGCAGGTGACTTAAAATGACCTGAGAAATAAATTAAAGTACTATTCACCCAAATGAATTCCTAGTTGAGTGTTCAGATCAAACAGCAACAAGAAAAGTATCTCCATATCTTTTGGATGTAATTTTAAAACTCAGACACAGATTTACAGTAATTTTGACAGCACAAGGGATAATTATGGTTCATACAGAAGTCTTTCTGTCTACCATATGTACCTTCTGCACATGTACCTATGAAGTTATAATAATGTAAAAAAGTATTTGCTGAAGGAGAAAAAAAATTAATTTTTGTTGTTCAATCCACAGTATGCCTGTTCAGCTCAATACTTTCAGACTCACTTTCTTTTACCTCTTCTCCTTCTGAGTACATTTACCACTGACCATCAGATCTTTCTAAGTGTTGTCACTGTCTGCCTTGGGACATAAGGGCTGCTCCTTATTTTAACACTTCAGTCCCAACTACATTAAAAAAAAGACATTAGTGGACTAAAAATATTCTAGGCTGTCACAACCAATAAATGTCCTTGTCTGAATGTTTTTAAAGGAAGTTAATGTTAAATCTAGGTACTCTATTTGAGCTGCAATCCAAGCAGAAAGGAAACAGCCTGAATTCTTCCCTCTCTTCTAGAATGCAATCCCTATGAACTTCTGGGAAACTCTGGATTTCAGGAAAATCAGACCAATGTTACATAAACACACTGAACTTTATAGAAATAAAAAATTTTCAACTCCGTGTGAGGTTCTACACCCACTTCTTCATTATATTGATATATATGTGGGTGGATGTGTACACACATCTATTGTAGACACCTGCATACATCTGACTTACTAAAAGATGCTAAATATTGATCACATGTTGTGTGATAACCATGAAGTGCTAAACTACCCAAGAAGAAAACAATTCTCAGAAAGGATTTCTCTTAGGCCCTTGTAATATTTGCAGAAAGTTCCACATTATTAATAGCTAAAAAAAATATTCCAGTAGCAGATTCTTGGAAAAAACACAGCCATACTAAATATTTGATAAAATTCTTCAAAATAAATATAATTAATGAATATGGTATAGTATCAGTTATTTTATATAAGCATTCAATTTTTGAGACCATTATGCTTTTCTTTTTATAAAGAGGCTGTGCTAGCAAATAGATCATAAGAATTTACAAATATACAAAATAAATTTATTTTTAAAATAATATGTTTAGAAATGTAGTCTTGATTTAAATGGGGATCATATGACAAAATATTTGGTTTGAGGAAAGGAAGTAACAGAATTAGAAAAGCGAAACTCATTCTGTCTGAAATATTTAAGCAATTTAGTGACTTCCTACTGTGAATCCTACTCACGATATTCAATATGAAAACAAGTCAATATAGCTTGACAATAAAACCAGAGAGTGCTGTAACTGATAGCCTGGGGTGCAAAGGAATAAGTGGTTTAAATACAGAACATGGGACAGATTCCCAGTTGATGGTCCACTGGTTTAGCTGCTTTCAGTAGGACTATGACAATTTAAACCATCTGAAGGCCTACCTCACCATTTTATTGTTCAGACAATTCAATACTATCCCTGCTTCAGGGAGAAAAGGAGAGCAAGATTTCTAACAAAATGGATACCACCACCTGATTTTGTGGGTTTTTTTGTTTTGTTTTTAGAATAGGCAGATCTCTAAAAGTCAATAATAATAACACACTGAAGATGTGGGACTGAAATCAGTAAGACACAATAAATTCAGTTATGGGAAACAGCTTTGAATGGTTTTAATTATATTTTCCTAGAAAGGCTTATAGAATGTTATTGATATTTGACCTGGATAGTTCTGTTTTCTATTACAAAGTACATAATATCAATACAGCACCATATATGTCTGCATTCAGAAGTCCTTAACCCTTTGCAGGCCCCAAATGAAAGGCAGGTGGATTTTCTTTTTTTTTTAATCTGAGGAAAGCAGATGCCATCAAACCTGTCACCAGTCATAAAGCATTAAACTTCCATTGAAGCAAAGAACTAATGAGGTTTGAAACACCATCACATTCTAGCATGATGAAGAAAGAGAGCAGACTATTCATTTTGTCTATGATGGCATTTGTATGTTAACTGCTTAGACATCTTTCATTTAACAGTTGCCTCATTTTTTCTCTCTCCCAAAGCCAGCTCATACGCCTGGTCTCCCCTGGAAGCCTCTGCTCTCTGTCACTTTCCAATGTTCACATTCCAGATGATTGAATCCTTTATTAAATAAGATACCCCCATAATGAATTAAAAAAAAAAAGGGGGGGGGGAGTAAAAAAAAAATCATAAAGTATGAGCAAAGGAATCCAGTTTCTCAGAACTATAAATTTCAAATCCATCTGGTCTGGGAGGAGGACAATAAAAATATACAGAAAGTGATTAAGAAGTACTCCACGATATGCATTATAGCTAGCTACCACAGGTCCCGTGGGTCCATCCACCCTGTGCATTCACACCACAGCTAAGCAGCTCCAGGGGATGCATAAATGAATACCATTGCGTCCAGCGAATGTAAGAGAAAGCAAACCAGCAGTCACTTTCATTGCCCAAGGCGATGCTTGAAATCAGTGCGAGAACCGGGAATAAAATTCCCAAATCATTCTGCTCTCCTGGTTCAGCTGCCATTCAGTGGATGACAGCAAAAAAAAACCCCAAACAAACAAGCACACAGACAAAATTAACAGTTTGGTGTAAAGGGAAAATTATTTCAGGACAGGAGCGTTGTGACAAGGCTAACAGCTGCCAAATAACTTGCATTCGAGCTCAACCAGAGCACTCACCTGAAATGGCAGTGCTGTAAATCCCCAAAGAAAAGTGGGTAATTTTAAAAGCACATGAGTTCAGGAAAAAAGCAGGCACACTGTGGCCAACAGTAACCACTCCACTACTCACAGTGTATATACCTTGTATACACATGTGTTTATATATACATACATAAATATATACATCTACACAGACAGAGAAGACAGCTCTCCATGCTGATTCGGTAAGGTTAGGAGTGAAAAGGAGCTGCATGGCTTTTGAAGTGATGACAGAAATGAGGGGAGACAGCAAGGTTCAAATGCATGCCCCAGTCAGACATCAGCAGGATACAGAAAATCAGAGCTATAAATGTAGGTTAGAAATACACAGGAGCAACTGCTGGAATAAGCCAGGGGAGTTGTTTCAACACCTTGGCACACTACACAGAATAGTCTTTAAAATCTATTAAAAAGGGAATATACAGTGAAAGTGAAAAGGCAGCAAATGTAAATAATTAAAGAAAACAACATCCTGCCCAGCTAATGCTCTGCTGAGTTATGTCCTGCACCAAAATAGCTGCAAACTGATACCAAGGGGGCACCAACACATAGAGCAATTTTTCTTCCTGTTTCCATTTTTTTCGTTCTTAATACCAAAACAAGGTTTCTTGGGATCCACAATTTAAATGCATCTGTTAACCCTAAGAAGTCAGGGAAGGAATTTTTCATGAGTGAAGTTTTATTTCACAAGGATTTATTTGTTTTATTAGTAATATGGGGATTCTTCTATGTTTCTCAAGAAGCTTTAAACTAACTAGCTCAATGTTATTTGTATGGATGGTACATCTGGGAGTGGTTTGAAGAAGCCATCTACAGAAAATGTAAACAAAAGGCTGTTAGGGTAGTTTTGGATGCTTGAGGAGGAAGCCTTTGGAGAGACCATATACAGTGATTATAAGGGCAGGAGCTAAATTCAGCAGTCTTAGAGGAGAAGCGAGCTTACCGCCCTCAGATTATGACAGAATCAGTCCTTGGAAGTGTAAGATGTATGGCATTCAGGCAAGTGCACTGGATCAGGCCGGAACGTAAAACAAAATGTAGATGAGAACACATGGGGGGTTCAGAGACAACAACAGCACACTGGGAGATGGTTTGTGACCTGCAAGGTGGGATGTAAAAAGGCACAGTTAAGGCTGGGTGAGTGAGCCAAGAATTAGGAATGCACAGAACTACCAGAAACAAATGGAAATCTGCATGACAAGGATGGGGCAAATGGAACAAGCGAACCGGAGCACCAAGATTGCCGTCTGGAGAGGGAGCAAACAGGCTGGTTTCCAGGATGTGACATCCACATCCCA
Source organism: Serilophus lunatus (assembly GCA_013399895.1). Lineage (NCBI taxonomy): Eukaryota > Metazoa > Chordata > Aves > Passeriformes > Eurylaimidae > Serilophus > Serilophus lunatus. Next base: position 356,058 of record VXBA01000854.1, on the reverse strand, counting down.
CCCTCACCTTCGCTACAGACGTACCAACAGCTCTTTCTCCACAGGAACAACATGCTTGGCTGCTCTACCCAAATGCCCTGCTTCTGGCATCGTTTTGCCAAACATGCTGCCACCAGTTTTCATGAAGAAAAAGCCCCTACATTCTCCATGAGGAAGGAAGGCAGGGAAGACTTGAAAATGTTCAAGAGTTAGAAATGAAAGCCATGCATTGCCTGCTTTGCCATGCTTTCAGCTGTGGTTGGTATGCTCCAGCTATCCCTGAGACATGCCAGGCAAGGAGGCAACTGGTCTCATGTATGGCCTCAGAAGAGAACAGATTTGTGAATCTTAGTTTGGCATCCAGACAAAATTTAGTCATGGTCCAGATCAAAACCAGAGTCCCCCATTTAAATCTCTCTTCTGGAAGCATAACTGTCATGTAAACAATCATCTACACTCCATTTTCTTTGGAAACACTTTTTTAGGAGAACAATAAGATGGCATGTGTGACTGCAGCCCATCTCAGCCACCCGTGGGAAACAGAGCAGGCAATTACATTAACTTCTTTTACATCATTTTTTTCTGTTGACTCAAAAAAAAGAAATTCCTTTTCCCAACAATTCTTATGGGTAGTCAGTGTGTCCTGGACAAAGAACTACAGATTAGTTTGGGAAGTTCAAGCCGTAAATCACTTGGATCAGAAATTCTGAAAAATAGCATTAAGCAGCAATGATGCTCATTGACAGTGCTAACTGAACTGAACCCTTTGAAAGGGTGACTATTCCTGAAAATTCAATTATGTACTGTCATTTTTAGTAGTCAAGACAGAGCACGACGATTAACACACCAGACATTACCAGCAGTAAACCTTATCTCAGTCCCAGGGGAAAAGACAAAAACATTATGTTACATGCAATATCATACAGACAAATCAAAACAGGTCGAGTCAATGAAAGTGGAGGTTTGTGCAGCTACTTAAACCATGAGCTCATCTGAATGACAATGTGTATTTTACACTAGTTTCCTCTTCTCTTCCAAATGCAATACAAAGTGCTGATCACAATCTGCTGAAAGCCTAAAAAACCTGTGCTAGTTAACAAAGAAGTCTTCTATGATAAGTTATGAACACCTGGGTTCACCCTGGTGTTAAAACTCCTTTTCAGCAGCAAGAGGTGCCTTACAAGAAAAGTTCAAATCTTTCAAAAGTGCAACCTCTGACACATCATGCTTTAGGGCCCCAGGCCCTAAGGGTCTTCAGTATTATACTGTATCAGCTATATTTTCAAGTTCTAAACATGTACTACCATAAAATCTTTAAAGCCTAAGAATAAAGTGCCTATGCAAGATCAAAGCCTTCAAGTTTTTTATATATTTACTTAGGTACTTCTTAATTTAAAAAAAATATCATCACTAGCCTTGAAGAAGCCTGAGAACTATGTCTCTCTTAGCCAGAGCTCTGCCCCTAGTTCCAGTCCCTGGTAGGAATGCGAGATGTTTCTGCTCTGAAGCGTTACCTAACACTAATTGGTCTGATGCTCAGATTTCCTCCACATATTCTTTAGGGCAGGCCACAGAGTAAACCTCAAAATCAGCACCTTTGTCTTGAGATCTGTGTAAGTTAGCAGGTGCTGCAGTGACTTCTACTCCATAGGCAAGGTCCTTTACAACAATTTAAATAAATTATTAGCAAATTAAAAGATTTTTCATGTCATTGTCTAAGGCTCCTACATGTATTTTTCTTTACAGATTACAATTCAACTTTTCCACAACAGTAAGAACAAAAAGTAGAAAAACATTATAGAAAGACAAAAGAGTGACAAAAAGACAGCCTTGCCTAATAAATACACGTGAGTTTGTTTACCAAAAACTTTGATAACAAGGTATCTTCTACCTGTGGTTCATATTTCTCATGGTCCAAAAGAAAAAAAAACTAAGAAACATAAAAAACCACAGAATGAACAGGACTTCATATATAAAAAGCACCTTTTCCTTAATCATTCTGATACTAGAAGTTCATTTGAGTTCAGAAAAAAAAGACAACAAAACCCAAAAACAACCAAAACCTTAAACCCCACAAAGAATTATGACTGGCTTTATCTTCAAACAGGAATGACCCTTTAAAGTTCCATTTCAAGACTTTGTAATGAAACTACACCAATTACTGAACTTTCAAGGTTAATTGAAACTCTACAAAACAGCTGTAGACAAGGGGCAAACTTCAGCTTTTCCTCTGGCTTTAGTCACAAAGAAAACTACCCTGAAATTAAATTCTTGTGCATTTTACAGTATAAATGTAACACACACTTTCTGTACTGAGGCAAAGCTCCAGCTGCTATGCATTGTTTGTTCAAAGTGCAAGTCACTTTCCTGAGAAGACTCCGCTCAGTTGGGTGTTGCCTGAAGCAAAATACACCCAACTTGGAAGAAGGAAAAAAAGTGATATAAAAAAATTCTGAAGACAAGCCATTTAGCTTTCTTCAGTACTAAATATCATTCACTTAATGCAAATTTCCCCATTAGAAAACACCACAAACAGCAACAGATTCAGCTTCTTTTCTCCCTGTGGTCAAAGGTTCACCAGACAGCCTGAATACATCACACGGTGAGAGAATCACAGTCTGCCAGAAGCACCAATTCTCTCCAACCATCTCATTTCAGCTACTAAAACATATTCCTTTCCTATAGAAAACAAATTTCTTAAGTTGGCACGCATTGCATTCTGAATTCACGCTACCAAACCAGGGTGATCCACTCAAAGCTGAGAACAGCTCTCATCACTTTCTTATAACCTGTAGGCAAAAACAAGGGCAGAATTGGTTGTAGTTCTGTCAAATTGCCACATCCTCTTTGGCATTCCTAAAGCATCAACCACCTTTGTGTGCAGATGCCAATAATTATTTTATAAATCTGGAATGGTTGAGAAGACTATATAATAGCACATTTCCCATATCTTAATCCTAAATCATACCTTGTTTTGACTGATTGTCTTCTGCCTCTGTGTCTGAGGTAATTAATTTTGGTGTTCCAGACATGGCATATGCACTTGCTTCATGTACTATCACTTTATGATATTTGTTGTATTATCACTTTGTATGAAAATAGTTATGACTGTGGTGTTAAAAGACAGAATTTTGATTAGCTACCTCCAGTCAAATGAAAAAATCAAACTGAGTACTAAGACCTATTCTGAAAAAGGCAGTCACTGAAAACCGTGGGATTAAATGCTCAGTCTCAGCATTTTCTTTCCTAGACCATTGTCCTGACTGGACTTCCCAGGTGGCATAGGTATCAGAGGGACTAGATGTGGAGAAACCAAGAAAATTACTGCATATGACTATCAGGGTAAAAAGAGAGGCTTCACGGTCAAGGCATTCAAAAAATACAAGAACAGAGGACCAAAAGGGAGCTTCAGACAAGGCATCTCTGACATCATTTCTCTACGTCCTGGAGACAGGACAGCAAAATAGAGAGGAAAGAGGTTCTGTCCCACTGTTGGGATTCCCCAACAAACTTTCTTCTCATGACACTGTGGGTATTCAGCTTGACAGAGTCTGGAAATGGTTAACAGTGAGTTCCTTGATGCAGTGGGTATATTAAGCAAGACAGACCCAGCGTGGCTGTCCTTTCACCATCTCTCATCCCAGTGCTTATATTACAGAAATGAACAAAACCTCAGACATCTCTCTTTTTACAGCTAAGACTTGATGGGTAAGGAAGTTTTGTGAGCAACTGTAAGACTGCTGTAGGGGAAGGAATATTACTAATAACATAATGGATCCCACACATGGGAAAGAAAACATCAAAGCCTTATATGCCCCTACAGCTCAAAGGCAAGGTAAAGAGCACTGGTAAGTTTTTAATGTAGGCTATCTAATGATAGGATAGGATTAGGATTTCATCTTGAGAAAGCCACTTTTTCAAAACCAACGTGAGGAAGTCTATAAAGCATAGTATGAGGAGTAAGCCCATCAGCTGTAGTCAGGAATCAGTGGGTATCTACTATGGAGTTGCAGTGATTTGAGGCCAAAGCAGTGATTATAACTGTACATTAGAATTTACATCAGATACCAAACATCCTGAAAAAGAGAGAGGATCATCTCGGCAAGCATTAATGTTACTTCTGCAAAAGAAAGAGGAATCCTTTTGTAGAAGGAGGATACTTCTGAGTCATTTTGGTGTTGACAATTTTTAACACAAGGAAGAAATTATTCCAAAAAATGAAACACAATATTCAATTCCGGAGTCACTTCCTAATAAGCATGTAGATAACTCACAGCTGTTCCCCATGGTGAGGTAAAGCAGACAGTTCTTCATACTTTATACATTCTTGTGCCAAAGACATACTTTTTAACCCCATGATACCATTGGACTCAGAAGCTGGTAAGAAAGGATATGAAGTAATAATACACCCACTCAAAACATCCTGACAAAGGTAGAACATGCAATCCTAGAGAAAGGTGCAGTAATAACTTTGCTTTCAGATCTTTAAAGGTGTGCTATAATGACAATCATTTTGTTCATGGAAACGATATTACATTTTTCTCTGGTATGTATGACCAATGTGCTCTGCATGACAGAATTAAATCAACTATATGATATAATGTTGATTGATCTGTAAAATGGTTATGCATGTGAAAATAGTGAACCAAGAGGAAAAAAAATCTATCCAGAATGGGGAGAAGGCTCAAAAGTTGTGTTGCAGAGATGACTGAAACCAGACAAGAAAGGAGGCCATTTAGAATTGCGTGCGCATAGAACAGGTATAGGATCACAAGTGGCTTTCCAAGGGATTTTATACCTTGCTCCCATATTAGTTTACTCAATAAAGCAAAGGACTTAATGATATCAGAGAGAAGCTCTTCATTTTTAATATCACAATATAAATGCCTTTTTTGATGCAAAAGATTAAGTTAGCAGTCTGAGTAACTAAACAGTGATAGCACTATGGGAGGAAAAAGGACTGTGGCAACAGCTTGTACAGTCAACAGGAACTGAGTGATAAAAAAGCAAAGTCACACTTATGGCATAGAACAGGAGAGAAGATCTTCATTTATCAATGCAAACCCTAGAGGTGTACAAATGCTAGCTGGTGCTAAATCAGAAGACTAATTAATGCCTGGCAGTACAGAATCTCTTAGCACCTCCCTCTCCCCACTAGGAATAGGCATGCTTTGGAACTTTGTGCTCACTTTGACGTTCCAGGATTAATTAATTAGAGTTATTAGATCCTCAGTTCCAGGACTTCTGGTATTCTCCAGCCATATGTGGAAAGGTTCATAATTTACCCATGGGCAGTAATGCAAGACAGTGATGAGCTAGGCTTGTCTGGATAGGTATATCTCAGACAATGTTGTGACATGACGACAAGTTTCCCAGAATGAACCTACAAAGATAAGGACAACACATAAAGAATAGTTTCTGTCTGTACATAAATGAGAGGTTTTGCAATTTTAAGTGGACAGCATATTATTTAGTTGAAGAAGCACTAGTAATGATGATTGCACAAGTAATCCATAACCCTTGATTCCTACCAGAAGGAATCGTTCGTCAGGAAAGCAGTATCAAGACATGGACATACTATATATATTTCCTTAACTTAGACCTCTGAAGCTTTACAGACAAAAGTTACCCAATATCTGAAGTTCAAAAACCAAGATGAAGTATACAATGGTGAACTTTATCTTGGGGGACATTACCAGGTGAGCGAGACACTCTAGTACACATAATCTAAGGCTGGTATAAAAAGCTTATACACAAAATTAAAAAGCTAGTTCTCTCTTTCCTAACATTTACAGGTGATTACAGAAGATTTACAGAGAATCTCATGGGATTACTGTTGCTATAATTATCAAAATTGTTTTTCTTAAAGTCCATAAGTGATTTCAGCACTTGCCAAAGAAGCTTGGGATGGAAAGAAGCAGTGCACTTGCGCACGCAGAACAGGAGGAGGAAAACCTTTTAATCAGAACATAATCTCTGGCAACAAAAACGTGCAGTGATAAAGTAGGAATTTTACCAAGAGCATAGGCTACTGAGCAGTGAGAGCAAAAGTTGTTAAATCATAAATTCAAGGCAATAAACAAACAAACAACAACCTAAACCAACAAAAACCGGAGAAATGTTCTAAACCAGAGCCTGGTACGCCAAGAATTTTGTGAAAGGGTGCACATACCAAAGGCAAAATGAACACTGCAGTGGACATATAATCACACTAAGAATGCCTCTAATCAGCATTAGCCAGGAAAACACCTTGTCATGGAGGAGGCTAGAGAATGAAACTCAAATGAGTTTACACTCCAATTCTTCCTGATATTACTATGAACAGAAAGGCACCACACTACTGAGATTCACTTTTTCTCTAAACGAGTTGGTGCTTATTCTTTACACTGCTGTAGGTGGCAAATTACAAAACAGAAGAAAAATGCTAACAGAACCCAAACAAGACACATACAACTCTGCAATATCCCCCTAGACTCCCTCTGCATCCTTCAGTGGAAACAGTTGTCTTCCCTCCTACAGACGCTGTTTATACATACATTATAGCCCAAGCCTGTGGATAATTAAACTAAAATTGGAGCAAATAATCCAACTGAGGCCAATGAGCATCCTAACAAGCATACAGCCACACAAACAAATGTTTGCAGGTTGAGTTTGACAATAAAAGTATATTAGCTCAAACTTCTTTAACTAGCTATTCCAATTAAATTTTAGCAACACTTGTGTTTCCACCAATTGGGATATGGATGGCATGCAAGATGACTGTTGCCTTCTAGAGACTGAGGAGCTCCTTTCAGGACTTTGTCCTGTGCAAGATATCAGACCAATCCAGTGCCACACCAGGAGTTGGTCAACTTTATCTAAACAGAAGCATTGGAACAGCCTTTTAATAAACAATAAACATTTGTGCTAAACAGGTATTACTCATTTCTTCTTCTATACTTTGCCCATTGGTCATATTGGAATTTGAACAATCCCTAACGTAGGTAACGACTGAAGCATATGTCTCTATCCTCTGTATAGGAAAAGCAGGTTTGCACTTCATTGAACAAAATAAAGATACATTTTATAGTGCTGTATATGAGAACTAGGATAAATGAAATCTATAACCAAATAGTTACGAAAGAAAATGAAAATCTAGGTTACAGGTCAATTCTACTCCCCTGAGGTGCAAGGCAGAGACACAGAGGCTTATCATCAATCCCCTTCCCCCAGAACAGGCGCGATTATGTTGCTAAAATGTGTGCATAATTTCTGGGGAAAGTTAGGGGCATTAGGAAGGGGATGCATAAAGGTCAGTATATCCATTAAGAAGCTCCTGCATTTGGCCCAGGTGGTACAAGAAGGAGAGACACTCGAGCCCTCTTCTAGGATTTAGATATGTTTCCTTCAACTACGGGACAGGACTTTAGTCAAATTTCAATATATGAGCTCTCTCTTGGAGTTACACCTCCATCAAATATTTACAAGCACAGCTGAGGGGGCATTGCTTATATAAAGCATAGATGTGCTTACTAGGGAAGTCACAAGGTGATATCTTTCTTGTTACACTGCCCACAGTCATATTAACATTACACCATTCCACGCTGCACCTCACTGCCAGCTGCTGGCAGGGACGTAGCCCCATCTAACAGGTGTGTCCTGCAAACATCCACAGGATTTGGCCCCATGGATGCAATTGCTGGAGAAATGCCCGGCCGTGTGTCCCAACACGAGGCATGAGTGAGGCACCACACAGCTCGGCACTGCTGAGAAGCAGCCTGGGACCTGCCCAGAGTGCACCTTCCAAGTGTCCGGGGAACTCTGATGGCAAGAGCTGCACTGCCTTGGGGATCTCGCTGAAGGTGCAACCAGCAGGTTTAAAAGTCTTGTATCCAAAGCTGTAAATCTTCTAATCAAGATAAACTGTATCATCCTGAGGTAACAAGTGATATTTGGGTGCTCTAGTCCTCATTCTCAGAAACATATATATGGCTGTGAACAGATTTGGAATGAAANGTGGGCTTCAAGATATAGTAACCATGTCTAATTAACTGTATCCTGGAGGAACCTCCTGACCTTTGCCATACAAGTGACTTTTCCTGGTGAGAAGTAAGTCACACCACTGATGATATTCTCAGTTTACAGGCAAAAGGAGTTCAGAGTCTGAACTAGTAATAACTTTCCAGCTGTGGAAATTATTTTTCTTTGAAGGCCAAGACATTCTGCTATGTTAGTACAAGGAAGACAACATAGCATCCATTCCTTCACCAGAGAACATTTTAAGCATCAGTGGCAAGGCCTTTATCTTGCTCTGGTCAACAGGAGTCTGGCCTCTGACTCCAGTGGAGTCAAACTTTCACTGAGAGACACTTCTTAATGCTTTTACTGACTTTGGGTGGCTATATAGCCTCTCCAACAGTTAAAGTGAATGTGTTGTCTGCTTGGGTTTTGGTTCATTGTTTTTAATAACATTCAGAGACTTAATTTATGAAAGACGATAGATTTTCCCCCATGCAATGGAAATAAAAAAATTAAACAAGAATTTTCATATGGTCATTTGGTCCAACCTCCTGCTCAAAGTAAGGCAAATTTCAAAGTCTGATGAAGTTGCTTAAGGTCTTGTACTGTTGAGTGTTGACTATCTCCGAGGACCTGAGATGGAGCGTCTCTGGGCAACCCTACTTAGGCTGTGCCTAACCTGTCTTGTGAAATTTTTCATTATATTCAATCAGGCTTTTCCTCACTATAACTTGTGGCTGCCACTTTTTTTCCTTTTGCAGCACATCCGTAGGAAACGCATGACTATCTTTTCTGAGGCTACCTGGCCTTCTCTGCTCCAAGAACAAACTTGGTTCTCTCAGCATTTCCCTGTAGTTTATGTCAAACTAACCACTTTAGTGGTGCTCCAGAGGACTCTCCAGTTTGTCAGTCTTTCCCTTATACTGGTGGGACAAAGCCAGACATAGTAGTTTAAATACAGCCTTCTAGTACAAAGTACAGGGTAATAATCACTTCCCTCAGTCTGCCTGCTGGCTTTTCTCTTGCATTTGGAGTCCTGTGTGCAGTTAGTCTACATCATCATACTTGCTGTCCATCAAGACATCTTTCTGCAAAAAAGAAGCCTTCTTGCAGATCTGCAAACGGCCAGTCAGTGCCCATCTTGCGATACTTTGTGGGAATCATGTATCCCAGGTGCATGACTTTACAATTTCTTCTGAACATCATGAGGTTCTTGCTGGGATCCCTCTGAGAGGCATTCCTGCTCTCCTATGTCAAGTTAACCCTAGGGTTTGGACTCATCCTGCCTTCCTGTTTTAAGCATCATTCAGAAGGTCATGGAACACAAACTGGTAAGCGAACAAAGTTAAATCACCTACAAACTTCCTAAAGATAGAGAGCCTCCCATCACCTAGGTCACTGACAAAGAGGCTAAACAGAATTGGTCCCACTGTCAGCCCTGAAGAACGTGACTCCTAATTATCCACCAGTTAGATGGACATCAAACCACCAACCACCATCCTTTGAGACTGGTGCTCCAACCTTTCAACCACCATGCAGTTCACCCATTCAGCCCATACCTTCCCAGCTAGACACAAGAATGATATGAGACTGTGCTGAAAGCCTTGCTGAAGTCAATTAAACAAAATCTACTGCTATCATTCATAGAGGCAGTCATTTTGTCATAGAAAGGATTAAATTGGTTAAGCTTGATTTGCTTGTGGTATATCCAGCCTGGCTGTTCCTAGACACTTTACAGCATTTGGTGCATTTGGCCTACCACAGCCTACCAAACATGACAGAAAACAGCCTCTCAAAGACATGATCTGGCTCCCTCAACACTCTGACACATCCCATCCAACTCCACAGATTTGTGTATCTCCACACAGGTAGTTCCTAAATCAGTTCTACTACAAATAGCATCCCTCTCACCCAAATTCCACTATTAGACACACAAATGAGAGCACACTTTGCATATGAAGACCCAGTCTTTTCCATGCCCTTCTTTCAGTTGTCACCATAGTCTTCCCTCCACTGCCAATCTACCTGTCGAAGCTCAACTTGTCCTTCTTATCTTTGAATGGTTTCAAACTCAATGAGTTTTCCCCTTCATAACTCTACCTCTAAAAGTCCACATAATGCTTTTATATTGATCCTGGATAGCTTGTCCTCATTACAAGTCCTAGACAATTTCTTATGGATTTAAACCCTGTTGGAATACACGTAGATGTTTCCTTAAGAACCAGGACCTCCAAAAGAAGCAGACTTTTAAGAAGACTTCATAGGATCATAGGGAAATTTGGGTTGCAATAGATCTCAGGAGGTCTTCTCATGTCCAACCTTCTGTTCAAAGCAGGATGACCTCTGAGATCAGCAAAGTCTTGAAAACCTCCAAGGCTGAAGACTAATCAACCTCTGGGTCCCTACTCCACTTCTTGACTACCCTTATGATGAAAACTCTCCCTATAACGAGTCGCAACCTCCCATTTCAATGAACATGCTTCACCTCTCATCTTCTTCTGTGTAGAGCCTACCCCTGTCTTGACATCCTCTCTGTAGGTCCAGGAAAAGTGCTTTCTTCCCTTCTACAGGCTCTACCTCCTTTTGATCGATAAGCTCTACCAAAGGTGCCACCACAATGCCTCTCTCACTGAGCTCCCTCTGATTCTAACGCAGGCTTTTGACCAGACTATTGCGCCCACAACAGCACAGCTCTGGCATCCAAGACGCTTCTTTGAAGAGGCTGCAATGGCATCCTTGTCTAAGAACCCAAGAGGACGTGCACTATGGCAATGCAGTTGTGCGAACTATCCCACCTTGTCTCTTTAAATCCAATGACATTGCAATGCTGCAACTGTGCAGACTTCCCCTCCATACCAGCACACCTGCTGAGAAAGACACTTTTGCCCCCCACTGCTGAGTTGATCCCATCTGTTCCTAGCAGTCCCCCTTTCTCAAAAACTGTCCTATGGTCATGGAGCCCAAGGTGCTGCTAGAACAGCAGTGCAAAGATGTGTGAATATGCAGGATGCACCCAGCCCTGCCTAGGTTCTTCCCCTTGATTGGAAAGACGGAGAACATTGCTGGAGCTCCATCCCTTCACATGGGATCACTGAGCCTTCTAGTCATCTTTAACCTGCCAAAGGATTATTACTGCCCACACAAGAGAGTAGCAAAGTCTGTTGATTGTACAGGTCTTGGCAACCTCTGTGATGTCTTCGATGCAGTCCTTGGGGAAGAAGCAAACTTTGGAAATCATCAGGTCTGGTCAGCAAACGGATATCTCCACTTCCTATACCAGGAAGTCTTCAATCCCAATTACCCATTGCTTCCTCTTAATGGCACCAGTTAAGAGCAGTTGAACAGATAGCTGATCAAGACACCTCTCTCACCAGAACTCACTCCTTGCCTCCTGTTTCCAGGGTCTATATATTTTATTTAATCTGTATTATTATTAGTCTCACATATATGTGTTACTGAGGATGACACCAAGTATGGGTTTATCTTTCCACTAACTTACCTGTTTGAGGCTGGAAACATTGTAGTATCTAAAAGCAATGCCTAAAATTCAGGCTTCTCAAAGTGAAAACATAAGATGTAAACAGTATAAAGACAGCTGTTTTTAACACAGTGAAAAAGAAAGCAAGAGAAAAGAGGGAAAGGGGAAAGAGGGGGAAAGGAAAGAGAAAGGAAAGGCAAAGGCAAAGACAAAGGCAAATCTTGCATCTATACACAGATTAAACTAAAATGCCTACACAAAATGCTCCATAGAACCAGGGATGTCAATTACTTGCCCATGTCATGATGCATACTGTTAATATTGAGTGTCTGCACAAACCTTTAATGCCAGACTTCACAGATCTCACTGTGGTCAGGAACACAGCCAAAGCTGTAAATGTGACACCTGATTTTCAGGGGAGATGGGAATGTGGAAAAGAGTTTGGGAAATTCTCCTACGAGGATGGCTTTGCATCTCTCCAGATAAGCAGGGAACATTTTCTATATCCTCCAGGCATTAGGATGTGGCACAAGGGCATTCCTTATCTCCAGGTCAACTCAGCACGGCCAAGACTGCCAAGCCCAACCCTTTTCTTCAGACATACATGGAAGGAAACTCCCCCTTCTGCCACTGGACTATACAAGAGAAGGGAGGGAAAAAGAAGAGAGAAAAAACCCACTGTCTTCTGTCCACCATTTTAGAGAAAGGAAAGGGAGTCTTCAGCTGCTCACCTATCTGACATCCAAGTGGAAAAGGCAAGAGATCAGGCTGTTTCCTCACTGCATTAGACAGGAGAGGAAGCAGGACAGGAAGCAGCCAACAAAAGGTAAGAAGAGATACTAAAATTCCCCATGTCCTAATGCTTTTGCATTTGAATTCAAATTCTTAGAAACCCACAACCCAGCTGTGGAGAAAGGACTTTGGGGAAGTTGGGAGGGTATGGAAAGATACTCAGCATAAGTACGTTTTGCTTTGTTTTCTATTTGCATGCTTCATCCAAAGTATTACACAACATGGAGCTTTATATAGCTACGAGAACACATGCTTCCCACACATCCAGGGAAAAACCTCAACCACACTAAAGTCTGTTCAAATCAAAAAACCTCACCCAAGTCTAACAGGATCCTAATGGTAACTAGGTACCACAATAAAAAAGTCATGCATTTAGAAAGTATCCCCTGCTTAGCTTTCCCATGGCACTTCTGTATCATTCCATGCCATAAATTCACTAACATTTGCTAGTTAACAGTAGCTTCTCCAGGATTCCTTTGGCAAACACCAGATCTCAGACTTTTTCTTTCTCGGTATGTTGTGATTTTCTGTGGAATGGAGAAATCATCTATACTACAAAGAAGTGCAGTACTAACACTTTTAAACGTAAATTACTTTGTAGCACATGTGTTATGCAGAGAAATGTAATACTCGGGCCAAGAAATTCCCAAGAAGACAGAATCAGAAAAACATTCTGATAAATAAATACCATCGAAGCTTACATATTTTTTTAATTCAGTGCAAAAAATATTGGGTAACTGTTTTCTGTTCCTAGAAACAGGGAATTTCTGTCCCTAGAAAAGGGAATTCTACTGCCAACAGCTGTAGTTTTTCACAGGAATTATAAGACTATATTGAAGATTTATGTTCCTGACAAAGGCATAAAGTTATCCAAACTAGGGTAGAAAAAAACCAGAATAGTCTTTTCCCAATGAAACAGATCCACATAACGTTTGTTAACTCTTACTACGGCAGGAGTTTTGATCTTCAAAACCAGGAAGTCATGCTGTGGTCGATGTTTATAATGATTAAGTCTTGCAATGGTACTCTGCACAGGGTGAACTGGTTTATTGCACAAGCAAGAAAGTTACCCTATCATCTTGAAATCGATTAAAGTCATAAATACCTACCTCCAAAAGCACATGACTTCACATTTCCTTTTTGAGATTTTGGGGGTTTACTATAATGCTTTCCCTGCCTTACAATAAAGTTTCCCTAAAGCTGTGGCCATCAGTCAGATCCATAGGAGAGTGGAGAAAGGTGACCCTAGTCAAAAGGCTGTCCTATGCCTAAAGCAAAAAAGCAAGGGGAAGGAAAATTGGGTCTCTGCTGCAGTTATACAGATGTAAGTGGTCCTACCTGTCTGCACATCGCTCTCCAGATTCTCATGGAAAAACTATTCCTTATGTTCTGCAAGATTAAGGTCTTTTGTGTTCCTTGAAACTAGATCAGGTAACAGTACACAGAATATTATTTTTGAGTCAATAGACATTCAGCAATAAAACTCAGGATATCAGAGGTTTTAAAGTTCATTTATTTGCAAGCAGCCAAGCTGGATTGAATCCTGGGCCAATTTACTGTTCCACTCTATGCTGTTCCATGAACATTACACCAAGTTACAACTTGGGAATCAATAAATCCATTGCCTTGAAAGAATTTGCTCAAAGACAGACGATGAGTCAGTGTCAGTGTCTTGCTTACGTCTGAGACTTTGGCTTCCATTTCGTAGCTGCTCGGTCCACCAGATCATATTTATACAACATCACCAAAAATATTTTTATTTCTGACCTTCTGAAATTGCTGTTTTTTTGGTTTGCTGTTTTGGGTTTTATTTTTACTAGGGAAAGAAAATAAGTTAAAAGTTTCTAAATAATTACAGTTGTGATTTTTTTTTTTTACTAGGAACCAACAAAATATGCTTCTCAGATGAAGCAAAGATAGAAAACCTGATCTCTTCGAACAAAATGCAAAATAATCCAAAGGCCTACAAAGAAAAATCACTGTGCACATGCCAGTTTTTGGATTCAGATAGACATAATCTAATAGCCTATTTAGTTACTGACTTTAAAAATCCTCCATGTAGACATTGATAAGGGAAAGACTAAAATAGAACCTTCTTTCTCCTACCAGTCCTTAGCCCTGCAAAGGATCTGTAAGAACTGAGGATATTTTGTTTGAGTTAACAGAATTTTAATTAAACATAAAGCAAACAACAACCATTCAATTTTCATAGTATATATGATTCAAAGGGGGGGGGAATATTCAAAAAACTGAGGCCATAAAATCTACTTCAATTTTTAAAGTTTTAAGGTCTAAAAAATGGTATTGTGTATGTGGCGGGGTTTTTTCCCACCACAAATGGATTCTTTAAAACAAACTGCCACTGACAAATAATCATTTATAAGAACAGTTTCCAGTAAGGCAGAAGTTAGGTTACCTAGCATGGCACTAGAAAACCACATTTAATTTTAAATATGCTTATAGTTCTATTAGAGCCAATGGCCTTTTCCATGCTTAAGGCTAAGCATATGCTCATGTACTCTGCCAGGACAAAAGCTTCCAAGTTTGTTGTTAGAATGCAAAACAAAGCTTTTATCCCAAACCACATTTTCTTGCATGTAATCAGCACTGATGATGCCACCATAGTTTTCAATTCATTCCAGGGCACACTCAGCATTTATTAGGGCACAGATGGTGATCTCTTTCTTTGGTTTCTAAAGAACATGCCTAAATATTAAACCAAACTTATCTGTCTGCCTCTTACCCTGTTCATACACTCTGTATTTCCACAGTAAAAATAACAGTAACCTTCGATCTAATCTGGAAGTCTTTTCTAATTTACATGCAAGACTTGGCAATAGGATCATCAAGTAGAATCAGCCCACTTGAAACCAGAGAACCTGATAAGTGTAAATCCAGCACCGTAGTCACAAGTGATCAAGAATGGGAACAAGCAATCCACAAAACAATGAAAAGAAACAAATTGGTAACAATTTTTCCAGTGACTTGCCATATGATCCCGACTGCACTTGATGGCTTGTGTTTCTGGAACCGTAAGGACTATTCAACATCTTAAACAGCAACTATCAAAGGAAGAGGCTTATTTGCAAGGCAAATAAAGAGCATTAGCATGACAGGATTTGTAAGAGAGCAAGGCCTTTTCCAATACACTCAATGCCCTAGTTTGCATTGTGATGAGGACTTGAAATGTTTTCCCCTGGAGACATCGTAGGACACTTTCTTCCCATTTTTTGAAAATTATTGACTCATTTCCAAGCGCACACACAGCAACCCCCACAGAGACCAACAGAAAGACGTGCTGCCACAATATTCCATTAAAAACATCCTAAGGTAGGATCATCTCGGATTTGTCCAGCAGATCTTGATAAAATGTTCTTGAATGTGCAGCTGAGATGCAGGTGCACATGATGATCAACAGGTCTTAGTCA
Organism: Serilophus lunatus; assembly: GCA_013399895.1. Taxonomy (NCBI): domain Eukaryota; kingdom Metazoa; phylum Chordata; class Aves; order Passeriformes; family Eurylaimidae; genus Serilophus; species Serilophus lunatus. Next base: position 340,383 of record VXBA01000854.1, on the reverse strand, counting down.
CTCATCTTCACAGGCTTTCAGTCTCAGCAAAGCACACTGACACTGGAAAAATCACACGTCATGTGCATCAAAGTAGGTATGACCAAACTCAAGTAGGGGTAGAGCAGGGGATGGAGGGCTTGGAGAAAGATTAATCAGACTACTTGGAAAGGATGTTCCCTACTGAGAACTATTTCACTCTCTTGCTGGTAACATGAGGTTAGCAGCCAGTGCATGCTGCCAGAATCTGGGACAAGAAATGTGCATTTTAAGCAGTTGTCCTGACTTCAAAACAGCTCAGCAATTGCATGTGTGGATTGGTAAAGAAATAATTTCTGAACAAACATCAAGTCCATAAAATGCCATGGATCTTACTAAAAAAGATAACACAACACCCACTAAATCAGTTAGCTCTATTTGTTTAAAAAATAAGCAATGGCTAGTAATTTTGGAGTAAATATTTGCACTCCAGTAAATATAATAAACTAAATCTAAATTAGCATATGGTACTAAATCAAATACAATAAAATCATAACAAAAGTAAATAAAACCTCCATCAATATAAATGCTCCAGAAACAAGCCACTGTAAAACACACATACCAAACAATAATCAGGTATGGATGGTAAAGAGACTGTTCTGCAGCTAGTCAAAACTACTTTTTATAGTCCATTTCCTCTGAGGTAATGGATCACAGGTCTTCCTATAGCCCAGCTTCTCCCAAGGCAACCCTTCCTGCTGTCTCCTTGTCTCCTGAAACTCAGCTCTGCTCATGCCCCAAACTTTGCAATATTTCCTGGTGTTTGGCTCCCAGGAAATTCAGGCAATTCCCTTTTCCTGGTATCATCCATCTACATGATGCATAACTTGAAATTACTGGTACATTCAATACTTTTAAAATTATGGTTTGAGAAAAAGCTTCAAAATATCAGCAACAACAATTCTGGCCTTACCTGAAGGACCTTGCACTGTCATTTCCTTACGCTTCATTATCAGCTTGTCTCTAACCCATGGGAACTCCTGTAAGGAATCCAAGAACACTTCAAAAGCTTTGGGTCCTCTGGTGGGGAGAATATCAAGGAGCATCATGGTTTTCCTCTGACTGGTGGTTTGGGCTTTTATTTCTTGAACATGAGTGTCTGTTAGAATCCCTTCTTGATAGAGATACTGAATAACAAGTCCATCCACCAGCACCTCTGTGCAGAGCTCAATGCGCAGGGAGCGTAAAAGCTGCTTGTCTCTGGCATCCATCTGGCAACCTGCAGTGTGAGAAAATGAGTAGGGAAATGTGTAAATATTAAAATACTTCAATCTTCAATGTACAGAAGTGATGTTCGAACATCCAGAAGTGATGTTTGACACCTATCAACCTTTAAAAATAATTAAAAACTCAGAATCACCAGCCTGGGAAAACTTTTGATGATCCACATCATCTTTTTTCCACACAGATTTCACTGTCTCATGAGGTAAAATGCAGCTATTTCTGGGAAATACTAGTCAGGAATGGAACCTTCGGCATTGTGAAGACCAGTGCCTTGCTGAAGTGAAACCCTTGCCAAATAATCCTGCTCACTAACTGGTTAAGGTCCATACTAAAGGCAGCTAGAGCAGTTGCCAGTCGTTAAGAAACTCTAAGCCCAAAAATTAAAGTGATGAAAGCAGCAGCAGGACTGGTAGGTGCATCACAGCCAGGCAGCAGCAGCAGGGCCAGAATCAGCAGGCAGCTTTGGCCTACACAATGCATTTGAAGTTTGGGAGGGGTAGAAATGTACCTTATGCACCAGGTTATTCTGCCCCCTGAATCAGCCTAGAAGACTGCTCTGGAACTTGACAGATCTGATGATGAGAAACTTTGTCCTAATTTCCGTCTCAAATTTATTCACCTTCTATTTACAGGCATTTGTTCTGCCAAAACCGTTCTTTAGCTTAAGTAGCTCTTCTCCCTTCCTTCTAATGTGTTCATAGTAAGCAATCAGATGCCTTCTGCCAGCTTCCATTTTACCTGACTAACACTCCAAAGAGACAAAAGCTGAAAAAGATGCATTTTACAGCCACTCTACAGAAGAATCAAGGTCCAGAAGGACCAAGACCATGACAGGAGTGAACCTGTGAACCAAAGCAAGATGTCTAGTCTGTTCCTTAACAACAAACATAGCCTTAGGCCCATGAAAAGGAAAATGACAGGACAATACAATTAAATACTTTCTCATTACTAAATAACAAAGTCAAAAAAACTGCAGTAGGTGTTACGTGTGATTACCAAGAGGGTTTCTAATAATTAAACTAGAAGCTGCTGTTCAAACAGCTAGACCTTGCAGAAACTCTGTCTGCTTTGTTCAGCTTGACGATACAAGGAGAAACAGGAATTCTCAAAGCTTTTATATAAAACCTGCTGAAGTCTTTTTATCATCAGAGGTGCCTGCTGACTTCCACGGCCCCACCAAAGGTCGTTTGGTTGGCCTGGTTGTTAAAATCTAGGGCAGGCAACCAACAGAACACACTGACATTAAATGGCACCTTAGACAGAATGCAAGAGCATAGGATCATGAGAGAGAGAGACTGGAAAACACTGTCATGGCATCCTCTGATAAAGCCACTTTCCAAAAACACTTCCACCGAGCGCTCGAAGCACTGCTGGAAGGCGCCTTCCTGGAGGACTTTCCTGGGTTACTTGGTGCATTTCTTGTATACTGAAGTGAACCCTGAAGTGCTTGCCTTGTGCCTAGGGAACATGTGAGAATCAAACAACAGCTATCCCAGCACATACCCTTAAGAAATGCTTGTTTGCCAAGCATAGCTCAAACATCAAACTCCATCATGGATTGAGACAATAGTACAAGGAAGGAGCTGGAAAAAAAGCAGGCAAGAAAGAACTGGATTTTCCCATTTGATGTTAGGATGGTAATATGGAGAGGTGAAGCTGAAGATTCTAGTCTCCAACAAATAGTAACTTTACACCTCTGGAAGCAATCTCTGGACTAAAGCAAAATTCAGGCAACAAATCCCACCACTTCCCTCTTTTAGGAGAGTACCCCTGAGCACACGAAGCCCTTTGGAGAGTTCAAGAGAGGCATCCAGCAGCAGCTCTGAAGGCATTATCTCAATCCAGGCAGAAAACTGTTTCAGATGCTACAAAACTCTTGTGCTTCACATTGTGCATGGGCCACAAAGTCCCTGTCCAGGAGCCTCCTTGCCCATATGCTGGATGAGGAACACTGAGTTTTCCAGTCACTCTACAGCACTTGATGAGCTCTCCTTCACAACCAAAGCAGTCCATGCTTTTCAAAAATAAAGTTTGCACTGTTGGGCACTGAAAAACGCCTATCAAGCCATGAATCTGAAGGGGGAATTTCTGCTGAAAAAGGCTTTTGGATTACTGACTGCAGAGTGCACACAACTGAAGTTTCAAAGTCCTGGCACAGTCCTGGCAAACTTCCAGGATGGGGTGCACTGATTTCTAAGGTCTTTTTAAAGATAAAGTATTTCTTCGTGTGTTTTACAGTGTTGGGACAGAGTTTAGTGCAACACAGAATTAATTTAAATTCATTTTAATCAGTCTATATATAGGGATCCAAAGTAAATTTTGTCTAGTAATTCCACAGAAAATGACAAAGATGAGATGTCCATTACCAGAAAGATGACATGGTTCAAACCTTCCCCAAGTACTTCTGAGACGAGATCTTTTTCACTGTAAAGCCAAATTTTAAGAAACGTAGCCCATGTCCTGTTGAAGGAGCACAATCCTTGATTCATTACCACACCAACAAAGGCAGGTTTGCATTTCTTTGGCTCTGACACAGAATCCGCCCGTGAATGAGGTGAAAACTTTTGATAAAAACCCCTTCCGATCCTAAAAAGCCACATTCACTTACTCCTCGGCCAGAAAAACGTCGGTGTTTTCCCAAACACCGACTGCACCGGGCAGTTCACTGACTCCCAGGCGCGTTCCCATACGTCTGCTTAGCTAAGGTCTCCCCTGCCTAACCTGTAAGTGATTCTGGCTACTCACTGCATGCTTACGGGCTAAAAACCTCTCCCCAGAAAAGCAAATTTTGCTTTTAACTTCTTCCCCGCAGCCGAGGTCTGGAAGCAGCAGCAGCAGCAGTCAGGGGCNTCCCCCGCGGCGGCCGGGCCGGGCCGAGCCGAGCCGAGCCGAGCCGAGCCCCGTGCGGGCAGCGCCCCCCTCCCCCGCCCCGTACTTACGGGATGGGAGCGCGGAACTACCCCCGGCGCCGCGGAGCCTGCGCGGGCAGCACCATCTTTGTTGAAGGCAAGAGCGCGCCGCCGGAAGCGCCGCCGCCGCCCTGGTGCGACCGGGCCGGGCTGGGCTGGGCTGGGCTGAGCTGAGCCGGGCCGGGCAAGGAGGGGCGGCCGCTGCCGGCATGTCAGCTCCGGGCAGTCCGGACCGTCCGGACCAAGGAGGGTCCCGCTGCCGCCGCCGGCGGGGAGGGGGGACTGTCCCCGCGAAGGGGGGACCCTTTGCAGGAGTTCGGGGGACCTGCTGTGCTCTCGGCGTCTGGGTGGAGGGGGTGTTTGGCGAAGGGAGGGGTTGTATCTAAAATTAATTTAGAAATTGCGAAATAGGAGTGTTAATGATACTAGGAACAGCTGATCCTATTACTCTCTAGGGATACTGGTTCCTATTTGCAAGCGTGCGCTAAGCCGAGCTTCATCCCCGTGGTGGTATCATCATATCAAGCACAGAGCAGTATTATATCGAGGGCTGTACGTGCTCAGCTTCACTGCTTTCATCTGAACTGCCTAAAAATGAAGAAACTTTCGTAGATGAAACCCATTTAGTAAGAGCGAGCCAGCCTGTGTCCACCGCAGCGCTGTGCACATTCTCGTCGTTTTATTAATCTATAACTGAAAACAGTGTTACTGGAATCACATCATTTTATGCGAATATCTGGAACCAGAGTGCTATAGAAGAGAGAGAAGACTGCGATTCCTAGAGCTGTAAAAATGCAGCGGTGTCGCTTTCTGTCACGTACCATGGCAGCGCTTTTTTCCATCTCTCCGTCGGTGTCAGGTGTCGCTCGGGGTTGAGCGGCGTCGGAACTTTTCCTTTCATGTGGGGACCGCAATAGCGATGAAAGAAAAAAAAAAAAAGGAAAAAAGATCTGCAGTGCTGGAAGGCGCTACCTTGAAGCTGCAGGCAAGCACAGCGAGCTGCCTGTGGTCTGCACAGCATGCTAATGCCTGCCCTCTGGAAAAGCAGGAAAGGTGGTGGCTGCAGTTGCTGCTAGAAACGTTGTCACCGTGTGAATCTCATTTGTACACGCGAGTTAGACTAATCATGCATGTTTAAGGGTATCTGAAAGCCTTAACGGTATTTGAAAGCTAGTTATGGAAGCCTTTACATGCCTTTCCTACATACTGTACCCAGGAAATGCTTGCCGTGGAAAAATGGAACTGAAAGTGTTATCAGTAGAGCTCACGTACTGCATATGCTTAGATACTTATGACGATTTAGATATTTATCTACAAGATTTTACATAAAGATAAGCTTAATATTTTTCCTTTGATTTTCTTGTGGTTGACAGCAAAGTTGAGAATTTATGTGGACACGGAATGTAAAGCAGTCATAAAGGCAAAGTTTGTATGCTGGTTTTAAGAAATGTTTTTAAAAAAGTACATTTATTGTGTTTCCAGCTTCTGCAGAGGTGCTACTTGTTTGGCAATTTTAAAGCAAAGTTTTGATTTGATTGACAGAACACTTTTATTTATTATTATTTTCCAAGCAATAAATTTGGTACAGAGAGTTAACATTGCTTGTGAATAATTGATAAATAATATCTTATTCCAGTACGTCTAGTAAATCAAGGTAAATGTTTTTAATCTCAGACAAACATATTGGTCTTCTAGTAACAGAGACATAAAAAAATTTAAATACTCCTATGGGTTGTTTCAGAGTGGTGCTTTAACATATTTACTATGACCTTGACAACACTGGAAACCACACAAGTAAGTCATCTCAGTAACTGTAAGACAAGAATTATGCTGCTATTGTAGCCAAAGTACAACTGAGATGGTTTTAAATTTTCTTGTCATGGATAGTTTGTAATACTAGTTGTGAGAAAATACATTTGTAAACAGCACAGAGCAGCACCAGGGAGCAGGGAACACCATAAACCATCTATATGATCGCTCCTCAGCACAGCACTACACAGCTACTGAAAGTTTCCTTTCTTGGCTTCTTGTACTTCTCATTGTCAGCTTTGCTTTTTTTAATTTTTTTTTTCTTTTCCCCCCAGTCATGATCTAAGGAACTGTGTTATATCTGGAATTGGAGTGACCGAACTTGGAGACTTCACAGAATCGCATCATTGCAATCCTCACAGCTGTATTTAATTGCAGATAGTGTGCCTGCATTTTAAAATAGAAGATTAGGACAAGCAGTTACATCACTTGCATTTACTATATCTTTTTGCCAGATGAGGCAATTAGGATTATTTATTTTATACTGTCCAGGAATGTCTTAGAAAGTTAGCAAAACATATGGATATGCCCAGAGCAGCTGCAGATTCCACTGCAGTAAATGACAGCAGTTATATGGTCAGCATTTAGTCATGCCTTTGCTTGCAGTCTGAACAGAGATACAAAGAAGGAAGGAAAGCAGTGAAACAGATAAGCCTAGGAAGGAAGAGGACAGCAGCAGAGGTCCAAGTCTGATTAAAGGGGAAATGTCATCCTTCTTTTTCTTCCACTAGTTAATTACTTGTTCTGCAAGTTTACTTAGCAGAAACTAAATGTACTACTGGTGTTTGGGGTTCATTTTTAGCAACACAGCCTGGTTGTTGATCATGTACTGGAGTTACAGGATAAGAATGCACACAGGTTGTACTTGAAGTCCAAGGAGAGAAGCCCTTAAGCTCTTTACTTCAGTTCCATTTGGGTTCAGCCCTCACTAAAAGTTCTTTCAGTTCAGTTCTGATCCAAGTTCAATGAAACTTAAGAGACGTGATTTGGTTCTATTCCAGTTTTAAGGACAAATATATATGTATTTTTTACATATTTATTTATATATGTATATTTGAGCCAGTTTGGTGTCAATTTGATACCCCACTATCTGCTCAACGCTAACCATGTAGATTAGAAAAGTATTTCCTAGACTTTGTAGGTCAATGGACCATGATCAATCAATCCTGTACCTCAGCATCATCAGACTTTTAGACTTAAAAGTTTGTTCTATCTGGTTCTGCAGACTGAGGAGTCCTCAGTGGTCATCAGCTTTTAAGGACCATCACCACACTTTTAAGGACTGCTGAATTGAGGGCCATAAGTCCAAATCTGTGAGAACTATGCTAAGCAGTATCTCTTTTGACAATGCTATTTTCTTTACATGTGGGATATTCTGGGTCATAGTGCCAGATTTTTGATGTATTTTATACTTTTTTTAAAGTTCAAATAAAAGTCCCAAATCTTTTTAGAAACTCTATACCAGTATAATGAGATTTAAAAACTCCAATGCTTTATTAGCTAATATGCTAATTATTATATTATTAGCTAATTATGCTTTATTAGCTAATTATGCTTTATTAGCTAATTAGTCAAGCTGTATCCAAGCGTGTTATGTATTTTCTTTCTTTTCTACAGAGCAGTTTGTTTCTGCTGATAACAAGAGCCCAAATGTGTTCTTAAAACTAGCACAAGCAGATTTAATCTATTAGGATTATGCTGTTTTCAATTGTCTGTAGGACAGCATTCCAGCTTTAAGGACAAAAGAAAAAATATGAGCCTCTAGATTTGTTTATTAAAAACACATCTAATTGGTTAAATCTCTCACAAAACCTCAGAAATTAAGATGGGAAAAAGGGAACATATATTGTATGCTTGCCTGTCATTTTTAGAAAGAAGACCACAGAAAACATTTCTTCATGTGATGTATCTCAAAAACAGTGTTAAAACACGTGTCAGGGTGGGCAAAACTCAGTGGCATGAAGATGAGGTGAAGATTGAGGGTCTTGCAAGCCATTTGCTGTCCCCTGCTGTCCCAGACAATAATCCCTTCCCTTCCTCCCTCTTCTTCCTCACTCTGGTCCCCACTGCACTCCTCTTTGCAAGCACAGGCCTCTGTAATGCCAACATCCAGGTCTCCTGTGCCAGTCCCCAAAAAACAGACTCATGCCAAGGAAGGGAGACTTTGGTATGGAAAGTTTGCCCAGACTGTGGACTGAAATTTAAGTGTGCTGTGCTGGGTGCCAGCAGGGTTTAAGGCCATTAGGTGCTGAGTTGGGAGGGGGTGTCGCTCTTCAGGTGGCATTTGCTACTGTAAAAATTGCTGCTCCCAAGAAAAGATGATGGGCAGGACTGGAGTGCATCACTGAAGGGAACCAGCCCCTGGGCTGCTGCTTAATTACTCTGATATTTCATATCTTCCATTCATATAAACAATAAAGGTTTTAAATCAAATGCAGTTCAAAGAGAGGAAAGAATATAGGTGACACATCATGAACTTCCTTAAAAGTATTATTTTATTAAAAGGCATGTCCAGCATGTAGGTACAGAAAGCACAGAAAGTTTTAAAACATCTTAAACCGTGGGGTTTAAAGTGAGTCTGTAGTGTCTATATATTTACATGTGTTTCAATAATAGAAATAAGTGCTTATTAGCAGTACTGCAATGAATTCTTAATGCTGTTTACTTTGATGCAAATTATCTGTAGCAAAAATGAGGAATAGTTATAAAATGAGGAATAGTTATAAAAAAGAAACAGGCATCAAATGCAAAACTTTTGCATGCGTTCCAAAAAAAATCTCTCCCAGGAATTGGAATAAAAAACTTGCAATTAATGTTTGCAAAACATGTCTCAGTATTTCTCAGAATTTTTAGTTCATTTTCTTTAAATACATGAATTAATGTAGTTCTCTGTTTGTAAGTTTAAATTAAAGATGTTTTGAGGAGACGGATGAAATATTGCAAGCCTCTTATTTATTCCAGATTTATGAAACCATTTTTTAAATATAAAGCACCATTTTAATAATATGAGAATAAAGGAAATTCACTATTTAGCCTGAAAATCAAACATTGACAAATAACTAAAATGAATTTAAAATTCAAGTCTGAGACCCTTTCACAACACCAACTTACTTTGTTTGCAAATTACAGCATATGAAATGGTTCTCTAGCATTTTACATAAAAGACTGGAAGGTTGGGTTTTTTTAGGGGGAGAATAACTATTGCTTTTTGTAATCTTCCATCTTTCCTGGGATTTGAGCTGGACAAACTCATATACAATACCTGTATTTTTAAAGGTTCTTACTTTAAGGTTAAACTTTTCTGGAGCTAGTAATGATTCATGGAAAAATTTTAAAGCACAAGATGTACCACTGCTTATACTTTTCCCATACATCCTGTTTTCCAACAAGAAACACCTTTCGATTAAAAATTCACTTATTTTGTTCCCTTTCAAAATGAAACCTGCCTGCATTCAGGCTAGTGAGGCAGCTTGCAGTAGGCACTGTATCCTCCCATCAGGGGAGTAAAAAGAAACACATGAACGTCCAGACAACAGGTAATCCTCTCACAGCCAGTTTCTCTTGAACAACACACATCTGAAGCACTTCAGCTCACAAAGCGGATGTGATGCTGCTTATCTAGTTAGACAAGGATCTCACTTTCTAGCAATGCAGCCAGTCAAAGATACTGCCATCATTGCAGCTTAAGTTCCTATCTATGTTAATTAAAGTATAAGCCACTTTTCACCCCATGCTGATAAATTATAGAACATTGAGTCCACTGCCCACTTTACAGATGGGTAAATTGCAGCTCAGTCTTGTTTAATATTGCTTTTCCTAAAGAAAGTGAACCAGCTAAAAATCCCTTGAACAGTAAGAGTCGATCCGCAACTTATTTTGCTCTCCATATGTGTCAAACAGCACACTGGGTAAGAAAAAAGCAAATTTGTGATGTGTAATATAGGTGTCTGAAGCAATCACTCAAATTTGGAGATTTCCCCTGAGACAGAGTATGGGTACAGTGACTCAGCTGATCAGATCTTATTTCAGGACTCCATCCTGAAGAGATACAGTTAAATTGCAACAAAGCATTTTGAAAAGGAATTTTACAGCTTTCAGATCTCAGACTTACAACTATTTTTTGTATAACTTCTGTTAATCAAGCCTGATCCAAAAAACCTCAGAAGCAGAAATTGCACAGGGCTTTGAATCTTTCCCCACATTTAACATACCTCTTCATTTACTGTTTGTTAACCAACAAATTGCAAACCTCAACTATGAAACATCAATTGTGGAACAATTTGACTAGAATCAAAAGGATTTACTTACATAAATTTTTACTTACACTGCCTGCCAGAGAAAGAAAAATCAAGGAGCATTGAATTTGGAGCAGGTTTACATGTATTTTGTTCTTTGCAGCACTCAGCACTGAACTTTTCCTTGGTATAATCTGCTTGAAATTTTTCCTGCTAAATACCTTCACAGAATCACAGAACATGCTGAGCTGAAAAGGACCTATAAGGATCAGCAAGTCCAACTCTTAACCCTACACAGGATCATCCCCAAGAGTGACACCATGTGCCTGACAGTATGATCCAAACGCTTCTTGATCTCTGTCAGGCCTCGTGACCACTTCCTTGGGGGGCCTGTTCTCGTGCCCAGCAACCTCTTGTGCCAATATAAATAGCTTTTGCTATGGCATTATAGTACTCCTTAATACCATAGAAAGGAATGGAATTATTTTACTATTTCAGTTCCTGTAGAGTTAATGGCTTCAGCTCTGGAAGAAAACAAAATGAACACAGGTGCAGTTCCTTTTTAAACAGGATCTAAGTAGAGTAAAATTCACAATTTATCAGGCAGATTAAACACCATAATTATGGTGATAAGTTTTTACATTCCTATAGACTTTCTCAGAGACACCAGATACTTCAAAGCCATGTACATAACCTGATTAATAAACACAGTTAATCTCTCCCTTGTTTTGGTAACTGTGGCATCAGGACAGATTGATTTTACTATAAGCTATTTATTCCTCCCTGAAATTTGGTTATTTAGCTAGATTGTGTTCATACGTGGATTCAAACTGTGTTGATATGAGTTATTCCCCTGGACCTTTATAACACTTAATAACATTAATAACCTAATAACACTTTTCAGTATCATCCTGATGGTTAGGTATTTGATACACTTTGTGAGAAGTGCCACCTCTCAAAGAAGCTGCTGGATCCTCCAGTTAATTCCCTTCAGTCCCTTCTTAGACATGAAAACCAGACAAATAATTCCCTCCTCAGCAAGCAGAATAGTTTCTCATCCATTTTCTTGGCAGTTATTTTTCACCTAGTTTATCCTATGCCCTCTGTCTGAGACAGCAGATAAGGACGAGCGATGGCCAGTACCCGATACCCTTCATGGCCCCCAGCACCAACTCTGCCTCCCACTTCCTCTGGCTGATATTCAGCCCACTGTGGAAATTGCCCAATTTCAGCACTGCTGTGGCAAATCACCATGTTGTTGTAAAGTGAATTCAAGCCATGGTGACTGAAGTTATGTGTCAGTGGAATGCTGTTTCCAGGCATTTTCAGTCATGCTAATAGCTTAGCAAAATACTGAGACCTGCTGAATTTAACACTAATAAATGGTTTTCAGGAGCTAGGCTGAGATACCAAAGTAGCCTGTCATTCACACTTCCTTTGTGTATACAGAACTAACCAGCTCAGATCTTTCAACTGATTTCTAGCTATTCTGTTTGGAATGTTTTTGGTTTAGATACTAAAAGTTTTGGTTATTTCTAGATTTTTTAAAAATAAAATTCCTCCTTTTGACAAAGTTTCTTATGATTATTGTGAATTAGCAATACCATTTTTAGAATCCCTCAAGCCATTGTTTCCTTTAGCTGTAAATATGATACTTGGATTTATTTTAACGACAGCAAAGCCAGCAGAAATTTTATTTTGCTTTATTTTAACTGACTCTTCGATATGATACCCTCGTCTAAAGATATCTCTTCCCATTTCCATCGTGTGTTTTGGCTTAAGGAGAGCAAAGCCCCAACACCACTCCACTGACTTCCTGCTAGAGCCTAAGCTTATGGCCAAAGGAAAAATCCATAGGATTGCTACCAGGAATACAAGAAAAAGCTCTTGAATAGAACATGCAAGTAAATAAAGTTTTTTACAATCTAGAATACAAGAAAAAGCTCTTGAATAGAACATGCAAGTAAATAAAGTTTTTTACAATCTAGACAAGTTAATTCACCTGCAGGAACATTTTGCTAAGACATGAGAGTTGGCTAAGGTACAGGAATTCATGTAACTACAGAACCTTGTCCTTCCTATCATATGTAGATTCTGTTTTCTCAAGGTGATGAGACTTAATAACAATCTCAGATTATAAAGCTCTGTCATTTCTAGTGAAGAGCAAGTTCTGCATTGTCTTAAGATACAAAAACACTCCCCACTACCCCCATATTCTAGTGAACAATTTTTCCTTCTTGCTAATAATTATATGTTGTTTATCTAGAAAGTTGTTACATAAAACATAATTAGGACAATACCAATGAGATCAGATTAAAATAAAATTACTTCTAATGCACTGGGTGCAGCTGCTTAGTTACATTCCCACTCTACCTGTTCATCTTGTACTTGAATCATTTTCTGTCTCTGGTGATAATACTACCAGCAGGAAAATACCCATGCAAAAAAAAATGCTGCCATAGTTCATACTTCTGCTAGGTTTAATGCTAAACTAAATACGGTCATCAGTTCTATTTTCATCATGCACCTTGCAATTATGTTTGGTTGGGGTTTTTTTGGCTTGAGTTTTTTTTAAGCATCTCCTTCTAAGATTGTAGGATTCTTGATTTTTCTTTAATTAAAATGAAGAGGTTTTCAGCAACTAACATTCCAGATATTATAAACCGGAAAATCTGAAACCTCAAAACTCAAAAATGGAAACCCAAACCAATACATGGGGTGAAAAAAAGTCTTAGGATTAAAGTCCTTATCATGATTTTTGGTTGACTCATGGGCACTGAATATGTGAAACTGCTTCACTGAACACCTTGTACTAGCAATTCAAGATGATATATATCAGTTAGAAGTAATTTTTGGAATCTGAAGGGCCAGCAATTTAAAAACTAGTGTTGCAGACAAGCCATAACATCCATAAGGTTAAAGAAAAAAGTTTTCTAAAAAAAAAAAATAATTTTAAACTATTTGACCAACATAATTGTAGATGAAAATTCACAAAGTCTGCATGAAAGATCTTCGCACCACTGTAATCTGGTCATGTGTTAGGCTTGAACTTTTTGTACCAGAACAAGGCATTCCTCTCTGCTGCATTAGAAAGAAGCCGAGCTTTCAGCAAGCTACAGTGTGGTTTAGTTTTACTAGTGCAATGCATCCTAATGAAGACAAGAACTGTGCTTTCATACAAAGAGGACTAGTTCCCCCTCCAGTCTGTTTAAAATATTGTTCACTGCTTCGAGCACACCACAGCCACAGATCCTACTTTTCCTCACAGGAACTAATTCTAATGTAAGTATGTTCACTGTTTGTTGACTTGATTCCACATCACAGTTACTAATCTTGATTATTTACAAGAATCATCACCTTTCACTTTACTGGCACTCCTTGTCCTCAGCCTGCCATTTGCCCTTGTGCTTTGAAGAACTGCTATCAAAAAAAACCTAGTGAGCTTCCCTGCATCTGCCCCACGTCATTCTTCAGAGCTTGGCTCTGATGTGGGGTACACTTGGCCTGTGACTGCTTACAGTAGGCTGCCAGCAATAAACCATAAATCATTTCTTTTATTTGCAACATAGCAGTCTCATTGCACCCCAAAGCTCTTATCTTCTCAGTCTGCTTGCTCCAGAATTGGTATCCCTGATTTTAAGCCCCAGACTAGGGGCTAGTGTGGGGGCAATTATTTCAAAGGACCTTATGTGATGTTTTTATCATTGAGATCCCAAGTGTATCACCTTGACTGAAAATGCACGGTAGTAGAAGGTTAACAAAGCAGCAGATTAGAGTGTTTCTAACTGTGACCAAAGTTATTCTGTATAGCAGCTTTTTCACTGCAAGATAGAGCTAGATAAGAACTGTAAGAAAACAGATTCATCAGAATGAAAAGTGTTCCCAGGCAGAGAGTTCTTTCACAGACTCTCCTCACAGGAAAAGCTCCTCAGTCTCAGAGTGGCAGATCTTACCAAAACTGATGACAAGAACTGTGTGATTATTGCTTATGGCACATACCTGGAATACAAGAGGTCTTCTGGGATGGGAACTGAAGGGTAGTCACAATGTAACGTGAAAAGTTTCCAACTGTATTTTGGCAGGACACAGGGAAAATTTTACATAACAAAATATTTTGTTTTGTTTTTCAGGAGAAAACTCTCCCCGTTTCTACATTAAAACTTGCATTAAAAATGGGGAGAGAAAATTTAAGCCATGGAGGAGGAGAAAAAGCCACCTTTTCTACAGAAAAAATAAGAACATATCATGTATTTGTCATACCAAAGAACCATCCGCTGTGCCTTAGGTTCTTGGAGTCTTCTTTTTCTCTGCTACTCATTTCTGCCAGCATGTTACTGAAAAAATTTAGTGCCTAATGCTGGGAGTTTAGATGTAACAAATAAGCTGATCAGTGCCCTGAAGTTTAGAAGGGACAGAACATCTTGACAATACAACACGCAGTTAAGTCACAAGAAAAACAAGATTATTCTATGTTGCTTCTATTTCAGCCTGGGCAGAGCTAGATTACAGCAAATCTTGGCGATGCTCCTTGTTCAGGCACAGGTCTTTGCTCTAATTAACTAGCAAGCTAGGGAAAGAGTTAACACTATGAATTTGTTGATTGAGGATGAATCTATGTCCTTGTCTCTTTACTGCTCTCCTACTATTCTCATCCTGAATATTTCTTCTATTAAACATTTCACATTTAATCTGAGGAATGGGTACTTAGGGTTTTTGTCCTCTCTTGCCGTTTGGAAGACTGCAATAATGGAAAAAGCAATGTCCTATGCTAATGCCTAGGTCCAGGAATTCAGCAGGCAGCCTCTAAGCCATTAATCTGAATGTAACTCAGCTATATCTTTGAGCAGCACCACAAAGGCAAAGCAGGAGTATTGCTGATACATGTGCATTTATCTGAGTATTAGCTGGGAAATTATATACATTTGTAGAAGGACTATTTCCTGAATAGTAGCAAATCCATACATACAAAGATTGGGAGATTGTTGTGCAATTTGATTTACTTTATTGAGTAAGTCTGATAGCTACAATGGTGAATTAAAATTTTTTTAAAAATCAAACAAAAACCAAAACATCAGGAAAAAAAAAAGAACCCCCCCCCCCCCCCTAAAAAAAATAAAATCCAAATTCTATTTCCCCACATTTTGGGAAACAAGCTGAAGAAAATATTCTACACTGTAGAAGACAGCTGTAACTGCTGCTATCCATGTTTTGACATTGGAACTGAGCAACTGCAAGTCTGCAGCATACAGTCCTAAAACCTCAACTGAAAGAGGCTTACTAGTAATAACATGGATATATCACCACTGTGTTGATGTTAACATGTTAGGGATTCTGGGATACCAGTGTGGTATAATCAGCAGCATCTTGGGTTCCTGTGAAAGGTGTGGCATTTCTTCTAAAGGTCAGCTTTTAGAGAACTTTGAAAAACGGTATTTTAAATTGATTACTTACAGTATTCCTTTGCTTGCAGAGCAGAATAGTGCATTAGAAACTGAATACATGATCACTTTTCTGACTGGATTTGATTAGTTGCATAACTTTAGCAAGATTATCACAGTGTGATCTAGTTAAGCTATATGAACACCAGCACCAAATTAGTCTTGGAATAAGACAACTGAGAAACTTAAGAACTCTCAGACATCTCTGGCCACTTCTGCAGTGTGTCCCGGTCCCACTGCTTCAGTAAGCATTTGATAGTTAGTGCAGCATTTTATGCCATTGACGAAGCAACACTGGACAGATCTGGACAGATCCCTGACTTCTCTCTCCTTGCGAGAATAGCAAGCCACCTTGTTGAACCCCCAAGTTGGGATTATTCTACATAGTCTCCCTTTGTGGCATTTGAAATACAAACCTTTCCCCCAGAACTGCCACTGTTTTGATAGTGAATTCCATGCGGAGTTGTACAACTGGTTACTCAGTTCTTTGGCTGTTTTTAAAAATTGCATTCAAAAGTTACTCTATGTTCGAGGCATTTAGAAAATACATTTATACCTGGTATTGATACTCCTTCAAGTACTCTTTTAGTCTTGTTGGTAATGGCAGCTCCCAGATCTGATTTGTACTCTTGTTTATAGCTATTCTGCAGTGATGTTGCAGAGATGGAGTGGATGTATAGAGTGGTTTGTTCAAGTAAAGATGAACTGTCCCATTTGAAGGTGTTTCAGTTCTGTCCTTGCACATGAGAACATAGTACTCAATCAAATGCACAACGCTGTTGAACTGTTTAAGTCTAGATCTGACACAAGTGATAGAGTCCAGTCTAAATTTGCCATCTTGATATTCTATACGTAGATTAGTCGGTCCCGCTGATGTTTTTACTGAAATAGTCAGTAGATACTCTGAATGTGAACTATCCCTAACCAAAAAGGTCCCTTCAGGGGCATCCTGTAATCTCTCTTTGGCTTCAGCGACAGTCATGTTGCCCCAGTACCATCCTGTTAAAAAAAATGAGAGATAAAAGGGATTTGTTTATTCCTGTTTGTTTGTTTAAAAAGCTCCTCTTTGGCTGACATACTTGTAGTCACCCCTTTTCTTTGTTATTTGAAAGCTAAAGTCCCGCAGGCATATTAAATTTTTATTTGCTATTTAAATCCTCTTGCTTTGCAATGCGTCTCGTTTTGACAGAGCCGCCCAGGTCACTCTTTATTTTCATGCACACACACAAACTTTCCCGCAGCGTCCTGCCAGGCGGACACCGGGGCCGCTGACCCGGCGGGGCGCCCCCGAGGCGGGGGGGGCGCGCCCCGCCGCTCCCCGCTGCGCTCCCGCCGGGGCCAGCGCTGCGCCCGCACGGCACCGCCTGGCAGCGCGGTAACTGGGTAGCCTGCTGTTGAAATGGGCTTTAGTCTAGTGATCGGAAGCAGAAAGGGGCAAGAAAACAACTTCGGCGGGGCGGCCGCGGTCCTGCCGCGGCAGCGATGAACAAAAAAGCCCATCCCGCCGCCCGCAGCCAAACCCCGCGTCCTGCGGGGCCGGGCGAGCCGCCACCACGCCGGCGAGCGGAGCGCAGGTACGCGGGGCCGAGAGGATGCGACGCCGCGGCCGCCCCGGGCGGCGGCACCCGGCCTTCGCCCGGCCTTCGATCCAGGG
>VXBA01000854.1:299011-320476 GCA_013399895.1 Serilophus lunatus | reverse complement strand
ATTATTTCTTCTTAATAACGGCGAAGCTGTTTTTCGGCGTAAAGATGATGGATTGCGCCGCGGGTGCTGCTCAGTAACCAGCCACCTTCTGCTGCTGCCCGGGCGGCCCCGAGCCGACTTTAGCAAGACACACACACACACACACACACACACACACACACACACACACACACACAGACAAAACAAAAAAAATAGGGAAACAAAGCAAAAGTAGCCGTAATAGTTCCAGCCCTGCCCTTGGCTCCAGATTAGGGCTCCCTGCAGATTGCACGGCGGTGTTTGGGAGGGAGAATTGACGGGAGAAGTATTAAAGGGTGTCTTTTTGAAGCCCTCAGGAAAAAAAAATTATCCAATAATACAAAATAATCTCTTTAAAAATCGGTCCGGGAGTGGGAAGGGAGCCTTTGTTATCAAAGAGATAAATGAATATGCATTAGGCTGGACGCTGGAGCTGAGGGAGCGGGGCGGCTCCTCTGCACAGAGAAAGTTCCCACAGGGACACAGTGCTTTGGATTGTGCTCCCCAGTAACTCGTGAAATTCAACGTTTCTTTAAAAAAAGAAAAAAGGGGGAAAAAAAGAAAGAAAAAAGGACAGTTCCTGAAGGATTTTGTAACAGCTATTGCTCGTGGTTCTTAAGCATCAGGGGATAAGAGAGTTAATAGTTATCTTAACTATTAACTTAACTGCTGTTTTTAGCAATTAAGCAGATTCATCTGAGAAAAAAAATCTACTTTGTTACGTGAAATACTGGTCAGTATGGTTTCATCTGTTTGTAATGCCTGAGTACTTTGGAATTTAATTTATTCAGTTTATGAAAAAAGGTGGTTTTAATCATTGGCAGCAGCACAGATTTAAAATGAAGTCTGAGGAACAAACAGGGGCTTTCTTAAGCATTCTCAGAAACGGCTTAAAACAATTTAGGTCTTGAAGGTCATTATTGTTCCTGTTTTTGTCCGTGCAGTTCAGATAGCCTCAGATCCTGCCTCTCGTGACTCTTGCAGGAACCCCAGTAACTTCTCGTTGGATAGATGTGAAGAGGGGAGAGAATATTTTGATTTGTGTTCCTTGAAATTTAATTGACAGTTCAGCTTCCGATGATGTGAGATCTTGCATAAAACCTATATTACTTTTTCAGAATGGCACTGGCTTCACTGTGTTCAGGAGAACAATAAAAAAGTAATAGAGAACTATTTTTAGTATTAAAATAATTCTGTATATGCAGGCACAGAGCTTATGCTCAAAAATATGTTATTTTGATATTATAGTGTTCAAATTATTTCTTTAAAGTTCACTAATGCATATTGGAGAAATGGAATAGATCTTGCCTAGGTGTGAAGCTGCTGTTTTGCAGCTTTGCTGCAGTTCTCTTTTCCTGTTATTTTATTAATGGGATTTTTATGTGGATAGTATCTCAAGACTTCCTTTGCTTCTGCTGTTTATTCATCACTTGTAGTCATAATAATTTGCTTCTAAAACCACAGCTGGCTGCTATAAAGGCAGAGAGAGGAAGACCATGATTTATGTGGTGAATGAGAAACAAGAACAGAAGAATGTAATAAATATTTGTTACTTAAAACTTCGGATATTGTTATGAAAAAGGTAGCATAAAAATTAAATAGGCAATATATCAGCAGGATCTTTCCTAAATAGAGTTCTGTTAATTTTTTTTTTCATGAGAACCTAATGTCTTTTTAAAATAGCTCTAAATATCTGATAAATTTACAAGAGTAAGGAAATTCAAACTTAAAACCTGCAAATCAATCTTTAAATTACAATATTGGCACCTCCTAAGAGTATTCTGGTTCACAGTTACCTTTATTCTCTGGCTTGAGACTTCCATAAGTGCTGTGGGCTCAGTGGAGTACGTTTGTAATTCACTGTTTCTTTCTACAGTGTTAGTTTCTGGTTTTCTCCTCTCTCTCTGTGAGTCTTCCATACAGTTACAGGGTAGAAAAAAAATAGTTTTAAGGGTAAGAAAAGTAAATTACTTTGGGGACTATGGGCCATATGTAGTGCATGAAACTACCTAAAGCTACTTTTTTTTTTTTTGCTTCTTTGGCTTGGGATGTTTAATATAGGCTTGGTCTCCCTTAAGTGTTTTACTGTATAAAAATTAGAATGGAGTAGGAGAAAGATGTGAAATGGAGAAAGAGAAAAGGAGCAGACTCTGAAACTTTTACTTTCTATCATGTAAACAAAATCAGTTTTTATAATTTGTCATGTAACAAACAGTAATTCTTCTAAACAGTCACTAATATGAAAATCATATACAAATAGGGATTTAAAATTTTTAAGTACAATTCAAACCAATTGCTTTATTTATTTTTCATCTGTGAGTTTTGGGGTAGCAGTTCTAGGACAAACATTGCCTGTACATACACAGTTGTGAATGCTTCTGAGCCAGTTTTAGAGGCATATCTCCCAACTAGGAATGAAAGGCACAAATTTAAGCAATCTCTACTTTTTTTTTCCCCCCGAATATTTTCTACTCTTCATGAACATTTTGGTGTTCTGACTGGATATCATCCATATTGTAGATATATTTAATCAAGTTTTATATTGGTGGTGCAAACATAAACTTTAAGGGTTCATGAAAATCACCAGTAGAATATATTGTTTCTGACTTGATTTCAAATGTATGTGCTCAAGACAGGGAGGGATGAGTTCATTTATTTTTTATTTTTCCTTTAGGCAAAAATCCCTTTCATGACCAAAGAAGGAGCCAGAAACATTTTTACAGTCGTGTGAAGTGCCTGTTGCAAGAAATGATTTTCACTTTGTTCCTGAAAAGTATGCCAAATTTACTGGAGAGTTAGCATGCTGGTTTATTTATGTAGTATGATGTGAGCAGGGGAGGGGGCAATGTGTTTTTGGGCCAGCTGATTTTACTAAATTTGTTCTGATTTGTTGAAAAGACTTATTTATTAAGCTAGATTTATCTAGCTACTTAGAGGAATACAAGGGGCCTTTCCTTGCTCTCTGCACCCTTACTTCCCAAAGATGCAGCACAGAATATCCACTATCCATGACATACCATTTGGTCAGAAAAAATCCCCTTTAGTTAGAAGACCCACTATTGCTTATCACATACCTCTTCTAATTGACCGTATTTTGATGACTGTTTACCTGAACTGGTCTAAATAACGGTGTACAACTGCCACAGCTCCTCCCCGTCCTGGGATTACAGGCTGGTTCTCCAGCAGAGAAATAGGAATATTGAGCCTTTAGTTCAAGTAAATTGTAGTGAGTTAACTGGAGCTCCACACCACAAACAAGGTCTGCAATGTGAACTCTTAGAGAATTTCTCACTTAGCAGTCAGGAGGAAGGCTTGCTTATTTGACAAAAATTTCCTAACCCGTAATAAATAAAACAGAGAGAAAGCAAGCATTTTCATAAGTGGGATCACCCTGCCCCTTCCAGCTTCCTGAGGAACAGAATGTCTTTATGAAATAAATTATAATTTATACCAAACAATTTTACTCTTTACCAGCTGACACCTTTTTTCCTGCCATTTTTATCTCTTCAGGTGTCAGTGCTTTGTCTTTCCTGAGAATATATGCTTGGTAAAGGAGTATAACAAAAAATTCAGTTGATGATTTCTATAAATGAGGAGTTTTCTAAAAGAAAACCAGCACTTGTAATTTAAAAGCAAACCATCAAGAGAGTAGTACTTCGAAATAACATCCAGATTCTTTTCTTTAGGAGACAGTTGAGAAAATGAAGGATCATTTCCTTTGGTTCAATGGATAGACAGACACATGATCAGTGACAAGCATGGAACTGACCATAAAAAGGTGACATTTAAATCCATCTCTCATCTCATCAAATGCTATGTACTATTTAAAACTAAAGGCCTCAATTGCATTGAGTAAGAGGTTATCCAAACACATTTGGGATATTTAATGAAAATAATTAAATTCAGTGCTTTCTCAGTTTCTCTAATTTATTATTTACAATTTTAAGCAAAACCAAAATAACATAGAAATAATCTGGATGGACTTGTAAAGGAAAAGTAAAATGTGGTGACACAGAGTAGTAAGTACAAAAAAAAAGATAATTTACACTGCAGTTTTCACTTTATACCATGTTAGGCTTCTTCCCAAACAGCAGAATTCTGGTCTGTTACTTTGTTGTTTTGCGAGTTATCCAGTTTCACTATGACTAAAACTGGCTAAATATTTCTGAAAGTTACTGAAGGATAAGTTGTAAATAGAAAAAAAAAAAAGGAGAAAAAAAGACTGCTGGAAAGGACCGTTTTGCTACACTCATTTCAAGCAACTGCTAGGAGAATATTTGCTATGGATTTTAATATTCAGATTCTATTATAAGATGCTGTGACTAATATTTATTTACCCTGTTTTTTGGGCTGAGAAGGAGCAGGTAGGTGTGTATATACAGATAGACATATACATACACATGTTCAGAACTATGCTCTTTGAAGTTCTTGATTTTTAGAGAAACATACGCTCTTGTCTTCATTTTAGAAAAATCCTAGAGATAGGACAGCTAACAGCACTGTGAAATCTTGCATTCTCCTCCTAGATGCTGCCAGAAAAAACAAGCCTTTTAAGCTTGAGGAGGCTTGAGATGTTTTCTTGCCAGTTGCAAGTCCTACTTCTCAAAGTAAAAGAGAGCAAATAATGTCTGTGAAAAAAGTGTTCCTGACAGACGGCATGAAGGCAGCTCTCCTGTGCTTGGCCAGTCCATGAGTAATTAAAGTTCCTTTTTTGGCAAAGAGTCAGTTCTGAAACTAATAAGGAAAAATAAAACAGGTGATGCAGTGACTATCTCTAAAGGGGAGATTTTTAAGTGCAAAGTAAAATGAAGAAGAAACTGGGTTATACGTCTCTGAATAAATGGCTTCCCATCAGAAAAAGATAAATTTTAAGTCACTGTTCTAGTTCTTATGTTAAAGATGGCTTAATTCATGTAGAACTTGTGGATTAATTCCTACAATTAGGTGTTTATGATTGAAAGTGCCGCCATGGAGAGCAGACAAGTGAATATCATTTCAGGAGTGCTGTGAATCATTAAATGTGTTGTAGAACCTTTCCCTGGGCACGAGCCACTTTTAAATTTCAGGCTAAGCCTATAATATACTTCAGCATAAGGCCTGACATGTTGCTGTATTTAGGAGTTTGAATAACAGGATCACCAATGTTTACTAATGTGTTTATATAATTTTAAACTTCTTACAGTTAATTGAAAATATGTTGCCTATGGTATCTGAATATGCTGCTCAGCTCAAATATATTTTTCAGATTAGTGCATTGAGTGTTAGTGTCAGGTAATGAACTTAACCTACCTCTGACGTGTTGGCTTCTTTTGGCTCAAGATAGGCATGGCTGCTTTCCCTGCTTCAGTATAGAGAGAGGCTGGATGTGGAATGTCATGCAAACCTGGACAGATGACAAGAAAACAGTGTTAGCTGCCAACTACCTTTTCTCTATTTGTCAGGATTTGTGCTTCTTTTTTGTCAGGATGGCTCAAGGCATCATTCTATAACTGATAGGCATGTTGGGAGGACATAAACTGAAATACAGGCCAGACAGACAGACTGGCAGTTTTTAGGCTCAACAGAGGAAATAGGCATTGGGCTACTCTTTCTGGTTAAGGGAAGAGCATTGGTCCACAGCTTGCCTTGTCTTGGCACGGCCTGTCCATTCCCAGAATTACTTACTCCTCCTGTAAGTAGTTTTGCCAGGTATGTGGAAATTAAAGCTCAAACAGCAGAAGAAAAAATTGGATAGACTGCTTGAAGCAGTTGCTGTCTCCCTCTGTACTGTACCTGAAACCTGTGGCTCTGACAAAGCACTGCCTGCAGCAGGTAAGAGAAATTAACTCCTGCATCACCTCCTAAACAACTTCAGCTTTCAGGCTGGTGTGTTAAGACCAACTCTAGTTTCAGCATGGCTCAAAACTGAAGTTGTTCAGGATCAGCCTTGTGAGCTGTTTGGTCATGAGGTGGCAAGTTCTGTCACGGGGTGGGGTGAACCTACTAATTCCTTCAGCCATCTGATTTTAATCCCTTACCATATGTAACTTGAAGTCCTTAGATGCCCTCTACTGCCATATACCAGAATTAACAGATGGCTCTGTGCAGCCAAATTCAGATTTGCTGAAGTTTGGTATTATTTCTCTTTCTTTCTAAATGAATGGAGGGGAAATAATATCCATAATTATTACAAAATATGCAAAGGCTTTTATAAAGTGTGAGTTTGGGCTAGACATATTTTCTGATTTTCAGTGCCATTGCCTTGTATTTAAGTTTTAACACTACATTTAGTAGTCTCTTCAGAGCTCGCTTCTCTGATAAATTATCCCTCTGTGAATAAATTTGATCCAGAAAGATGTCTGAAGCACAGCAGAATTTTTCCCCAGCATGTCACACCGCATACTGCTGGAGAGAAGGAAGCTGCAAAACCTGCCACTGTAGATCAGTCTGTGTTCTGGGAAGGAATGAAAGGATGCATTTATCCATTGGAGGTATTGTTTGTGTAAGACAGAACAGCAGGCAAGAGTGTATCTAAAATGGAACAAGAAATTTCTGTCTCACCTTTGCCTGTGTTGTGATGGAGATTGTGTGCTGGCAGACACAAAGCACTCCTAAGTCAAACAGAACTAATCTTGGAGGGAATCACTCAACAGCCACTTAAGAATCAGTGTTTCTGTGGTGCTTTGGCTTTAGCTGTGTTGAGTGTGTCAACTCCTTTTCCTTCTATAAGGAAAACCCAGCAAAATATTTTTAATTCCCTGGTCCAGGTTCCTATTGCTGATTTGACTGGGCGGGTTTGGTCCAAATAAAATTAGCAGCCATGTTTTGTGTACATTTTTAAGCATGTCTAACCTTTTCTGAGGACAGTCCATTACTTCTTTCTACTCTAGGTGTTTGCTGGTGATGTTACAAGGAGAAACAGGTGTGGCAGGAGGTAGTACAAGCTTCCAAGTGGAACATGTGACAACAGGGATCTGCTCCAGGTAAGCAAAGGGGGCCATGTACAGAAGACACACAGGAAGGCCCCTGCCAGGCTCATAAAAAGCTTGGATTCATTGAAAGGGGGAACTTCCACACTGCGCTTTTTTTTCTCTCCAGCACAGGCCTCTACTTTCAGGTACACTAGTCTAGAATGTGGTGTTTACATTTTTCAGGAGCTTTTGTAATTTTTCCAGAACATAATCTCAAACTAACGTAAATCCATAGAAAAATCTCATTGTGAATGGGGCCTTTGTTCTGTGAGACGATTTCTGAAAACGTCTGGTTCTCTGTTAGCCCTTGCATTAAGGGCTGAAACATGAATTTGTTCATATTCTTTTGTTTCAGTGTATTCATTCCTTCAACCAGCCCCCTCCCCCCATTTTCTCCAACAAATACATGGAGCTATTCAAGTCTTCCTGACAGGTGGGCTGTATAATGTTATGGTGGCAAACCTGTAAGGCTTCACCAATTTATACCACCTGACAATGTTGTCCACTGCATGTATTTTTATTAGATCCCTATTTTTTCCAGTTTCTTTAATGGCATTTCAATCTTTCAGCGGCTTTTCTAATTCCTCTATCCATGAGGGAGTGAAATGGTTTGTCCACAGAATGTAAATAACAGCTGTTTCCACTCAATTTGCATTTATATGCTTAGCACTTAAAAAGAGATTATTTCTAGGGGCTTTCACAATCTAGTCAAAATTCCTCCTTTGTCAGAGGTACTAGTGAGATGTTAATGAAATCCCTTTGGACTGGCTGATGGAAAAGGCACAGCAGCCACAATGAAATTCCTCAAATGACCGATCAGTTAGGCTTGTAAGTTATACTTCAACAATTGACTGAAGTGTACCTTTAATCTCCTTGGGCATTTTCAAGATCAGAAAATTATGCCAGGTAAGAAGATTAATTGTTAAAAAAAACTGTGCTGAACTAATAATGTATTTGTAGCAAAATTAATTTATCATACAAGTACAGCTGAAAAGGAAAAAAACCCCAAAATCCAAACCAACACCTGGCAAACCATTTAAAGTGAACAGCTTATTTGCAAGTGTCACAGATTTTTGAATAAACAAACCCCTTATGCCCTGAGAATAACTGAAAAACAGCGCTTTGGTTTTCATACCGCTATTTTCTTTTGTTGACATTTCATTAGCCCTGAAAAGGAAACAGCATTTTTATTTAGTAATGCCTAAATGAAGATTTTAAGAATTATGTCCAATTACTGTGGGTTTTTCTCTCGAGAAAATTTTGAAAGCCTTTCACCTCATTATTTTGCCAAATGTCTCAACTTGGACCACTTTTTTAGATTTCTTTGATCCTCTGAAGGCTGATAATTACATAACATTGACATTTAGTGACCTTTGGTATGGTTCATTTACTCCAACATGGGCTGTATCAGAAGATGCTTGCTCCTAAATCCAGATTTTTTTGAAATAACAGAAATGCACTTTATTCTCTGAATATTTTTTATTTAGAAGAAAAATCCTTTTATTTTTACAAGAGTCTCAGCTATGGCATCTCTGAACTGGAGAATCTTGACAACTTGAGTTGTTTAGAGAATAGTAATTGTGCGTGTGAATTGCTGGGTTTGCATGTCTGTATAAGCCTGGGCCAGGCTCATTCAGACTTGGTACTCTGAACAGATAAAGGCAATCTAAGCCCGTGAAATCTGTCAGAATGCCATTTCAGAGGACAGGATTGTATTTCTAAGTAAGACATCAAGAAGGCCTTATATTGGGAATAGAAGGGAAATATATATGGCTTATATTCACACTAGCTGGGCCTGGCTCCCTCCAGAGTAGACTTTCATATTCACATCTCACAGTCCTCCTTGGACTCTTTTCAGTGCCACTAGAGACCCAACATGCAATTCTGGTACTGGAGGTATCTTAGAAGTATCTGAAGTTATGTAAAACTGTATTGCAGCCTGTGAGAAGGGTGCTTTCCTAGCATGGAAGTGAGGGTAATACATGACACGTTTTGGCACGTCGTAACATCTGAGGGTGCGCAGCTTGGGCAGTTTAGAAGAGCAGGTAGTGTGAAGTCAAACAAGAAGTGATCTCGGGAGCAGTGCCTGGCACAGACCCTCCCTGCAGCAGTGGACAGGCCATTGTCTAAAGAGGGCTTGGTGGAACGGGGGGAGGTAACAAGGACATGTGGGGAGCAGCAGCTGAGGCTTGAGCTTGCTCCTCAGCCTGCCACAGTAAGGACGAGCCCAGAGGGATCCCAAGCATCTGTCTGCTGCTGGGGGCACCTCAGGCATGGTAAAGCACAGACACAGGTATTTTAACTGCAGGGTAAAGAAATACAAGGCTTTTCCTGTATCATGTCCACAAAGTCATAAGTTAAAATTTTGGTCATATTGAAACAAAACACTCTCCAAGTTCCAGCAATTCAAGCTTTTGTCCTTGCACTGGACAAGGGCTGATTAAGCACTGTGTACTAACCTCTGCTGCCAATTTTGTGCCTTACCAGTGTCCTCTTTGGGCCCACTTCAAATCTTTCTTCAACAAATACGGCCATATAAAATCAATGAATTGTAACCCATGCAGCCAACATACAGCGTGTTTATTTTAGATCTGGTACAAATATATGCTCTAGAAAGGGAATTTCTCTACCATTTTTCTTACCTCTGGTTATGGTAAGTTTTCTATGAATTTTGCTTGCACCGTGTTTCCATGCTGGATAGGAAATCCTTTTCTTAATCCCATTCTAAATTTTGTGGAACTCACTGCCACCCTCAGTCTCCCCATCACTCATGCCAGAATTTTAACTGTGTGAAAAGTGGCATGGTATAATGGGAGTTCTATAACTATCTACTCTTGGAAAATAACAAGTGAACCAGTGAACAAACTGAAACCAATCAGGATTAAAAATTAAAAAATAAATTCTTAAAAAAGGATATGAGGCATTATGCTACTTATAGCAACCCAATGTTAAATAATTAGGTGTCAAGTAAAATTTTTTCATTATTCAATTAAAATCATTGGTCTGTCTTAATTAAGCAGAAGGTGAGGATGGCCACTGCAGCACAGCTCAAATGCAGTGCAACTCCTACTGATGTTGGTTGACCTCAGAAAAATGCTACTTAGCTTATTATTTGTTTAAACAAATAAAACATTTGAATGAGAAATCATCAGTTTAAGAAATTTCAGCAGTGTTTAAGAAACACTAATCTTTGCTTGAAACTGTTAAGTCTCTGTTTTGTGAGTAGGAAATATATGTTTGTACAGTAGGGTTCTGCTTAAATAATTTTTTACTTAGATTAAACTTTACTCTGCATGGTAATGGCTTAATGCAGTAGCCTCATTCAACAATCACTTTTTGCTGCCGATTTAATTTTTTGTGACATTTACAGCTCTTATAGAATTTTTTAAGTATCTTGTATTTTCCTGGTAGGGAGATTATTTTGCTGAGGAATTGTACACTTTGGTAGTCAAAACTGGCCTTACTTAAAAAGGTAAACTGCCTTTGACTCAAAACTGTTTTTCATCTTGGCAAGCAGTAAAGCAGAATATTAGCAAAACTATTTTCTGTATGACTTGTTTCTCATAAGCCAATTTTCTCAGTTCTGTTGGCCATTCCAACCTCTTGTGGTGCCTCTAGGTGATGAAAAAGTTTGTGATACATTGTTCATCACTTCTCACCTACATCATGACCCTTAATGAGTGGCACCCCAGACCATAAATATTTACTTCTCCAGAAGCCATGCAATGCAAAATTGCTGACCAAACACACTGTATAGTTCAAGCAGCTTTCACATAGCTCCCACTCTCTGATCTGCAGTGTCTCAACAGCTGTAGTTATACACAAACATTCTCTGTCAACTGTATTGCCCACTAAATCATAATTTATTGTGTTCATTTTCCTAGAAGTACCTAATGGTAACAGTTGCAATCATGAGCTCATTTCAGAAGAGGTGCTATGAAGACACATAACAATCTTACTTCTCCTGTTACTACACACCAAGTGAAACAAACAAACAATAATTAAGCTTTTTTTAATCTTCTAGCATTGGCGGTGAAATTAAAATACTATACACGATTTAGTCAAAACTACAAATTAAATGTGTGTGAACTGCTCTATATAGAAAAGCAAGATTTCCCACACATGGACTACATACTGTTGGAGGTAAGCAGAAACAGCAAAAATGGATTTATCCAAATTTTAAGAGGAGTATTTTCCTTTTACATAGATGCTCTCTTAAATAAAAAAGGTGTTTTCATTTGCTCCAGTGCAGACATGGGCATCTCATCTCCTCCTTTCACAAAGAACAACGCACCTCCAGAGAACAATGGTGTGACAGAGTCTAGACAATCAAACATGAAAATAAGATCAACTGCCCTGTGTAGGTATTTTTTGTGTCACTTGACTATCAGGGTAGCCTACAAAGATTACTTTAGGCTTACATGTGGAATTAGTAGCTGTCTCAATCTTGGAGATAAATCCAACTTTTACGTATTGTAGGTACATAATTTGTTACTTTATTCTGGTTACTAGTGGTCTTGCTTTATGTCAATTTTACTATATTGTAGCATTAAAATAAAACATACATCCAGATGAGGAATATGGTCTACATCTATTTTATCTCTGGTTTATAACTATGTATTGAGTTTGAGGATGGAATGAGTCTATGAGAAATTACAGCAGATCAGCTGCTAAAATTCATAAAAACTAGAGTAACTGAGAAATGCATTGCTGGCTTTGAATAGCAGTCAGTATTGTGACTTACAATGGTCCTGCCACAATGATTTATTCGGGTACAGCAGAATTTGGATATGACAGATGTTCAGACCCCATACAACGGCAACAGGCAAGAGAACTTTCCTACAGGACTGAATAGCTGGAAGGGTGGAGAGGGACAGATGGGTGGGTGGGTAACTGCTGCCTCCATTGTAGTCAAGAGGAACTGAAACATAAAGACATGACATTTGTCACATGGGTCCCATTACTGCTCCACTGTCGACTCATTTTTTCCCAGACTGGGCGGGTGGAGCTCTTTTTGTTTCAGCATGAACATGTATCTCTGAGACACCTTACTGAAGCCAAAGCAAACAAGCATGTCCCGCATAAGAACCTTTGATCACTTAAATCCAACCACTCGAATCTTTTTGGGAGCTCTTCTTTCAGAAATACTTACAAATGTAATTCAAGAACAGTAACTAGCGCCCGTCTCTCACAGGGTTAAATTTTACCGCAGCCAAGTCCTCGATGGTCTCGGACAGATGCAGTCCCGTTCCTGTGCGAGGCTGCCTCCTAGTGGTGGTACTCAGAATCTGCAGAGCATCATCACTGGCACACCGAAAACCCATCTCAAAAATACCTTCCTTTTTTAATTCAGGGTTAACCAGAGGGAGTGAAAAGAATTCTTTTCCCTAGGGCATCAAGATAAATTGAACTGCCATTTAAATAGTCTGAATTCCTATTCCAGAGCACGGGAATAGTCTGCCCAGGGAGGTTGTGGAGTCTCCCTCTCTGCAGACATTCCAAACCCTCGTGGATGCATTCCTGTGCCACCTGCTGTAGGTGACCCTGCCTTGGGAGGGGGGGTTGGACTAGAAGACCTCCAGAGGCCCCTTCCAACCCTAACAATTCTATGATTCTCTGAATTAAGGACAACATTTTGGTACTTGACTGAAACAGAATTTTCTAATGACATGCAGGCAAGCAAGGCTTTTAGTGAGATGCTTGAAAACAAAAAATCAATCAGCAAGATGTACCCAACTGTATACTATCCACAGCAACGGTACATTTAATAGCTACTAAATACAAAGCAAATGGCTACCTGCCCAAAATTGGATACAAAGTGCCAGAGCAGACTTAACATTGAATTTTATGCAACTTAAGTTACTAATTTCAAGGGACAAGAGAAAAAAATCCCAAACTAACTTTCAAATGGATTTCCTTCTACATGCAAGTGGGACAAGAATCAGGTGGATGAAATTTTGAATTCCAGGCTTTCAAGTGAAGAGAAACAAAGACATCTTTAAAACCTAGAAAGACCTAGAAAATCAAGAAGAGAGCTTCAAATTACTGTCAGAGTAGTATTATAACAATGTCATGCGTCAGATGACCAAGGAAAAAGATTTAGAACAAGAAAACACAAAGATTGAAAGAGGCAGTGCAATGCAGGGAAGGATTATAAAATATCAATGTTATGAATTAATAACAAAAAGTCAGAGGGTACATGTAGTGAACATGTGTTTTAGACTCAGTTTTCAGTAACTGGTCAGAAAAGCAAGTACTTTAAAAGATAAGAGTCAAGCACATCATGTAGATTATTAGCCCTCAAAATGCCTGAAAAGCATCCAAAACTGTTTGGGAAACATTAAGATGTACAGCATTTCTACAGGGATTGTGGATGTGATCATAAACAGGGTTAGACAGGCAAGAACAGACAAATGTTGTAAGAGGTTTCTGTACAGCAAAATGTCTTAGCAGCATTAGGCAGCAACAAGCAAGAGTATTGGAGAAGGAGGGAAAACAACTGAAAGTTTATTTTTTCTTACACTGGAGGGAAGTCGAATGGTGCCAAATTAGGTCTCAGCTTTCCAAAAATAAAGGGGACTCAATGCTATGCAGTGGAACATAACAGAACACCAGATGAGATGTAAGCTCACTTATGCACCAGTGTCAGTACCAAGCACCATGAACTGATGGAAATACTAAAATTTGTTGTACTACAAATTGCTACAAACTATTTTAAAAGTTATATTCTAGGCAGAAAAAAACCACAGTTATGTTCATGTGATTGAGCTTGCAGAGTTAAACAGCCATCCTCTGCATAGACACCACAGACATTCCTTCACAACAGCACGTTTGTTATGTGAGTCACACATCGTTAATATGGAGCCCAAATCACTTGGCTGATGTTGGCTTAAGCATTGACTCAGATACCTTACAAGCACAACAGAGCAAACTGGCAAAACTATTTAATTTTCTGCCATTATCACCTACCTGGCATTCAGATGTAAAAATGCACTTAAGATTAGCTTTACATAAAATTTTCTAGAAGTATTTAAAGGCAGTCTTCTTGCACACATCCAACACTGCTTTTTCACAGTTTAAGGATATTCAAGGAAAAGAAGGTTATTTAGTAATAACTTTAGAAACTGACAATGACCAAGACTAGAGACTTCATATGGGACTCAACTTTAGCAAAATCTGTAGGTAACACATGCTGGCAAAATGACACTAAACTAAACCTTCCTAGGTTATCCAACTTGCTTTGGAAAGGAAATGCAATAAAAATATATGATGTATAAGAAGTCGTTATTTTTTGATTATTTACGAGGATCTGCTAAGAAGGCTTCACTGGGATTGCTGCAGAGGTGCACTGTTCCAAGCTAGCCCTTTCTATCAGAAGGCTGATGCCTAAAGCTGTAGACTAAAGAATCTCCTTCTCCTAAGGGAAAAAACGATAGATTATTCAGAGCATGATACATGACATGAGAACAGCAGGGACATTTCAGTGCTACAAAATGCTAAAGCGATGAAGTAGAATTTGATCAAATTTCCTTAATTTAAACCATTTGATATAATAAAGGGTCAATCCTTCCTCCTAGACAAGGTACAGAGAGGTGGGAGTGTTCAGCAATTACCTTGCTGACACAAAGAACTTCCTTTACTGTGCTACAGCTATTCCGCTTTATGTATATAACAGAGCATCCTCACTGAGTGGTAGCTAGGGTGGGATTAAACAAAAAACCCCCATGAATCACAAATGCACAAAGAAGTTCTCAGACATTTGGGAATGTTGGATGATTTAAAAGGGTGAGTTACTATGTCTTAAAACCAAGTTGACCAGTTTTCAGTACACAACAATAGCCTTAAATATAACCACTTGGCTGATGTAGAATTAAACATAGAATCAGGTAACTTACAGGGGTAACAGAAGAAGTAAAACTATTTGTTTTCATAAATGGTACTTCATGAATACCTAGTATTTGAACTCACCTGCATTTCAGTTACTAGATTTCCAAACAAACAATTATTTCCCCCCTGCTAACCACTGAACATTAACACGTCCACTTCTAGACTTCCCATTTGGACACAAGTCTTCTATGGATTCACCTTACCAGTGATGAGCCTCTGACTGAGTTTAACCAGAGCACCTCACTGCCTGTTACATCCCACTCTCCATTCCAAGACTGGCCCGTTTGCTCATCAGGCATGCACAACTGACTTCACCGATGCCATTTCATCGGTGTCATTTCAGTATTTTTCTGACAACTATCTGAAGTAGAAAATAACAGTCAAATTAAGTTAGGCATGTTTTGTCATAGCTAAACATCTCTCTTTCTGTAATTTTTATTTCCAATGAAGATTAACAGCAAAGTGCTGATGAACAAGAAGTTATCTCAATTATCGGTCTTTAGGAGGATTAGGATTCTTGCGTCTTCTGTGATACCTGGAAGAAAAAAAGGCCGCAGTGAATGCAAAGACTGCACAGTCTTTATTTTCCTCCCAGGGAGTGATCTGAGTGATTTTAGCTCCCAGGGAGTGATGTGACATTACACATGTAAATGAAACACAAGACACACAAGCACAACCCATCACCACTCACTAGATGTCATCTCTGTTGTTTGTGGCGTTACATAACACAACTCATTTCTATTGCTACAAGCACACAATAATTCAATCACTTCTACAGCTGAATTTATTCTTAATCCTTTGTGTGAAGTTAATTTTATTACATGGTTGGCTTTCCCTTTGGCTAAAATCATTGCTATAAACCAAAGAGACTTGATGTGTCAAGGAGTTGTGCCAGACTGTACATGAAATACTGTCATATTTTGCAGACAAACTAAAAAATTCTTAATAACAAAAAATGATCCATATTTTCCTCTTAATTATTCACCCTAAAACAAGATAGATCCTGTGTGATCTTCCTTAAAGTGACAGCTACCCTGTGGTCATGAAAGCCCTACTGTTCCATTCCTTGTATCTACTCCCAAAGCGCATTAAACACAAAGTTCTCAGAGGACAACAAAACAAAAATTTTGCCTGTAGTATTTCTCCATAGCTACAAAATTAGCAGCCACCAAAAGATGTATTAACAAGGACTGGAAGGGAATAACACAAACCAGAATGCTGCTTGTTTCCATGAGTATTTCTGAATGCACACAGCTCCTCTTTAAGGTCAGCCATGCATATTTGTACCTTCCTCCTCCTCAATATCTGAATACAAGGCACACCAGGGTGCACTTCTCACCATTTCAGGTGAAAAATCTCTACTATTCCTAAATCTGAGAATTATGTCATTGAGGGTTTTTTTTTCTGAAAAGTTGTTAAAGAACAGACAATGCACGTTTCCAAGCTGCATTTGGTTATGTCCATTGAGGGTACTTTACATACTAGATTCTGTTAGGCAACTTCAATAAATGACTCAAACCAGTAGCTAACTAGATGATAAGAGAAATTTCTGCATTGTGATGTATTTTACAAAAAAAAAAGTGGCAAAGGCTACCAGAGGGGCAGTGTTAAAAAAGCCCTCATGAAGTACAGCCTTCCATTTACACAACATTGCATTAAAAATTCTATGAACAATCCATGTGCTAGAGGTATCTTATCTCACATGACTCATCCTAGGTTGAATCCGGTCATGAAATTATTCCTGTATTTCCCTTTATTTCCAAAAGGAAAAAACACTGAAAATACTTACTGTCCCACAGGATACCAACGGTGTTTTGTTGTGTAGAACATTTTGCTGAGCTCTTCAATTGTAGGACCTCTATTGTCCTTTAGATCTTTTTCACTCAATCTAGACTTCAAAACTTGATCAAGGTTTTCTTCTTTATTATTCACTGGATCCGGCCGTGGTATGGGCTACAAAAACAGCAANTTTTTTTTTTTTTTTGAGAAAGTCACAAAGCCAGGCTATGTAAGAAAAGACTGTAATGCTGTGTAAGAACTGAGATCAAAAGAATACAGAAAAATGCCTGCAATTGTACAGGCTGTTCACTGCCCCTGCCTGCCCGCCCTTAAATGAAACCACACCACTGTGGAGCAGAAGTCTAGAAACATCCAATTACCCCAAGTGCTACAGCTGATTACTCCCAAAACCAGAATTCCTGTGGTCATTATTGCTGACCTCACTCTTACAGTTCGCTAGCTGCATCAGAAGCTTCAGTTCTACTCCCACAAAAGTATCCATATTATTCTTAATTAGAATTTTATTCATAGTGACAATCATCATTGCTTAAAAGCCTTTAGATGATGTTTATCTTTGAGAAGAATGTCACTTCCTAATTTTTTTATGCATCAGCTAAGACAAAGTTGTTGTCAACTGGAAACCTAGTTAGTAGCACTATTACAGATAATTTTCCTTGGTTTAGTCTTTTACACCTGTTTTTCATGAGGCATGTCCAACTGACAGGTTTAAAAATACTGATATATAACTTGCAGGCACACAGTGCTAAAATGTTTTAAGTTTCAGTGGAGAATTTTCACACTGGGTACTTCATAGCTACCAGCTGCAGTATTTTACTAGCACATAAGAACTGGAAATTCAAACAAGAAATGTACACTAGAAAAGTTTATCTAGATGTTAAATCATTACACTAGGCTTATTTTCATCAATGTAAAGAACACATTAAAAGTACTACTGATACATAAAAATCAATATTTAAAGGGTTTTTTTGGCTTTTATGAAATCAGCGTGCTGAATGGAATTTAAAGTTTGAGTTCAAAACAGTAGCAGCAGCATTTTTTATATCCTTTTGCCCAGACTGTGGCATCTGTGCACAGTAGGATGTGTTGAACTATAACTTGCACTGCAAACACCCTCAGAGTAATACTAAGACAGACACTAGTTTTCTCTGCAGTGAACAAGTATTTTAGTGCCTTGTCTGATTCGATCTGAGTTACTATATGCTATGATATCTGAGCTCTTCTTACTCTGCAACTTTCCCTCAATTCAACTAAGCTCCTCCTTGTGGCAGCAGCTATATTCACCGTTACTTCATAGATGTGCTGATCACATACTAAAAAGTACCTAGTATTTCAAATTTAAGATTCCCTGAAGACTCAAACCTCTGAACTAATAAATGCCTTTGAAAGAATAAGAAAAATAAATGTGCACATTTGTACATACTTTTGTATGCTCATATGGAATCTCAAGTGAAGGGTGGTAGCAGACAATTGTCTTCAAATCTGATGTCACTGCAAGTTCCACTTTGCTATAAAATAAAACAAACTCTTGTAATTTTCAGAAATGCTGAGCGAATGAGCAGCCCAAGTCCCAAAGGAAACTGGATTTGACCCTGCATTGATAGATTCTTAATAATGTTCTGTAAAACAAGGGTCATAAATATTTGATCTGAACTTCCAATTTTTTGTTCCCTCCAGTCGTTTTCATCTTTCTTTGTGGAAGGAGAGGAAAAATGGGCTAAAATAAAGTATTAAAAAAAGCTGGAAGTCTTTAATACTTTAATAGTTGCATATACAACTCTAAACTGATAATCCCCAAAGTGACAGGCCTCTATAAAAACTATGGCACCTACAATGAAAAAATTGGAAACAAAGCTCTGTTTGGGGTTCCAACTTTTTTATCTGGTAAAAGATGATGAACAAGACAGCCTACTGGGACTTTCTTTGTGAGAACATGACTTTTCTTACCTTCCCCTTCCCATGAGACATTAAGCTTCCCAAAACCACAGATGATAAGGATTCTGTGTTTCTCACTACAATTATATTGTCTTTTCCCATTTCTACACAAGTTTTCCGTGCAGCAGTAAAAAAAATTCCTGGACTTTGACTTAACAAAGAGCATCAACGGAAATGACTGCTCTAAGCTACTTTTGCTCTTCCACAAGCAAAACTGCAGGGGTACTGGGGTCACCAACATGTTTAGAATGACTCTTGCATGGTTTTTCATTACTCTTAGTTTTTCAAATATTAACCTGACAATCATTACTACTGGAAACAGTACTTTAGCTAAAATTATTGCATATATCCAATACTGGCAGAAAACATGCTTGATACCATTATATGACAACTTCATGACACAGGAAGTAGCCCTGGAATAAACATCACAGGAAAAGGCCACACATCAAAGCACATTTACATACCAATTGTAGTCTTCAGGGAGAACTGAGTACGTAGATTTATGGCAAGCATGATACACAGCTCCACCTGCAACAAAAACCCAAGAACACTGATGGAAAAACAAGTAGAGCTGTGCCCATTCAAGAATGTTTACATTTTCAATTTTCATTCTGTTTCAAGTCCTAATCAGGGATTACAATCCTACTGTTTTAGAATAGCAAAACCCAAACAGTGTCTAAATAGAAGTTCACTTTACTACACAGATTTTTAATGCAATTGAAAAAATACAGCATCATGGTAGCTCTTACCTATACTTACCTTTTCAGTTGTATTGTTTTCCTAAGAAAATTCACTGTACAAAAAAAAATATCTATAGGGTTCACTATTAAAGAATATTGTTTATTTATATAGAAAGAACATGACCTTATGACTTACAGGGAAGATCGAAATCTCATTCATAGCAATATTTATTCTACAAATTTTTTTCCTAGTCCGGTGAAGCTTCTTCTACCACTAGACTTTAAGAACAGAATTATCATCAAAAGAACCAAGTCTTCACATGTTTTGAGCCTTCTGTTTTCAAATAAAAAGGTTTCAACTTTTTTCTGACATTATTTGATGCAGAGCATCTTCAGTTTTAGTACAAATATGATTCTTCTTGGGTGTTCACAGTGGAGGAGAAGAACATTCATCGTGTCAAAGTTAAAAGAATCAAGCAGCAACTTTTGTGTAACTATTTTCTCAGAAATACTTTAGACGCAAAATTCTTAAACTCAGAATTAATGTTAGCACTTCTATGTTTCAGTTCTTCTAACTGAAGCATTCTTAGTTATCACAAAGTTGAGTTCTGGTAAGCAGCAAATAGTTTGTATTCCTTCCCAAGATTTCTTTCCCTTCTTTGCCCACTAACCTCTAAAATGTATATTTTCTAAATTACTCTCTTTTCTACCCCATTTACTATCTCCTCTGTGTCTTTCTATTGACATCTAAAACATGGACAAAAAAATCTAAGAAATGGTACTGCCTGTTCCAACTTTGTCTCTGTTTAAGTGATGAGATTTTACTGTGGCCTTTTCTCACCACTGTTTTTAAGTCTGAAAAAAGAAATTTAAATCTTTGATGATAATCAGTGGTAAGAGGGGTGGTATTTACAAGCTAATTAATAAATTAGACAAGTATCCTATGTGGATTACGAAAGCTTTAAAAAAACCCCAACAAATCAAGATATCCTTTAATTATTAACAGAGAGCTCTGTCTGTCAGGCTTCATTCTGTTCAAATAGAAAAATTATTTCCATGCTTCCATTCATCAAATAGTACAGGAAAGAGGCTCTCAAAGAACAAATTTTAATACAGGACTGCTACAGTTTTGTTCCTACTTACCCTGCAGTGGGGCCTGCTTACAGCTCACTACTGAATGCATCCAAAGGAGGCTGGGCCTTGCAGCTCTAAGGGACACTGCCATGCTGACAGCAGGGAGGAAACCAGTCCTGGAGCTCACATTGACACTGCAGAACACTCTCTGAAAGAAACCAGTTTCATAACTGTTCAGGAAGACTAACAATTACATTTCTCAAATATCCTAAGGATAAATAAAGTCTGTGCAATACATTCTTCATTATTTATCAATTATTGAAAAGTCCTTATTATTTAGGGTACTGGTACCTGCCTTCTTAACAGCCAAAAGCAGTACAAGACTTTATTCACTGAGAGGTAGTCTTTGAAGACACATCATTAAATTTAAAAAAAAGCTTCCAGTCTTGGGTCTTCTCACAGGTTTTTCTAATGGCACTCACCCACCTAAAATCTGCATCCTTCCTTCTGCACACTCAATAGGATTATTCCCAAAACATGTTCTCCTTGTCCACAATGTAAATATCATCATCCAGTATAAAAACAGAAGTACTTATAAATAACACTTGCTGTAATTAACAAACTGTCTAAATGTAGTTGGTTTCATTAATTTCAAAAAAAAATACACCTGAAAAGTAAGGAACCATTTAGAATACCCTAAATATTACCCTAGGTTTCACAGGAGCAGAAAGACATCCTGTGTTGTCGTTTTCTACTTAGAGAAAAATTGCTTCAAATAGAAACTTACAATGATGCTTAAAAAAACATAACTGGAGACAGTCTAAGGACATAATCATAACAAATAAACAAGACTTCTTTAAAAGTACTTCATATTTTGTGCTTCAGAACACCGCCAGAAACGTGCACTTCTCAATTCAGACAACTTATTCCTCATTTTCTTCGCCCGTGCCGAGTGCCGCTGCAGTCACAGAGCTCTAACGCGGCCCCCGGCGCTGCCGCCCCTCGGCCCCGCACACAGCGGCGCGGAGCCGCCCGCCCGCCGCCCGCGGCCATTCCCGCCCTCATGAAGCACCGGGGCGCTGCAGCCGCCCCGGCAGCGCCAGACGCGCCTCACCCGCTCGGCC
>VXBA01000854.1:241746-290203 GCA_013399895.1 Serilophus lunatus | reverse complement strand
CGAGCCGCAGCGAGGAGGTAAAGCTGGGCTTAGGCTGCGCGGGAGTCGGGCCGTGGCAGCGGTGCAGCCCGGGGTCGCTGCTGCGTGAGCTCCGAGCGAGCGGCTCGTACCGTGATTCGGCGGGGATTTACCGAGCTCCGTAAGGGCTCAACTCTGGGGCACTTCCAGCTTCAGCTGAAGGCTTGTATGGCTTGGAGTTACGGGAGATATCAAAAGACAGCTCGATCCTGTAGCGGCTGTGGTTGTTGACGCTGGACTGCCTTCCCCTGCTCGATTTGCAGTGATATGAATTGAAGCCCTCAAATGGGTGATATCCTCTACAGAAGTGACTGTGTGTTTCCAGTGAGGTTCGTTAGCCCTCCTAGGAAATGACAGCACCCTCGTCACTTTTTAGAGTGAAGGGATGTTTGTTTGTAACCCTGTGAAGCACTCGTGGTTGAGTAAGCTGTGTTGGCAGCCACTGTAAAATGCATGAATGTAGAATATGTTAAATAGTGGGTGTAAAAAGCCCCTATATTTCCTCTAAGAAGTCAATTATCAAGTACAGGATAGAGAGGATGAGGTAAAATAAGGCAGAAGTAGCGTCTGTTGTGTGTGGCACAGTCCAAACTGTGATTCCTGCTCAGAATTGCAAGCAGTAAAAATCAAAAAGACAAATCTTACAGATGGAGTTTGATGCTCATCCAGCTGCCTGAGTGCACAGCATGCTGAGCTGAATGTACTTCTGATGTGAGAGGGAATTCATAGTACAATGGAAGGGGTGTTTATCACAGGGCTACTCTTGACAATTCCTTGGAATACAACTAAGAAGGGCACCTGTGTGTAAGCTGGTGCATAAGTTTCCTTCTTGGTGCTATTGGTTTTTTCATGCTTTTCTAGAAAAAAACTGACATAATTTGCACAGCTCTCTTCAAAGATGTGTGATGATGTGGGACTGTTTCTTTTCCTCCCGGAGAGGAAAGGTGGAGGTCAAAAGAGAGACCTAGAAACTCCAGATTTCCCGTAGAGAATCCCTTAGACATCTTTTGGGACTGTTCTCTGTGCTGGAGTGGTCTGTGTGGTGGGTTGCGTATTTCCATTCCTACACTATCAGTCGTCTGGAGCCAGTCTAGAGCTTTTAAAGCTTGGATTGCCAGATGTGCATGTGGTCCAGGATTTGAATATGATGAGTTACTACAGCCTGGAAAAGGTGCAAAGTCATATTTTGAACTACTGTAGCTGCAGACCCAGAAATGCACTGGCCTGAGACTCTGAGAGCCTTGAGTGAGAATTGTCAAGACCTTCCTTGTCATGCCAATTTTGATGTTAATGTTAAATTTCCTATTCTTGGCACCCTAAAAGGTGGGGAGGGAGTAAACTCAGTTGTTAATGAGATTTTGAAAGATCAAGAGAGGAAATGGAAGAGAGTGAGAAAAGGAGGGAAACAGCTATAGAAAGGTAAAATAACTCCAAGGAAGAAAATTAGATCTTTTTATGCGGAGTAATAACTTTTATGATAAATGGCTTAGGTTACTGTTAGGCAAAGACCTTCTCTCTTTGTGTTGCCATCCAAGGGAGGTGGTTGCTGTCCGGCTGGAGACAGAGAGTGTGCTGGGCTGTAATGAAGAGCAGGTTCTGGCTCTCAGCTCCAAGTGCAGTTGGCATTCCTCGTCTTGACCGACTGCTGGCAGATGTCCTGGGCCTCGGGTGGACTCCAGCCCTGCACTCCTCCGCCTGAGCCTGTGCTGTGCACAGCCTGGCACCTGCCCCAGGACCTTGTCTCTGTGAGAGCTCTGCTTTTATTTCCAACACTTCCCTCAAATTCGATGAGAAGGTGACAGTGTATGTATGTCGCAAAGCAGTTGTTGCAGAAGATACAGATTAATCCCCAATTCACTCAGATTACTCAGAAACAGAGGCTTTAATAAATTGTGTGTGGGGATGATCCATAAGCTCAAGAGATGCGTTGCCTTAGAGTTATGACAGTGCTAACCCATCACAAACAGCGAGTAGAAAACGTTGATACAGTTTTGAATCTTTGAAGGTATAATCAGAATTGGAGAACCTCTCTTGTGAGTAGAGAAGAGGAATTTTTGTGTTCTTCAGTAGTTCAAAACTAGGGGTCCTATGAGAATCGCATTGACAAAAAAATCTATTAATGTAAGACAAAATAAAACTGGTGTGGCACACTTACATAGATGGGTGGTTTCGATACTGTAAATTTTTTTCTCCAAAATGTGGCTATTTCCAGTATTTGAAGGTGAGCCTTTGCAACAGAGAATAAATAAGCCCAGTGGTTTTTACTTTCAAGCACTTATTATATCAATCCTTCCCCGTGTTGCAAAGTCACGTACCCTCAGTGGAGTTAGGAATTGAATTGTATCTGGATTTTTTTCTTGGCTGACATTCAATCCACCTCAGAGCTGTGTCAAGTGCAGTCAGTATATCTGAATGGGATGGGCAATGCTGTCTGATACCAGCTTTTAATTTTATTTTTTTTTCTGCTATTTTCTTTACTGCAATGATGTCACCATTCATGTTTTCGTGTCCAGGTCTGTGTTGGCCGTGTAGCCAGTTGTTCGTAGCGCTTCTGTTACAGTCCCTGCAGCTGCTCCTATGGCGGAGTAACATCTGTTACAATCCGTAACCAAGATTAGTTAGTTCCCATAAGCAGAATTAAGAGACAAATGAGCTCAGATGTTAGGTTTTAAAAAGATAAGTTAATTTTATTTAAGCTAGAGCATAGAGAAAGAGAAGGAAAAGACAGAGAAAGTTGGAAAATAGCTGAAAATTACGTTAAAAAGAAGCGCAGAAACGGGTTTGCACCACGATGTTTCGGTGTCTGTTACAATAGTTGCATTGTGGCGAGGTGTTTCATGGGCACTGGTCCGCCATCCCACAGGTGGGCACAGCCAGGCTTCGGGGTTGTTCTGCCGAGCTGCTGGTTCTGGGCGTTGCTGGAGTTCATGTCATGTCTCAGCCCGAGAGGGAAAGAGCTCTTCGTAGCTTTATTTTCCTAATTCCAGTGTCTGGGGTAGCAAAGTCTCTGCTGCACAAGTAGGCTCTCCAACCATGTGGGGAGCAGGGAGAAGCTTGTCACAGAGTTTCCTCTGATCTCCTGATCGAGCCAGTGCCCAGGCTCCCAGGAGCACAGGGTTCCTCAGCTCACCCGTGGGGTTTAGGTGGGTTCAGCTCTCCCAGGTGTGCACCCACCACAACATCTCAGCTCTGAAGGCACGTCCATCTCCCGCTGTCAACTGCCTGGTACTGAGCACCGGAGGAGGATTTGCAACATGAAGGTTTTGCAACACTGTCACGGTAGTCTGGCTCGGCAAGGGGAAGGGGCTCTGCTGCCAAGGATGGGGGTAGGACAGTGAAGGCCTGTTCACCTGTCATGAGTCCTTTCCGGAGACCAGGAGACAATGAAGAAGCAAATTTTAAGAAATAGCCTGCTACACCATCTAAAGGAGTATCTGAGACTCTTTCAGATTTTTTTTTTATTAATGAATGTATCAGTGTTAAATTACAGAGGCTTTGATTTCCTCCCCTACATGATAGTCTGGTGTTGTCTGAGAAACTTGGTCCTCGCTATTTACTGTGAGAACCTATTTCCATGTAGCTGCCAGTGAACTCCTTCTTGCAGTATTTTTTTGGACTCTGGGAGCGCTTGCTAGTTACAAAATGCTGCCTCAAAATGTAAAAGATCGGTGAGGTTTTACGGAGATTTTCTTGATGTGTGTGGCGATAGGCACCCGACAATGTCTGTATTGTATTATTGTATTATTCTACATAAACATATCAGCTTTATATGTTTGGGTTTTTTGAAATATGAATCAGGTACTTAGCCTACAACTGAAACTTGCTATAAGTTCTTAATAAAGTAGTACTGGCAGCCAACTTGAAGTTTCTTTGTCTTGAAAGTTGTGGGTTTGTGAGGCAGGGACTTTGTCTCTACATGCAACTCTATCTCACTGTTACTTTTTGATTTCTCTGACATTTTTGACCCCTTTTTTATTTCCTGAATAAAAAAGTTAAATAAAAAGGACTTGAGATAATACGTTTTTGTGGTATTTTGTGTTTGTTTGGATGGTGGTTAGGCACAGAAAACATTATTTCTGGACAGTGCTGTTCCTTGATATTTGTCAGAGAAGCCTGGTCTTTGTAGTGTCTTTGTGCCTTTCATGCTCTTTGAATCTTGTGGATAGCTTCAAATTTGATAGAAGGGTGAAAATTTTTGGAATTTTCAGGGATGTTTTTGTCCTATTTTTCATAAAACCACTTTCCCCCAGCCCCCACAACAAATGTAGGACAGCAGGAAGATAATATATATGTTATTTTGCAACTCTCATGGAGCTTTCTTGTGATGGTGGGAGGGGTATTTAGGCAGGTATTGGAAGCCTAAAGCTTGGTAGGACAGATCCTTTGTGCAGAGGTGAGACGGAGGCTGAGAAGAAGGCTCAGGCCCAGAAGATTGAGAAAACTTGTAAGTTAGATCGAGGTACCACTTTGAAAAAGAAAATGTGGAGTCTTAATGACAGATCTTAAGGGAGACACTGAAAACTTTTCACAGCCTTTTCCTTAAAGAAGCTTTCAGTAGATACTGTAGAAGAAAAACCAAGCAAATAATCCAGCTAGAGGCAATAACCTTGCTTGGACAGTCTTTTATAATATTTGAGCAACTTTGAGGCACAAACCTATGTTACACCAAGGTTTCCAAGTACTGATGCTAATGGATTTTTATATCTCTGCATGCAGTTTTTTCATACTGTACTTGTCTGTTAAATTTCAATGCCTTTCAGAGTGTCATCAACATTTGTGTAGTTTAATAGTACAAAACAAACCCACATTTCCATAGTTACCTGTGACTGGTGAATTGATAGTGAGAAGCAAGTGGCAAATTCTGTCATGGATTGTGTGTTGGGTTGACCCCAGCTGGATGCCAGGTGCCCACCAAAGCTGCCCTGTCCCTCCTCTGCTCAGCTGGGCAGGGGGGAGAAAATACAACCAAAGGCTCCTGGGTCAAGAGAAGCACATGGAGGGATCACTCGCCCACTGCAGTCTCTGGTAAAATCAGATCCAAGTAAGGTAAAGAGAAATAAAACCTGAATCTTAGAACACCTTCCCACCCCACCTTTCTGCCTGGGCACAACTTCATTCCCCATTTCCCTTTTCCCCCTCCCCCTCTGCAATGCAGGGGGATGTGAAGTGGATCTTGTGCTCAGTTCATCGCACATTGTCTCAGTCGCTCCTTCTTCCTCAAGGGCAGGACTCCTTATTCTCTTCCCCTGCTCTAGCAGGGGGTCCCTCCATGAACTTCTCCAACACCAGGCCTTCCCACAGCCTACAGTTCTGCATGAACTTCCCCGCCATTCCATAAGGTGCAGTCCTTCAGGATCTGACTGCTTCAGCACGGATCCTCCACTGTCCTGCCAGCGAACCTGCCCCAGCGTGAGTGTCTCTCTGCACAGGTCCTGCCAGGAGCTTTCTCCACTGTAGTTTTCCCAGGGAGTCAGTCAGTCTCCTTCAGGCGCATCCCTCTGCTCCACCACGAGTTCCTCCATGGGCTGTAGGGGACAGCCTGCCTCACCATGGTCTTCCTCATGGGCTGCAGAGGGAGCTCTGCCTTAGCCTGCTACGTGTGCACTGGCCTTGGTGTCTGCAGAGTTGTTGCTCTCACAGAGTCTCACTCCTGTGTTTGGCTGCTGCTGCTGCCTAGGTTGTTTTTCCCCCTGTCTTAGCTGTGTTATCCCAGAGGCCCTGCCACCGTTGCTGATTGGCTTGGACTCGGCCACTTGCGGGTCCATCTTGGAGCCGACGGCTCTGTCAGACACAGGGGAAGCTTCCAGCAGCTTCTCACAGAAGCCACCTCTGGGGGCCACCTCCCCGCTACCAGGACCTTGCCACACAATCCCAGTGCTACCTGCATTTGGGCAGAAGCTCTGTG
Source organism: Serilophus lunatus (assembly GCA_013399895.1). Lineage (NCBI taxonomy): Eukaryota > Metazoa > Chordata > Aves > Passeriformes > Eurylaimidae > Serilophus > Serilophus lunatus. The sequence continues at coordinate 284,280 of VXBA01000854.1, read as the reverse complement.
GGAATTCTTGTTTGCTTCAACCATGCTTGGATAGTTGACTCTACACTGTATATTAATGCAAACCTCCTGTATGAATGTTTAACTGTAGGAATAGTTTACACTATTAGCTTAATGAATTTAGTTATGCCTCACTTTTCATGGTTCAACACTAGTTACAGTAAAGCTTGATCTATGCTAGCACATAGATAATCCTCTGGGAATTTGCATAGGATCTCAGATTCACAGTTCAAAAATCCTGTAATCTGCTGTGGAAAATTTGTGAATGAGGTCGTTCTCAGGGGGGTAGTGATGCTGACCTTAAAATGCCCCTTTTCAAGTTACTGTTTGGCCCGAAGGTCTTCTTCCAAGAGTGGGTAGAGTCTGGATTTTTTTTTTCTTCTGGGAAGACACTTGCCCAGAGTACATTTGTCTTCATCAAGTGGCTTTGCAGGGGCATAAAATTCTGTGGGAATGGGAGCTGGAGAGCCTGGAGAGTGTGAGGCAAGGCTGTGAGTGATCCAGAGCTCACGGCACTTGCTCAGCAGATGTGTAGTTTGAATTTGCCAGACAATTGTCCATAGATGGAGTGCTAGTTAATGTTTTCTTGCTTTTTTGTGGCAAGGGGGTGCCTGATGCAGTCAGGGCTGGTGATGGGATCAGGGAACCTGCGGTGTGGTAGAAGCATTAGTGTACAGGAGACATTGGCTCAGTGATGAGTCCAGGAGGTGGGGGCATGTGGAATGCTGACCCTTGGGATTATATGGCAAGGAAGAGAATTCATGTGGAGGCCAGCTATTGGGAATCACAAATGCAGCCTTCTATTTATGGTGTCTGACCTTTGCTTTACAGTTTAACGGGTTTTGTTGCTAATTTTTTTTTTTTTCTAAAAGGTAGATGTTATTTTCAGAAGATTTTCTTCAATAAGGTTATTTTACAGTGATATTATTTTAATGTAAATGTTCTGAAATCTCTCTGACAATATGACATCTGCTTAGGTAACCAATTTATTTTCAGTAATGCTGGTTACAGCCAGTTCTTTACATAATTGTAGTTAATGAATTGATGGACCCTGGAAGAATTTGTGCCAAAATGTGATGTAATGTTATACTAAGTTTTGAATAAAGTCTGTAGTTTTCTGAGGCAGCTTTATCGCTATATGTAGAAGACAGTTTTGACTGATAAGTTTCACTTTTTCCTACTCTCTCCCCCTCAAAAATCAAAGCAAAACCGTGCATGCTTTTCTACCTCCTTGTGTGCAATTTATCACTTCTTGGTGCAGGAGATCAGTGTGATCTTCCCCCTTATCACACTTTGACAGAACAGGAAGGAATTGTCATTTGGCAAGTAATTATAACTTGTCCATGTGCCAGCGTACGGCTTTAAGATTAGCTCTGTGCAACTAAAGCCTTTAGTTTCTATTTCTTACCCCAAAATTCATCTGGACTATTGGATGTAGTTGGAAGATAGTGGCCCTGGTAGCTGGTAAGGTTTTCCTGACATTAGAATGAAAGTGTGAGGCAAGTGTGTACTCTCTGTAATCTGAATTTAAATGCCAAAGTTGGTTGCTGTACTTCTGTGTTTTGCAGAGGTAGCACAAGCCAGAGGAGTTACCACCTGGTGTAATTAGAATAACCAGAAGTTCTCAAGGTGATTAGTCTGTGGTTCATTCTTGTAGCAGCCTTCCAATAGCTAAAGGGGGCCTACAGAAGAGCTGTAGAGGGACGTCTTGCAAGGGCATACAGGGATAGGACAAGGGGAAATAGCTTCAATCTGAAAGAGAGTAGGTTTAGATTAGACACTGAGGAATTCTGTGGGGATGATGAGGCTCTGGAACAGGTTGCCCAGAGAAGTAGTGAGTGGCCCATCCCTGGAAGTGTTTCAGGCCAGGTTGGATGGGGCCCTGAGCAATCGGGCCTGGTGGAAGGTGTCCCTGCCCATGGCAGGGGAACTGAACTAGTTGATCTTTAAAGTCCCTTCCAACCCAGACCGTTCTATGATTCTGATTCATGTTGAACAGCCTTACTGTATGAAAAGATTTAGCTTGGACTGTTCTGACACAAAAGTTTTTGTGCTGCTGAGGTGAACTTAGACCAAGGAACTGATTTGGCTCAGAACTCTGCAGTAAAGGTTATTTCTTAAGCCAAATCAGTTCTGTGATCTCATCTTTTATTTGACTTTGCAAATGCTTGGGCTAATGAAGGGGTGCATGGAAAGGTGACTGTACAGATTAGCACTGCTGCTGAGAAGGTAGTGCTTCCCATCCAGGCAAACCCTTGCATTTTGTGAGGAAAGGAAATGGTGGAAGTAGTTGGAGATGTGAGTGAAGTTGATCAGGAAGGACTGAGAACCAGGCTGAAATGGTGGGGAGAAAAGCAGTTTGACTCAATTTTAAACTTGGCCACTGAAGCCAATGAAGAATGAAACAAAGGACTTCCACTCTCAGTGATTAAAAATCAGTGCAATATAGGTATATATATATATATATATATATATATATAGGTATAATCTCTCTTTGCTTTTTCCTGTTGGTAGTGTCTTTTCATCTGTTTTAGAAATCTTTCTGGAGGATTTGGCAGCAAATGTCCAATTTCCCTTAGGACACAAATATTGATGTAACGGATGAGCAATCAGTTAAACTGAACGATCTCTCTTTTCTCATCACATCTTCTCCCACATAAATTGTTATGTGTGGTACCCTCCAAGTGATAAGTGTAATAATTTCAACTCTAGTAGAAAATGGAGCTAGTGGTTTTCGTTGTAAGTCTGTCATCTCTTTCCCAAAAACTCTAATTTGCAGTATCATCTGCAGAGTCTAAAACTGTCTACAACATTCTCTCTAAAAGTAGTTCTGGATACAACAGTTCAAACACATCTCAGATTAAGAGTTACCATGTGATTTATGCTGTGCTGGGTTGACCTTGTCCAGATGCCCAGCCAGCAGCACTCTCCTCTCCTCAGCTAGGCAGGGGAAGAAAATAAGATGGAAAAGCTCGTGGGTCAAAACAAAGACAGGGAGATCATTTGCTGATTACCATCATGGCAAAATAGACTCAGCCTGGGGAAAACTAGTTGATTTGCTTCCAAGTAAGATGGAATTGGATGGTGAGAAACAAAGACAAAATTAAAACACCTTTGCATCCCTTTTCCAGTACTCAACTTCAGTCCTTCCCTTCTGATTCCCCAGCTTTCCTGTCCCTCATGGATACTGGGGAATGGGGGTTTGTGGACAGTCCACAACAGCGTCTCTCTGCTGTTCCTTCCTTCTGTTGCTTTTCCTGTGCTGCACAGGCTGCAGTGTGAGTATCTGTTCTACTCTGATCCTTCACAGGCTACGTGGATGGAATCTCTGCTCCGGTGCCTGGAGCTCTTCCTTACCTTCCTTCTCTGGCCTTGGTTCACATTAGTTTAGCTCACACTTTTTTTTTTTTTTGGTACAGCTTGCTGTTCTCTCGGTTTGATGTTTTCTGTCCTTTCTTAAGTACATTTTCCCAGGTGTGGCACCAGCTCGGCTGTTGGATTCAGCCATATCCTGTGGCAGGGTTGCTGGAGCTGGCTGTGTCTGGCATGGTGTAGCTCCTGGCCTCTCCCCTTGGAAGTCACCCCTGGAAGCCCCCCTGCTGCCAGCACTTGGACATCTGCACCGTGTATGTGTGCTCAGTTCAATCAGATTATGCCAAATACAAGTTTTATGTCCAAAAAAGTGAGGTAAGCTGGTGTGGATTTCTTTCAATCAGGATGCCTTTTTCATTTTACCGCTAACTTTTCTTTTAGGCCATTATTCATACAATGGTTCCTCCTATTATTCCTTTTATAAATGGCCAAAGTTACCAAAAGTTTGTTTTGTAGGTGGCTGTTTGCTTGTAGCTCCCGTGGAAGAAACATGTCGAGAGATGTGCAGATTTTGTTCATTTGTACTGATGGAAGATGCTTTTACTCATGGCCACTGCCAGCTGTTCCTTGGTTTCTCTTGGGAGTTACTGTCCTCTGCTGGATAGAAGCAGTTTGTATGTAGTCAGCATTTTTCAGGTTACAGATGTAGTTAAGAGAACCCAGCTCATGTTTTCTGAGTTGCACTGAGAATGCTGACAGAGTTTACCTTCTCAGTAGATCTGCAGGACGGTGATTTCTGGCAGGGGAACAGCAATAAACATGGTACTTGAGCTGCAGTTCCTGTTGTAGATTAAGTCCTATTAAGACAAAGATACTCATCTGTCACCTATCTGGTTATCTATATGGTTAGTTGAGCCACTGATGGTCAGTTGTAGGTGGATGCTGCCTACATTTCTTCACTGGCTGAAGTAGATTCGAGAGGGTTTGTGCGTTGCCTCAGCCTGACAGAGCTGTCGGAGGTGGTGCTGAAAGGAAACTGCTTGACTACTGCATAGTGAGTTGAACTAGTAAATGTGCTGCTGAAAATATGAGGAAATGTTCACTCCCCTGAGACTTTGTGTAAAGATGTGGTCTTGTGCCATCAGAAATATTTACCAGCTTTAAGACCTGCAGTGTTTTTATTAATACATTACATTATTGATGTTTTCTGTTTCGAAGTTTCAGAATAATTTTGTCACAAATGTGCTGACCTCTGAAAGTCTTAGTGATGTTTTCTCTTTTTTGAGGTAGTAGCATAAAGTTGGTAGCCATAGGGTGCTTTTCTGTAGTCTGAATGCTGTAAAATGTTCTTGAAAACTGTTTTTAACAAATAAGAAGGTATGCGGAGTCTTTGGTGTTTAAAACTTTTAGAGATGGATCAAGACTTGACTTTAGCAGTTTACCATCTGTTACTGAAATTAGCCCTGTTGGTAGTTAATCTTCCTTTGGAGTGAGGAGGTGCCCTCTTCATTTCCTTTTTGGGTTGGTTGCTGAATAGTAAGTAATCTGTTAGGCTGCTCTCTTGCTGTGATTTACACTTGCAGTCTCCACTCTTAAACCAGCCCTTTCACCAAAAGGAGCAGTCTGTTCTCCCATCATTCTGGCAGCATGTGTTTGTACCCTGCTTTTTGTTGGCACAGCTGTTGGCCTGGACATGTTACGAACTGCATCAGGGACTCTCCTCTTGCATGACTTTTTTTTTCCCTTTCTTCTCTTCCAGATTGGCTACGTGCTAAATTGAACAATGAGGTAAAGAGACAGCTACAAAGACAGAAGTGAAAGTGCATAACAGGGTGAAGTGGAAAGGCAGCACAGCTTTTCTTGTTTTCTTTCCCCAGTGGCCAGTCATTTATCAGCTTAAAATTTTCAGACCTTGAAAGGTGTTGGGATTTGTCTAAGCTCCACTGGTTCTAATGGATTTTCTGAAGTTCAGTAGATGATTTCAAAGCTAGTATTAAAGGGCATTGTGGAGCAGGAGACCCTTCTGTCTTAAAGTGTATTCCTTCAACTGTAGCTCACTAACTAAAGACTCCTGTATTTAATTTATGGATCAATATGCAGCATTTTTTACTTTTTGAAGGTAAAAATAAGAAAACCAAGGTGTCAGGAAAACAAACATGCAGGTGTCTGAATTACTAAGCAAATTTGGGGGGAGATTTGGAGCTTGGATTTCGTCTTTGAGCTGGTTTGTGCTGACTTTGCAAGGAAGCTTTTCTTAAGGTCTAGTGGCCTTTATGCAGTAGCTTTAAAGTTCACATATTTTATAGGTGATAGATACTGATTTGTTCTTAATGTTTTTTTAGCCGCATCTCTTGGCAGGCAGCATAAAATTTGTGGGGATTAACTATTGCCATAGTACAAGGAACAATACTGCAACTGTTTTTCCAAGCAAAGAATAGTATTCCTTTCCAAAAAGCAATGAAGAAGCTTTAAAAAATGTCTATTCCCTTGCAAAAATTTCTTCCTTCAGTACTGACTTGGTCTCTGTCAGACAGGGAAGCTTTGGGATTACAGTTCAGCTGCAATGGCTCTGCTATGTAAGAAATGATGTTTGGGGTTTTTTGCAGATACTTGCATAGGAGAGACTTCTGGCTGTAGTTATTTGCCACTTTTGTGTTTTGCAACTCTATTTGTAGTTACTTGTTTTGTCCTGTCTTAGTCTGTTGATAGCAAACAAGACTAATGAAGTAGCTTTTTGCTTTTCAAAAATGTAGCATACAGATATCTTTCTTCAATTATTTTGACCAAGGCCTTGGCAGCTTGAGGCTTTTCTAAACACTTCTGAAAAGTAGTATTTTTAAGCATTAAAGTAGTATATTTCTAATGGATTCCTCCTTTGTACGCTTGTTCAGATCTCCTTGTGTGCTAGCAGTTATTTTAAAGTATGTCTGTGTGGAAGCATCTTCTGGGTTGTTCAGTTTTGTTCCTTAAAGAAGTGCGCTGTCCTGTTCTGTGTGTGTGACCAAGGAGAATCCTGGTGGTGATGTCTGCTTTTCAGTAACTTTGTTTCCCTTTCCCTGAAGGCAGGATAACCTGAGCAGAAGCTCTGTGTGAAGCACATTCCCCCGCAGACCCATCTCTGCAGTTTGTGGGGCTTCTGTCAGACTTGGTGACCTCAAAAACCCTGACCCCCACCTCCAGCTCAGTTTGTCTCTTCTGGAGATCTCAGTGATCTCTTTTCCTGAGGCTTCCTGTTTTTGCAGGTTACTGTAAAAGCGGGTTGAGGTTTCTTCCCTCTCAGGTGCTATTAGTTTTCAATTTAATGTCTTCATAGAAGAACAGCTTTGCAGAATGTCAGCTACACCATCTGTCCCATCCCTTTCATCTGTCACTTTACTTCAGGCCACCTGTGTTAATAAGGAAAGCTTTGCTTTTGCTTGTCAAAGAACCTTCAACACTCCTGTGTTTTCTAGCCACTTAATTTAAAAGGAAAAAGGTAAGTTTGGGAGGGAGGCATAACCAGTTGTGAATGACAGAGATTTTTTGGTTGGTTGTTTTGGGTTTTTTTTCCAAAGTCCTGAGTGGTATGTATCTTCCTTTTGGGTTTGTTACTATTTTTTTTTTAGTCAATGGAAACTTGGAACTGGAAAAAATACAGTAAATGCAGGTGCATGAAGAGATCTCAATCTAAAAACATTATGACAGTATGACAAATAGAAATAACTGCCTAAGGCAGCATGGGATACTTCATTAAAAGCTTTAGAGCTCAAAAATATGTCCTGAAACCTCTTCTGTGTGACTTACTTCAGTATGTTAGAGGAGAGAGAATAAAAGACACTACAAGGTACTGTTCTGGAACATTTACTTGATTGGAATTTATACTCTCATGAAGACAAAATTGACAGTTTTATTGTAAAAACATCTATTGTGAGTAGCGGAACTCCAAAACCTGATTTTCTCTGAATTTGTCCTTTTTAGCATGTTTAGCTGGGTGTTCTGGCTCTTCTTATCCTTATTGGCAGTGATTTTTGCTGGGCAAGGATAGTATGTACTTGGTTGGAAGAAACTGGCCAAACAGCAGCGGGAGTGTTGGAGTTCATGTCTTCCTCTGTAGTAGCACTGAGCTTGGTTAGTCTTAGCCACCGATTGCTTCCAAAATGTACCGAACATCTGAGATTGGACAAAGGGTTCCAAGGCAGTTTTGGGGAGAAAGGGAGAAATAACAAATTGCATAAAACTCACTTCCTCAGCTCAGAAAGTGTTAGAAAGGCTTTGCCAAAAAAGATATGGGAAAGTCAGGGATCGCATGTGCTTGATCATCCTGGTTAGTTAAAAAAGGTGAGAATTTAAAAGTTTTAATTAGATTTATTTAACAAGTTTGAGAGACTTTTTTCATTGGGTAGCCATCCTCTGGGAAAAGTAATACAAAATTACAGGGTAAGTTCAATATAGTTAAGCATTTTCTTGCTTGGTCTGTGTCTCGCTTGTGTGGGTGATTTACAGGATGGTAGGTGGTGGGGGTTTTTTTGTTTTGGTTGTATGTTTTTGGGGTTTTTTGTTGTTTTTGAGGTTTGTTTTTTTTTAAATTGATGATGTACACTTAAAAATTTAAAATCTTTAGGCAGATCAGTTTCCTGACCTGGTACATAGTATTGCTTTTTATACTCACAATTTTTTTGCTCCAATATGACTTTTCTCATCAAGTCTTATGGAAATAAAATTTATTTTAGTATCAGCTTCTCTATCACTGTCACTCTTAATGTAAAATGTGGAAATCAAGACCTTGTAATCACCTTAGAACTGGGCCTGGTTGTATGTTTAAGCATCTTAGATCCTTATACCTTAAAATGTAACTTTTTGCTTAATTTCTCCCTTTCTCTTCCTTTTTTCATGTTTTCCCCTCGAATATATTTAAGATACTATTATAACTGTCTTCATAATTGCAGGACAAAACCCTTCTTTAGTGTCAGAATTTAGGGGTGGTGTTGATGTATTGAAGTACAAACATTACACTTTCATTTAATAAATTACACCTTTCCTGTGTTTTTCATAGTATGACACAGACAAACTTGACAGACAATTTTAAATAAAAGATGCCTTTTCTGAAGGAAAGTTGCTTCTTTACTTTTGCCCAAAGGCAGTGATGGTCTCAGGGTCCTGACCTGTCACTTTGTATCCGAGGGGCAGGTATGGAACGGGAGTGCCAACCCATCCTCTCACACATTTCTTGCAAATATTCCTCCTCATTTCTGTTTGGAAACAGCTTCAGTTACACCACAGTAGTGCTGGGGCTCCGTGCACAGCACAGGGAGCAAGGCATGCCTGCTGAAAGGATTTTTCATGTAATATTGATGTTCCCCAAGGGGCCTGCACGGGTTCAGAGAAGCCTCGGTGCTCCTGTGGCTGAATGCTGCATAAATGCTTTTCTTTGCACTCCCCTTTCCTGAGGTGTTTTATAGCAGAACCACACCCATGGAGTGTGGGGGCATAAAGGGCTCTCTGAAAGGGCTGACACACCAGCAGTAGGGCAACCCCTTCACTGTTATGGGGTGCCTTGATTAAAAGTGCTGTTTTTCTCATACATGGGCTCTCTCATTGTTTACTGACAAATGGTTTTTAGTGGCACAATGTGCTGCTTGCAGCCAGGCATTGCTCCCTCAGTTGTGCTGGCAGGTAGAAGTGCTGATGCTGCTGCTGGAGAACTGCTGATTCTGGGTTATTTTAAGCCAGGACTGGCTGCCCAGTATGGTTACAGTCAGCATACTGGCAGAACTAGGGAGGCAGCTTGGGGACCAGAGTGACTGGGGGTGGGGGGGGCTAAGGTCTGCTGAGATCAGCCCAGCTATTAAAATGCATGGCATGCCTTTCAGAACCAAAGCCACAGTTTGCCTGCAAACATATCTGGCAAAGTCCAAGTGGTAGCAGCTGTGAAGAAGTTTAAAAATTGGTCTTTTCCTTAAGTTCCTTATTTTTAAATTTTGAGTTGGCTTGCTGTATTGGTTTGTGTTTGGCATAAGTCACTTTCCTCTGCCAGAACTGTCAAGGACTATATGGTCCTTCATAGGTAGAAATCAAATTGTCTCGTTTGCCTGTGACAGCACTCATACTGAACACTTGCTGAAAGAAACTGGGAAGGTTTTACAAGGATAATCTATAGTTTTCTGCTGACTTTTCAAGTAAATAACCAGCAGACTACAAAGGAGTAAGTTATAAATTTACAAGTATCATTTAAAATACAGAAATGAATGTAGACAGCTCTAAGAAGCTGGGATGGCCTTCCAGGGAGGTGTGTAAGTGGCACTGGCAGCCAATGTCTATGAAGATAAGTACAGCATATGTAGTCACAACACTGAAATAGTTTATTTTTAGGTTTGCATATGTGCATAGTAATAACTTCAATATTATGATCCATAGGACCTTGACAATTCAGAGATGAGTAATTGGATTTTGGCATTAATTACTGAACTTCACTTTATATATTGATTAGTTTTTGTAAAGTGAGGTGTTATTTAACTGCATCGAGACAGCCATATTGCTTAAATGCTGTGTACATTTATTTCTACAAAACAGTTATATAACAGTCCTCTTATGTTTGAAAAATTTATTAAGCCAAGTAGAGGTAGTCTGTTTTGTGCTTGTTTTAAAGAGAGACTCTTGGAGAGAGAGTATTTACAAGAGCTGCACTGACAGGACACGGAAGAACACCTTCAAACTGAAAGAGGGTGGGTTTAGATTAGATGTTAGGAAGAAATTCTTTCCTATGAGGGTGATGAGGCACTGGGACAGGTTGCCCTGAGAAGTTGTGGATGCTCCATCCCTGGAAGTGTTTAAGTCCAGGTTGGATGGGGCTCTGAGCAATCTGGTCTGGTGGTAGGTGTCCCTGCCCATGGCAAGGGGTTGGAATGACATGATATTTGAGGTCCCTTCCAACCCAGACTATTTTATGATTAGTAGAATTGTAGACATATGGAATAAATATTCTATAAAACTGAAGTAATAAATTAATGCAACACTCATTAAGTTGCCATTTTTCCTCAGTAGAAACAGGATAATTTTTCTTTCTGAAAGCCAACATGGAAAGGTGGTGAAAAAATTAACTGTACATAATAAAAGCAAGCTAGGAGAAAAGTAAAAAATAGGGCTAAAATTACCTGATCAAATGAGGATTTCTTCCCCTTGCCTTACGTCCTTTTACCCATTTGGGGCCTTGGGTTCTTTTTTTGTAAGGAGCAGAATGGTGCTTATGAAGGTTGGCAGCCGAGCAGAGGGAGAGATGTACAGGACTTGCCTGCTCAGTAAGTAGCAGGATGGATGATCAGAGTGTTGCAGCTTGGTGATTTAGATAGGATTGGTGCTGTAGGCAGAAGAATTGAGCAACAAAGAATGCAAGTCATTGTAGGAAACCAGCCTTCCCTAATTTTGCTGCTTATAGAACAACTTGACTGTCTCCTACTGTCTGTTAGGGTGACTTTAAACATGGTTCTATGCAGGCTGACAGTGCTCACACCAAAGCTATTTTTGCATATAGATGTGTAAATCTATGAACCATCCTTAAAACACACTTGTAGTGTTGCAGCAGAGTAGCACTTCCAATTCTTTGAAGCTGGATCTGATACCAGTACAAATGTTCAGCTTATTAATAAATCAGTCCACTCAAACCTTGAACACTTCCTGCAAGTGATTAATACCTTTGGCTTTTCACTGACAGGAGTTTCTGTTTAAGGTAGAATGGGAACTGCTTTTGATGGTTTCATTGTGGTATTCTTTAAAGTGCTTTTAAGTATGTTGAAAAAAATATAGCACCTTGGCTGTAGTTTAATCAAAAGTTAAGAAATTTGAGGGCAGCTGAATTATTATCTGTGTGCTACAGAAGCACACGCAGCAGGTGAGGGATCTGAAAGGAGACAGGTACCAGTTTGCCACAGCCTCATCTTCTTTCTGCAGGTCTTCTGCAGGGTATTTGTCTAACACTGTTTCCCTGAATTTAGGGAAAATGAATGCTTGTTATTTTCAAATATTTTGTACAGGTCATGTTTATTTTGAATGGGTTGTATTTGTTACATTGCCTCCTCCTCTTCTCCTAGGAAACCCAGCGCTTGCTGGCGGAGCCAGTCCCTGGGATAAAAGCAGAGCCAGATGAAAGCAACGCACGCTATTTTCACGTGGTCATTGCAGGTCCACAGGATTCCCCCTTCGAGGGTGGGACATTTAAACTTGAACTATTCCTTCCAGAAGAATATCCAATGGCAGCTCCTAAAGTACGTTTCATGACCAAAATTTACCACCCTAATGTAGACAAGCTGGGAAGAATATGTTTAGATATTTTGAAAGGTAAGTGCCTACTGTGTTTTCTTTCTTTTTATCTTATCAAGTACAGAAATTTGTAAGTTGACCCGAGAAGAGTTTTCATATGTTTAAAAGATATCTTGCTTATTCTTTAATTTGGAAAACTTACTATTTCTTTAGACTGTGGCGAATGTGGTGTTTCATAGTGCTATAAATGTCTCTTCAGATAAATGGTCCCCAGCTTTGCAGATTCGTACAGTTCTGCTATCAATCCAGGCTTTGTTAAGCGCTCCCAATCCAGATGATCCACTAGCAAATGATGTAGCTGAGCAATGGAAGACCAATGAAGCCCAAGCCATAGAAACAGGTGATGTATCTTGTACTTTTTTTTTTTTGTTTTCTAGTTTTAGGAATAGCTTATTACTCACTGGCTGAGGGATGTAAATCCTGACCACTTGTTTGATGTCTGCAACTTGCAGAAACAGTTATTGCATGCAGTCATAGTTCAGGTACCCTGAATGTGCCTGAAGTATTCTATTTTCAAGTCTGCGAGGCTTGCTAGAGGGAAAGATCTCTTGATCTGTTTTACCTTGAGTTTTTGTGATTCAAATTTGCCAGCCTAATTTGAAATTGTGGTAAAATGAAAGAGCACACCACTGCTTTAGTGCTAAATCTTAAGGAACAGATTATCAGGTTCCAAAAAGTACATATCTTCGATACCTGCTTCTGTTGCAGGCTGCAGTGCCTTTTCACTTTTGGATCCACTGCTGCCAGGCTGCTTCTGTGAAATACAAAACTTGACAGCTGCTGGAATACAGAATTGCACTTAAAAATCTCAGAAGTGATATATTTTGTGTGCTTGAAGCAGTGATATAAAAAAGATCTTTAAAAGCATTTATTTAAAATTACTTTAATCAAGCCTGAAAAATACATATTTTCTTAAATGTGTTTCTTTTTCTTTACAGCCAGAGCATGGACTAGGCTATATGCCATGAATAATATTTAAATGCGCTTTGAACATCAAGTGTGCATCACTTCTCCTGTTCTGCCAAGACCTCTTCCTTTTTTTGTTTGCATTTAATGGACACAGTCTTAGAAACATTACAGAATAAAAGCCCAGACATCTTCAGTCCTTTGGTGATTAAATGCACATTAGCAAATCTGTGTCTTGTCCTAATTCACTGTTGTACCGCATGAGCAGAGGCTAGAAGTATCATCTGGATTGTTGTGAAATTGTTTGAAAGCAGCAGCACATCTCTGCTTTTAATCATTTTTTCCGTCATGGTTTAAGTATAAGCACTGTGAATGAAGGTAGGCAGGGTTAGCTGCGGGGCTTTTTGTTTTAATTTTGTGGGCTCCTCCTCCCTTTTTATGGTGATGCTAATTGCATTGGTAAAAGCAGCTAACCGGTTATACTTTAGAATATACCCTCTAGCCCAGTCTAACTTAGACGCTGTAGATGGACAAGCTTCATTGTTTGAACAAAAAATGGGAACATTAAACATCCATCACCTTCACTAATAACATTGTGATTCTGCTGTCAAGTGTAGAAAAATCCCTCCAAGAAAAAGCTTGTGACCATTTTGTATGGCTTGTCTGGAAAATCTCCTGTAAATCTTATGTTTTAGTAAAATATTTTTTGTTATTCTACTTTGCCTTTGTACAGTTTATTTTGCTGTGTTTTCATTTCTCTATTGTGACAATCGTATTTAAAAAAATTGAATCCAGAATTGACAGTTTGTCTTTACCAGTCTGACAGATTAAACAGTAAAGAAGTGGAATTCACAAGGGTTTTTTTTTTTTTGCTTCTGTTTGCTGACTTTTTTTATTAGCTTTTGTTCTGTGGGTGACCTTACATGTCCCATTTAATATGAAATTGCATATGGAGTGACTTTTAGAAACAAGTCTCTGATGTGACAATTGTATCCATAATTTTGGTAACACGTCGATATGTATTTTCATGGAAATATCCAGAATGTCGTAGGAGGTTGAGAGCAAACAACAGCACTAATCATGAGTGCCTACATAACTTCTTGCTGATTGTCATCAGATGTTAGGCAGCACCATTTTCTAACTTACTTAATTCCTACCCTCTATTAACATGAAATACCGGCGTGTAGAACCACTGTTAGAGCCAGCTTGTGTATTGACTGATGTCTGCTTAACCACTTACAGCACTTCATACCACTGGTTTTCTCTACAAGCCTTATTAAGCTACTTACTTGAGCAACTGGTCAGCTTAAATAGCAACAAAGCTTCTTTATTGGAGGGAAGGAAAGTGATGAACAAATTCCTTCTCATCCTCGTATTTTGTGTATGCATCTTATCTGGGAGTCCAGCATCTTTTCTGAGAACCCCTCTAATTGCTTCCCTTAATTTCTTGTATCTCTATTCCTTTCCTCAAGCCCTCTCCCTCACAAAAGCAAACAAAGAGAAAGGAAAAAAAAGCTTAAAAGCTTCTGGCAAGGCCAACCTGAAGTGTATAAATGACAGCTTGTAGTGGTTGCAGTAGGCAGTGTTTTGTCATGCAGTTCAGGGGTATGGTTATGTAGTCTATTGGTATTCTCCCTCTTTCACCTCTTCTTACTTGTGTCATCTGAAATTTCTATAGAATGTGGTGTATTTATTGTGCTCTTATGTAAGATGAAGAATATCTATTAAAACTACGTTTTCCAACAGACAGTGCTTTCAGTGGTTAGTAACTGGTATTGTCCTTCAAAGTCCTCTGTAACATGGTTGAACCTTGGTTCAGAATTCAACTTTTTCACCAAACTGAGTTATAAAAATACTTTTAAAAGTAGTTTCTGTGTTGAATGCAAACCAAAGTTGTGATCAGGGCTGGTAACATGTTCTTCAGAGTGGGTAAGCACCATTAACCCTGCCTTCTCCTTACAAATTAACATATCTTTGGCTTTAGCTGGCAGATGTCCCATACCTTCTATTAGCACTGACAATTTACAGCAGACAGCTGAGAATAAGGGAGCTGTGCCACAGACTCTGGATTCACTTCACGTACTTCACTCATCCAGGGGTAAGTGGCGTCCCCAGAGGACAGTCACACCCTGTTCGAAAGTGGCTTTCCCTTCTTTTAGTAGAGAAACAGGACCTGAGCTGGCATGTAAACAGTTTATCTTCAGAGGTAGGATGAATCCAGACCCAGATGATCCTTATTAAATAATATTTATTTTACTTTTAAACCTGATTTAAGAGGCCTCTGTAAAGCCAAGCTGGGAATTCCATTCCAGCTCATGCTGAGGAATGTGTGACTCTTTAAGGCCAAGTTCTTCAAAGCCAGTTAGATATAACCTTTTCCTCAGTTAAGCAGGTGTATTTTTCCAGCCATTATGTGAAGCTCATTTAATTTCTGTTGTATCTGCCATTGCAGCTGATTAGCATACACAGCTGTCTTCTAGGTAGCAGTAGTTTTATCTGTTTTTAGTATATGTCTATTAAAAATGGCTTTCCTCTACCATTACTGGTACTATGTGTCAAACATCCTAAAATATTGAGCAAGAGTGGTGACATTGCATTTTATGTATTAGTGTTTAGGTAGTAACTGTGTAGCTGTTGAGCCTGGGTTATCAAATGGGTTCTACAGCTACAAGTGCAAAGCACTTTTGCAGTAGTTTCCTGAAGATCAAGAGGAGGGTTTGGGAGGCTTTTGGTTTTGCATAAACATTCAGTGGTCATCTCTTAATGTGTAGCCATGTTCTCTTGTGGGTGTGAAGTGTATGATCATTTGGAACTGATGGAACAGGTTTTTGATAGCTGACTTTAGTCTAAACTAAGTGAAACATTGCTTCTATAGCTTTTAAGAAAGTCTCAATGTGTTAGAAATACACTATTACAATCAAATTGTGAGATCTCTATATACATTCCTTCTGGGGTTGGTTTTGTTTTTTTGTTTTTTTTCTGAGGGTTAAAGTAAAATGTCTGGTAGGTTTTGTCAATAACCTCTTGACTGTAATGTGATATGACTCTGAAATAAAAGGAAGAGTGATTATTCATTACTAAGACACTGACCTTCATTTAACTGTAGTGGGCTGCCATCAGTGTGCAACAGTTTCCTAACAGTTCTTAACATCTGGTAAAATAATAAAGATAACCTTGATAACTTCTCCTGTAACTCACTTTTCAGTCGATGTGGCTTCTCCCTGCCATTGTAGAGGGAGAGAAGAGCAGCACCTTTATCCTAAAAGCTGTCACAGGAGACTGCTCTGGTACGCAGCTCAGAGGATGTGATTTTTTGGGGTTTTTTTTTGCCTACCTCTTTGAAATCTGTCTGGTTAACAAGACTTTCCTACTTATGTGCAGTTTGGACAATTTCCAGTGCAATCAAATTTATAAGTGCATTGAGCTTTGCTAAATTGTTACATTAGGAGCATGGCATGAGGTTAATGACATGCCTGCTTTATTTGTATAGTTCATTGCAGCCTTTCCTGGGGAAGTGTGCAGGAAGACTTTAAAGCAAATACCAAATTATGTTGCACTGAAGGACATTAGAGAACTGGCATCAAGCAGCGTGACCGTCTTATCTGTGGTGTCTGCTTTCATAAACTCCCCTCAACACTTAGCTGGGTTAGGTGTGAGCAAAGTAAGAGTGCAGGGCAGAAAACTGGGAGTAAAGACTGCTGAACACTACCCTGGCTGATGTGTGGTAGGAAAGGGAATTGCACCCTAAGATGATGCAGCAGTTGGCTCAGTTAGTTGCTAGGGAGTTGTCGCTTCTGCTCAGCCCATCACTGAGAGACTGAGTGCTCTCTACCTTGAGGAGGATTCTTGAGTAGGGGAAGATACAGTACCTGTGGTTTCTGTTTGTCACACTGCATGAACCTTACCAGATAAAGAGACTGATGCAAGTGTGGCATCTCACAGAAGCATTTTTCTTACCTCTTTTTTTTAAGAAGTAAATACAAATTATTTTAATAAGAAACTCATCTCTGACTCAAGTACTTGTTGCAAGGTGTAAGCTGGGTTCTTGTCTTCAGAGCTGCAGTAAAGGAGTATTTTTGGTTCAGGCCTGATCTGCACCTTCCTACCCAAGTTGCCCACCAAGGCTTCCAAGGTGAGTTATAAACCTGAAGGTTTCATGTGTGGTGTTCAGTTAGTGCTTGCTGTAGCAGGTGTACTCGTCTCAAACCGAATACCTGCTGTGCCTTCAGGAGTACTGCTGCTGTAGTTGTCCCATCAGTTACTCATTATTATTGCAGATAACACCGAAGGCTTAGGCTGGGTACTGGTGAATTTATGGAAGAGTGGCTGTGGTCCCATGCACAACTATGAAAGGCAGATTAATTGCAGAAGACACAGTCTAATGGTGTTTTTCCTTCCTTCATTTGCTGTGCACATTTGCTTGCCTTATTCAAAGATGGGTTGTGTTAATGTCCTAGCCAGAAGGCAGAACAGAAGGAAGAATTTGAAGTTAAGCAGCTGAATGACAGCAAAAGTCTTGTTACAGAGTCTGTCTGGATGTAATGGGCACTAGGCTGCAGGTAAGCCAACAGCATGGTAAGTGCACAAGGTGATGGTCTTTAGCCAGCATCATGCATTGCTGTTTGTTTCTCATATTGTCCATCCATCAGAATTGGTGGTAACAAATGAGGGAAGCTGTTGGGAACAAGTGCTATCACTGAGAGCTGCTGAAAGTGTGCAGCATGTGCTGTTAGGCAAGCAGCAGCTGACACAGAGCAGGTGGTCCTTAGCCTTCCTAAAACAGCTCTTTGAAGATCATTTCCCATTTATTAAAGGGTAGAAAATTTTCTGAGGGCATCGTTTGGGATGGTGCACAGTCCAGAGCAGGGATATACCTGTGATTGCTGAGCTTGCAGGTTAAAAGGCCATACCACTCCTTGTGTGGGGCATTGTCCTAGTGTGCCTGTGGTGCTGGTTAGCAAGCAGTGCCTCAATACTGCACAGCACTGAGGCCAGGAGAGTGTTGAAAGCAAGAGGTAAGAGGAGGTAGGGCTGCAGCAGCACGCTGAGCTCTGGCAGCAGTTTCAGAGCTGGGATGGACATTAGACACATGTGCTAAGAGAAGAGGGGGTCTTATGTCAAGTTCAAGGGAAAGAAAACTATTCCTTGAAGGAATGCAAAAAACATGCCTGGCTTGGGAAGATCCTGAGCTACAAAGGGTGGTAGACAGGGGGGATACTTGAGGCAAATACTGTCCTGTTAATAGTTAATCCCCATACTGGTGAAGAGAAGGCACGGGGCTAGAGGGACTCTTTGTTTGATCTCATACAGCTGCTCTCACTGTTACTGTACAGATATTTAATACACATCTATACTGAAACTGATGTGCACAGAGATATCACAAGGAATTAAAGTTAGACATTTCTTTGTTATGGTCAGCAGCTGGATGGGAGAGCAGTACAGTGCTGGGTAAACCTGTTAGAGGGCTCTTACGCCAGGCTAGGCAAAGCTTGAGGGCAAGGACAAGACGTAGGGAAATACTAGATGAAACTTAAGTTTAGACTTTTATACAAACAATTCTCTTCCAGTATTTGCAATGAAATGACTGCATCATCCACAGGACTAATTTAGATTTTATTCTGGTATTTCTCAAATATAAAAAGTCGAAATTCTTACATCAGTCTTTAAAGAAAATCCATGCAAGCAGGTCAAAATGTTTACAACTTAATCCCCCCCCCTTCCCTTCAGTTTTCACTTCACAAACCATGTTGGTAAGTAAACCAAGTGTCTGCCCCTCAGGTTTTTTTCACAGCAAATTGTTAACAGAACAATGCTAGGCTAAGTCAGGGGTGCAATAAGCACCAAAATAAGTTTTCACTTGAACAGCCTCCCTGCAATACCTCAGTATTTCCTTGGGTGTTTGAAAGCACATCCATTTTACTTAATTCTGGCTCCATGGGATTTTAAACTTTAAGGCTCTTTTTCTTTGATTCCACCACAATCTAACTCATGAGAACCTCAAAACCTAACTGCCAGGAAAAGCAGCAGTACAAACTAGACTCGTTGACAATTGCAGATGACACCCTGTCTCTTCCCTTTCTCCTCTGGAGAACCAAATCTGGATACACTGTATGGAATTTATGGCATGAGAAAAATCCCGAATCTACTCTGTAGGAAATAGGTTTGGCCCATCTAAATAGAGATTCTTGTAAAAGCAAAATGCATCTACATTTAAATTGATAGGTAGTAGAACAACTCCAGCCTTCCTATTCCCATTTTTATACAGACCCTTTCTGTTGGAGTTCAGTGTCAGATTTCATTAGTACTAAAGCCATGTCACTGTCTCTTTACTACAGTTGTTCCCTGTAGCATAACTGAAGTGTTTTCAGCTTACATTTGCAAGTCACAAAACACTTAGCCTTGAAAGGGAGTAGATGTCAAACTAAGCAACAGAGCTTCATTCTGAAGTTTGCATAGAGACCAAAGATATTTATACAACAAATGTTGTTTAAAAAAAAAAAAAGTAAATCTGTCTGGTACTACTAAACACCTCAAATGTGTGTGTGACCAAAAAACCCAAAATATTTATAGGCAATCAACTCTTGAGTTTGTTAGCAACAGCAATACTGTACATTTTACATTATTATCAAATGCATAATTCGAGTTACAAAATAAAATCATGCATTACCACTAAATCTCATACAAGCCTGGATTGGATTCATTCCAAGAATCTGAAATGGAGACAGAGCATTTTTTTATGAATAAGAACTCAAAACTCTGGATTCTTGTTTCAATTTTCACAGACTCAATATAATCTTGTTACAAGAAAACCTGTACAAGTTTGCTCAATTTAAAGTGTTAAAATAACTACTGAACAAAAAAGTGAGCATTAAAGTGATCAAAAAAAGGAGCTAAATGATTCACTCTTTTAAAGGCAGCTTCAGAGCCAGAGGTACTTTCCATATGAAAGGGTATGGTGTTTAAAATCACAGGTATGACTTTAACAACAATTAGACATTCATCATGCTCAACTCCACCTTCTGTTTTGCCTAGCAAAACAGTGCATTTGAGAGACCATTCAGTTTGAAGTAATGAGCTGAGCTGGTGTTCCAGTCTGGATAAGGTTCAGTGTAAAGAAAGCCTACCCATGTGTGCACTACTGAAATAGCAACACTCCTTCCCTGGTCCTCACCTCATGGTTGAAAGGGTGGGTAAGCTGTTGTACTTTAGGTGCACTTGAACAGCTGTGTGTTCTTTCCAGTTCTGGAAGTGGTGGACTAGGAGCTAAGAGAAATGGAAAGCAGCGTCCTCCCCACCATTTCAGAAGTCGTCAGCTTTGTGGCTCATGCCTCTTGTCAGTAGCATTTATGCCTCTTCAAAGAGAGCAGCATTAAGAGATCATCTGTCTCCCTAGTTTCACTGCATTTACATATGGCACAAGATTGGTTTTCTAGGAGTTACTTGTGGCAACGACATTTTTTTCCTAAAAAAGTGTAACAGCACAAAAAAATTTATAGCAGCATTTTACACAATTTGTGTTAAAAAAGTAGAAGTTAACCATTTGTGTATTGAGTAACAAAAGGTTTAAATTACATTTATTTTTCATTTTACACTCACTATTTACTAGTTGGACTATTTACAAAGGTTCAAATGTTATATAAGAGCATGAGCTTTACCCAGAATAAACTTCACATGTGAGGTAGTGGTCTACCTCAACCTCTGTTTTGGCTGGATATAAAGGAGGTACAGTTGGGTTTAGATCCTAGAAAAAAATTCAGAAGTAGGAAGTTCTTGTGAATTAGATCGTGTTCTTGTAGAAGAAACCATGCACACACACACATACACAGAGAGTAATCCTATGGTAAAAACATTAAGACCAACAGTGGATTTAGTTTTCATCTTTTTGGCTGAAGAAGAGGAGAAAATAACTGTCAGCTGTACCTCATTTATTCCAACTAAATTTTTATCAAGAGGCCAGCTTTTAGTTGAAGCAGCTAAAGTAATGATGTTAAAACAGTAGAACTGAAGGATTTAAGAATTAACTTAAAATTGGGGTTTTCGGCACAACCATCCTCTCAATAAGACAATGGAGTATTATTTCCCTACTAGTGTAGTAAGTATCAGCACACCTGTCCCAGGCCCTGGAAGTAGCACTTCTAGCTCCTTGCAAGGCAAGACACTTCAACACATGCTTGCTAACACACTTCTATAAACTAGGGGTGTCCTTCACTTTCCTCCAAACATTGTTAAATTGTAACAGACTGCAGGAACACTACACACGATACTTCTACTTGAAGATTAGAAGTTTTTGGAACCTGCAGTGTTATTACACCATGAACAAAACATGTATCACCGTTAAAAGGAAAAAATTGGTGGAAGAGGGATCTACAATACTTTTCACACAAGTCTTCTGACAGTTCATCAGCTGACCAAGTGATAAAAGTATAGTCGATAGTTTTGGTAGCTGCAAGACAGAGTTACTGTTCTTGCTCTAGTTATACGTTACATGAAGATTGCATAGGAGAAGGCAACCTTTTGGATAACTGAGGCAAGCAGTGCTTAGTGTCAGTATCCTTTGCTCTTGACAGGCTGAGTGTGGTTTAGTGCTTTATTGTAGTTACTCTTATGCATCTCTGCCTTCAATTTACCCACTTACTGCCAGCTTAAGATCCTAGTACTTCATCTGTGGATACCAAATACGAGTTTAGTATAAGACTATTTGCTCAAGCTTTAACTACTGACTAAAACTCACGAGTCTTAAAATAAGCTGAACACCACTGAGATGCATATTTTATTTTAGCAGATATGGAAATTTATATACTCAAGTTTCTTTTTTTTTTTCTTTAAATGGCCTATTAAGGCATCTTAAAAAAATCCCATATGGCTTTGGTTTGCTGAAATACTATTTTACATTGTTAAAAAAGAAAAACATGTTGAAACAGATTTGACATTATGACACATTCACATAATTCACTTAGAACTGACAGTTATACAGATGCCTACATGTGATCACAGATGTCTCCCGTTGTGATGACATGAATAAAAAGGTAATCCAAATGTTTATCTCACAGTAGAGGGCAACCCAGAAGTCTGTGCAGAAGTGACATATAAGGAGTTATTATCTGGAAGAGAGGGAACCCCAGAGTTTCCATTGGTGGGTGAACAGCTCAGTTTCAGTTTTTCCAAGTATTCTGCATGAACAGGCTTGTGACACTGAAGGACCTTGATTGCATCTTCCACTTTAAACCATTCTCTTTTCCTTCCTGAAGGAGGAAGAACAGAGTTACAAAATTTTAACAGCAACTATTAACAGTTGCTATCTAGTTAATCACTTTTTTCTCAGTTCTTTAGAAGCTGAAGTTGTCAGGTGTAAGAGTGAAAAGACCTGGAAAGAACTGATGAATGCAAGAGATTAACTCAAGCTTACTAAAATGTAGCTCATAACAAAGATAATGCTCTTGATGGAGATGCTGTACAGAAACTCCTATGATCATTTATATGCTCCAAAAGCCACATCTCGTCATTGGAGAAAATGATATAATTTAAATGACTTGCTACTGCCTTCCTACATTGGCACGCCTAGCAGAAAATCAGTCTTTAGACTGAACATGCATGCATGTAGTTATGGAGGAATGGTTTGGTTTGGTCTGATTTCAAAAGCAATGTTCCATACTCAAAATCTCTACATATATCCATGTACAGAATGACTTAGGTTAGCTGTAAATTTAAAAAAATAATCTACCTTATACCAGAAATATATTTATGTAAGTTTCATGACAATCTTCATTACAATAGCCCTAGNCCTACATCTCTAAAACTGTTGAGACAATTAGTTTAACTCGGGTTTGGGGCTTCTTTTTTCTTTTTTTTTTTTTTTTTTTTTGTTTGTTTGTTGTTTTTTTTTAAAAGTCAATCCTTTACAATTTAAGGTCTCTGAAAGTACATACAGACAAGGTTAAGGCTAGTATTATAAAAAGTGGGATTAATTCTGTTTTTCATTTGGTTTTGCAGCATTACAGGTACTATGCTTGAACATATATAAACTGCTTGTTTTGGAGAAAGGACACATTCAAAAACACCCTAGAATATCAGACATCAATACATTCTACTTTTTAGGGGAAAAAACAATTTGGCATTATAGTATTTGGCCTTTAAAAAATTACTAGCTGTATCCCCAACCAATACTGACACTCATGCCACCATAACACTTAAAATACTCTAATGAATATAACATAAGAGTAACAATGTGTTGGAAGCACCCCTAGTTATGTGTGTACTGAAGAGTAGAAGAACACCATCCTATAACTTCAGTTTCTAGAACACAATTAGTATTTCCCCTGAATTATACAAACTGCTTCAAAAAAATGAAAGAAATTTGCTTAATACATTTTTAAGTGTAGCATGAGGGCAGAGAATTCATTTACCTATATTAACTGAATCCTCCCAGTCTTCCAGTATTTCCGTGACAGTAAGAACATAAACGTATGTCCTGTGCTTCCGATCCTGGTTCTGCTTGAACATTAGAAGTAGAAGTTTTAATTTTCAGCAAAATAACTAAACAGACTTACCACAACTATAAGATTAGAAATTACTTACCTGTAAAGGACACTTGACAGCAAACCTGGCATTTATTTTGACTAAACAAAACATTTGTACTGATGAGACAAAGTGATGGGGACACAAAAGCACTATTTGAAACAGCTATTCTGTTCTACTAGGCTAAAAAATCCCAACCAAGCCAAAAGACAAATTTTGAAGATCATGAAGTTGTTTCCAAAGTATGTTCTTGGCCAACCAGGTCATCTACACAATGCTTGCTATAAAGTTTCACTCTGTAAATGAGGCAAATTAAATAGCCTATCCTTGCAATCCTGACAAATGTAAAAATCCTTACTATCTGCTCACTCAACAGGTTTGCCACAATCACAGCACTAACCACCTCTTTAGAAAGCCCATTGCATTTCACACAAGGCAGGTCAAGCATAGGGACTGACAAGAGGCAGTTGGTCATGGCAAGGCTGCTGGTGCTGCGGCCAGTCCACATAAGATTGGCACAGACATTACTCCCTGGTGTCTCCAAAACAGGCTAGTGTTAGTGTTTGAGGTGCTACCTGACTAATCAAACCATCCCTCCCCCTGGTAAAGGGCCAAGCTCCTAAAAAACCAAGGAACATCTACAGTTACAACTATATTAAGAACCAAGATATATTATGGCCTAGCTCCCCTTACAAGGAGACAAGGTTGTATCCTTGTGCCAATAACCTTTCCTACTAAACTGTTTCACCAGGAATTGTGCTTTACCAGGAAATAAAAAATGCTAAGGAAGCTCTTTGTTAGCATCACTATTAAATGGAATAGATACAGCTATAACATGTTCTTTCTGGCTGTAGTTCAGAACAGAATGACTCAGCAGCAGTATGAATTTCCACCTTCTCTCAGTTCCATGCCCAGGCCTCCTCAATGGTACTAACAACTTCTTGTGAGGCCACATTCTGAAACTGAAATAGGGCCTTGATTTATGTTAGAAGTAACCGAAAAAAGCAACACAGATTTCTCTCTTCTGGTCTAGCTGGTGATAGATGCCTTCAGAGGAACACATAGCTGAACTAACAATGGTTCATGATCCTTTGCAGCCCTTGTTTTAAGGCAAGAACACGATAGGTATCCTGAGTCTGAGCTGGGAAATAGAGAATATTTTTGTAGATTGACCAGCATAGTCAAAACACAGGCAAGTTTTTAATGTGTAGGACCATCCAGTTGTACTCAAACCCAAAACATCAGAAAAAGGGCAAGTGCTACTAACTACAAATTGGAGCTTCTCTAATTCTGTCATGGCTTCCATACTTCCCACAATATTACTGTATCAACTAGTCATACATGACTACATAGTATTTCACACACAAAATTCCTGTCAGGAATACACTGCCTCTGAAAGCTGGGTGAAGATTTGTACCTAACTGAGACTAAGGGACTTCCACTTAAGATACAGCACAACATAATAACACTGGATGCATTATGAGCTGAAGACTACTAACACTACCATCTGCTCCTGTCTACAACTTAAGCAGAAACGGGCAACACCAAAACTAAAAGGGATTTCTATCCAGCATGCATCCTCTTGCTGTCAGTAGTTCTGAGTCTGATTCACTAAAAAGGCCAAGGCTTTGAAAACAGATAAATCTAACCTTTACCAAACTATGTAGTTCTATTTCATAGTGTAAACATCAAAGCCATAATGAGATACTTCATATTTCATATATGGACCCATATATGGTGAAAGTCCAAAAATTACTTTAGCAAAATCTAACCAGGGAGGAAGGGTCAAAAGAGCACCCCAAAGAAGGCGGATGTTGTATTTCAGAAGGCCTAAATCTACCAATGTTGTTGTTTTGGTTGTTTTGTTTTTTTTTTTAATTACATCCAGGTGTTGTCCAAGTACTAATTCAATCTTTCTAGTAGGAGTCCAAAACAACTCTGAGATTAGCTCAGTTGGTCTCACGGTCATGAGGTCAATCCCTGTACAGGCCATTCACTTATGAGTTGGACTCCATGATCCCTGTGAGTCTCTTCCATCTTCAAATATTCTGTGAAACTGGTGTAAGTACTTCAAACTCTTCCTATTCAAATCCTCACACATACACACACAACTGAAATCAGTCACCTAGCTAATGTAGCATGTCCAGTAGCATTGCAAAATAATAGGTAGGAATTACTTAAGAACTTAAATCTGATGTTGCAGTTTATGAATTCTCACAAAAAACACAAACAAACACCATTGTTTTTTAAAACTTCAAAGAAATAGCTCACCTCAAATATCCCAAGTAGTCTGCCCAGCTTTCCCTTTACTCCAGCCTACAAAGCAAACAGGAAAAAGTGTTAGCATGTGGTATTAAATGAAAAAAACTAAAATATCAGTACCATTCTCTTAACGTTAGCACAGTTCTCCTTATTAGGATTATTTAAGCAAGTGTCTTAACCTAAGTTTTATAATTAGATAGTGCTGTATTGCTTTTGGAGTTTCCAGTTTTAGGGTACTTACGAGCAATACAGTACCAAAGCTCGTCCTAATGAGTGGATCAAAGAATGCACAAATCTTTCCAATTTTCCATTCAGACAGAAATACTATTACCACATTCTTTGTATACTGTATTTTATTAATTAGATAAATGATCTCCACTACTGAGATCATCCAGAAAAGTAGATGTAGTGTAATAAGTCATCTAGAGAAGCAATCCTTGAAACACCATTGCTATTTTACACAGAACCTTATGTATAAGTCTTCAAAAAACAGGAAAGAATTGAACTGTAGGCTATTGCATGGATCTTGCAGCATAATGACTTCATGTGTCCTGGCTTTCATATAAAAGTGTAGCTTTTGGCATGTAATATAAAAAATTTATATTCCTAATTAACTACATTTTTGAACTCCTTTTCTAGCTAGTAGTATTACTGAAGGCTTTAAATTCAGAGGTTTAATCCAGTGTTTTAAAACAATCCCTATGCGTACCAGCTTTTTATCAATCCAGCCAAGGTGGATGTTACTTTTTACTATGACTAAGGCCGGCTTTCCTAAAAGTAATACAAAATGCCTCTTCCAACAGACAAAGCTTATGATCAGCCATTAATTCTAAACAAATCTCAGTCCCTGCTTCTGAGACATAAAGGCATATGTTGCCTACTGGCAGACAAAGCCATATTTAATTTTTTTTGTCTTGTTGTATAACTGATATTTAAAATAGGGCTTCCTAGCACTAAAATGACATTTTCTAATCTTCAGTGTTTGCTTCCAGCTTTAGCTAAAAACAGTTATTGATGTCTTATGTCTTTATATAAAGGACCATATGGATCTTAATTACATTTTAATGAGTAACTCTGATAAGCAACTGGGCAGGCTTTATCAATAAGTCTAATCAAAGTCTTAGAAGACAATGTTTTCTGTGACTGTCTTTTTAAAGAAAGCAGATGGCTGGTGTTATTTATTAAGCCATTCTGATTAAGTTGGTCTGATCGCAGCCCATGCAAATCATGAAGCACGTTGCTTATCTAAAGCAACAGCTAGACCAGAAGTTAATGCAAAACTACATACAATATTCCAGCTGTCTGCTGTGATGACTGAAATATCTGATAGATCTCATGAAGCTGAAATACACACTTGAATCTGGTGGATAAGTGATTAGGCAGCACATTAACTAAGAAATAATAAGAAATAAGAATAAGGGCAGGCCCTTCTTTTGGTCTGAAGGACTAAGCTATGCAACAACAGGCCTTATTTACGTTATAAAGAGTTTTGAAGGCAGGCCTATGACAACAGGACTGTTGAAGAACAAAAACTCATCATCCATCGATAGCAGGGGACTTCTCTGAGCTGAGCAGGGGCCTGACAACTAACTAGTATTTAACACTTGGCAAAAACACCACAACCAGCTGTTTATCAATACTGAACAGCTTTCATAGAAAAGTTTTTTCAACTTATTAGTACCCCATAGTCACAACGTGAACTTATCAATGTTACTCTAAGTGGAGTTTACTTAAGAGTTTCTCCTTTCTCCCTCCAAGCAGATCAGTTGTTTAAACAAATACTCTTAGCTGAGGAATTCTGAGTGATTAGAACCACTACATGACATGAAGTACAAAACACTCCAAAGCTTGTAATGAAGCTCTGGTGCAACCAGACGTTGCAACGTAAATGTGACACTGCCACTGATGTCTAGTTACTCTCTCGTCTAGGATACATGCTTCCAAAATGTAGCATTATCCTGCAAAAAGAAGTGTCTTTTGAAAACCTCTACGCATATAAGCGGAAAAGGAAGTAATTAAATATAGTAATTAAGTAACTAATGTTCTCTGAAAGTAATATATTCAACTGAATAATCTTACTAGTTTTAAAAGTACTGTGATCTTTTAAGTGCTTTTGCTAACAAAAATGTTTCCTTCAAGTTCTTACCATAACGTAGTTCCTTCAAAATGTGTCAAAACTAAGTGCTAGAGGACCAAGAAACACTTCAGCTTTATCCCCAGAACGTCAAATGAAGTTCCCCCTTTCTCACTTGTAAGCCTCTAATCCAATGCACCAGTTAAGTTACAGACTTTGAACCATTTTGCCTCTCAAAACCATTCTTCTTCCTTTGACATTTAACCCATGGCTATTAAAATAAGGTTTTGCAAGTAAACAGTATCCTGTAGGCTGCTATAAGCATGTAAGGCAGTCTAAACTCTGGGAGAAAAGCCCCAAAAGCATTTCTTCTGACAGACAAGTTGTTGAATTAAGTGCTACACTTCCCTAGAATGATTCTCTAAGGAAGTCTGAGTACTATGAAAATAAGACCTCAAATCTTAATTTTATGCATATATTTTAGCATTAGTCTAAATCTAACCACAAGAGGGAAAACTATCCACTTCATCCCATAATCTTGCTGGCCTGGAGGTCATTGCTGTTGGCAGCCCTAGCAGTACTGCAGTCTCAGATGTACGTCACACTTGCCTGTTTCCTGTAGATGGAGCAAGAGTCATGCTACAGTTTAATTTTTAAGCTAACAGTCTAACAGGCCAGAAAGGTGCTTAAAATCTGAAAGATCTTAGTTATTTTTAACTCTGGGGATCTGTTGGATACCACTTAAATGGCTACAGTCCCGAGGGCACAGCACAAGACTATTCCTGCCCCTTTTTTCACACTCTTATAAAACGAAGTGTTTCACTGTATCTGCCATAGGGTGCTTTATTAATTCATCTTCTGAAATGCCTACCTAGTCCTAGTCTGTAACATCCAGTCAGTTTTTGAGTATTAGATGCTCACTGGAGCCAATTGCTCTATCTCCTGAGAGAGGTCTTAGATAATTATTACTGCCATTTTCACTGTTGCAGCAGATTAACCTTCAGGATCAACTTCTGAGAAGTTATACTCACACAGGTCTGGGGGAAATTGCTTATTTTCTAGTAGGCATTTCAATATATTACTAAGTCCAAACAAAAGCAAGAGTCTGTTTATTACAAGATGGAGCAAGAATAGGTAGTGGGAGGGTGCTCCTCCATTTACAAGGCTGGACATTATCAGCTTGCCACTCATTTGTGCCATTTTTCTTTGACCAGTGCATGCACAAACAACTTATTTTCATCTTTCATGCTATGCAATTAAAGACTAAACTCCAAATTCATTGACAGAGTAGCTTTTAATACCTTTCTGGGATTGCTTTATACTGTAACTTCATATTCTACTTTCAGGTTTGCAAATGTTTATTGTATCTAAATAATTAAGACAGCCTGTCAAGATCCTGTAACCTATGAGGTGTCAGACAAACTTAAATGAAACATACTAAATATTCAGTAGAGGTAAAAATCTGGATCTCTTAACATGAACAGAATTTAAGGAAAAAATCTGGACTCATGCACACAGGGAGACTATGAAACAACTGTCAACCATGTAGATTTGATTACAAAGATCTTGGCTCGGGTTTTAAAACAAAGATTTTAAATACATTACTGTTCATGTCAGAGGGAGGGATATTTTAAGCCAGTAGGCTATCAGCACTCCTACTGTTAAGAAATGCCATTGGAACTCCCTCTATGAATTTATCCATTTTAGAAAATTAATAGAAACCAATGCTTAGTTTATGCACGTCCCAATACTGAAGAAACACATTTCAAAACAGTGCCAGTGTACTTTCTCTGAAGTTTATTCATTCACAAAACTCTTAACAGTTCACTGTACTGTAACCAGCTTGCCAGGTGACATTGACCTTAGTATAAAAATAGAAAGGACATCCATCTCTAGAAAGGTCAGTATGAATTTCCATGGCTCAAAACCCTAAGTAAACCCGTTTTTCCTTTAAATAGGGTACTTTGCAATCTTGTGGAAGCACGTAAGATTTAGCCTGTAGCTTAAGAATACCTTAATTTAAGGCATGAGCTTAAGACTGATCAGCTCCACAAGCTAAAAAAACCTCAGAAACTGTGAAGGTGTAGAACAAGTGCCATCGCATGATTTTTGCTTATTAAAGCCTCCAGCCCTTGAAAAATCTTTATGCATTTGCAAGCACAGCTCAAAGCTTAACATGGCTGGCACTTTGTGTTGTACTCCGAAATATCATCAAAAGCCCTTCAAGATCATCCATTCTTCACCACCAAAAAGGAAAAACTCAAACATATGACTACAGTTCAAATCACCTCTAGTTTGACATGGAGATGAGACTTTACTATCCCTTATCTTGGGCTACCCCTTAGGTCAGATCAGCAATTAAAACTACCAGTGTTCACAAGAATCCTGAGAACAGGACTGTGCTTTTTAATCCCACCCATGAACTCTGTGGCAGTGGGAAGTGCCAGGGCTTTTCTCAGAGGTCCTACTACTGCTTAAAAGCCTTAATCTTTGCTGACTCACTCCCAGAATCCTAACCTTCTGCTCCTTTCAAATGGACTGCCTTGCAGCTGTGTATGTCTTGAATACGTCTTTTGACCTTTTCTGTAGCTCAAAATTGGCACCTACAGCAAAACTGAACACAGTCCAGAATAACTTTGATCCAGTGAGGCTTATTTATGCTTTAACACTGCTGCATGAAGGCTAAGAGCACTGAATAGCGAACTAGTCCATTCCCCACATAAAATGGGAGGAGGGTCAGTCGATCCCAGCTCAGATCTCATCCGGACACTGAATAGCAGGCAGAATTTGGCGCAAGTCACATCTGCATCAAGTTCATAAGCCACAACAATAGAACAGAAACAGGCTTAAGGGTAAGCAAGCTAAACAACTAGATAGCACAGCTAACAAAACAATCATTTCACATACTAATTAAAAATCATACGAGTATGTTTTGTGAATAGCAGTAGTCAAACTGGGATGAGAAAACTGTTTAAGACTAGAAGAAATTCTGTCATCACTCACTTGCCAAAATGCATCACTTACTGCAAAATCTTATACCTTCTATTTAACAGTAAGATATCCTGATTTTTCTTGCAGCTTTACTTGGCTTAAAGTAACATTTAACATTTTTGACAGTTTTCCCAGGAAAAATAAATAGCAAATGAAACCCCAGAATTTTGAATTTGAAATTTAAGTATCATACTGGATTGGGAAACTGCATGAATCCATCAAGACTTAAAGCTCTGTTTTGCCTAGGCATATGAGCAGAGATACAAAAGCAGACTATGGTGCTTCCTTTATAGATAAACAGCCTTAAATGTATGAATTCTCAACTGCTCAGACAGATCAGTTTCTAATCTATTTAGCTTGGAATGTCCTCAAGCATCTGTTTATTTCTTTCTTATGCAGCTACACATGGATAGTTAGTTCCCCTTCAGTCCATTCGAGAAGAGCTGCGAGTCAAACATTTTCTGCACAAACACAGAAATGTTACACTATTATGTCATTTGGCATCAAGTCACAGTTCCACTTGCAGTAAGTGTTTTTATAAAGGCAGGCAGAAATTTATGAAATAAAAGAGTGCTGGGAAGCAAGCTAAGTTAATTAGTTCACCTCACCACATTATTCCCCAATTCTAATGCAGAGAATTGCAGTTCTTTGAATTTCACAACCACAGAGGTAGGTCTCAATCAAATACTGGATAAAGGAGACAGTTCCCTCTTCCTTCTTGGTTCCCATCTGAAGACAGCAGCAGCAAAGAGCAGCTGGATTTTTTTTTCTGTTTTGTTTTGATTACCTCTTCATACACCTCTCTCACGGCTGCTCCCCCTGGCTCCTCTTCTGGTTCCATTCCGCCACCCGGCACAATCCACTGATCTGGGTATCGGCTACTGCTCACCAACAGCACCTATAAATAATTGCAAGGGACTGTTAAACATAGCTCACAAGTCAGGAATCTTGCCACTATCTACTTTTTCAGCAATGCACTTATGCACCTAGCCAGATGGATTACAGACTTTAGAAATGGAACATAATAGGCAACCACGAGTTGTAAGAAAGGTGAAATAATTAACATCCTGTCTTAAAAACAAAGTCAAGACAATGTCACTGCAATCTCTTTGTACAAACATTTTCCTTGGATGCTTAGACACAATGTGAAAAATACAGAAGACAATATGCACAGGAATGAAGGGACACAACAAAAATTTAGTAGCAATATTCTCCAATACTGAGTAGGTCATATAGATGGTAAAGCATAAAAATTAAGATATTTTCATCACATAGAAGTTAAACTAATTCTTCTGGAATAGCATCTTTTTGACCAAAAATGAGACTTCTGAAAATATTTCTAATTTTTAGTCTGAAACAAGCTTCTTTTTAGTTACTGAAGTGCTGTTAATATGACATACTTACAATATTGCATAACAAAATACAAAGGAGAGTACTTCACTGGCCCTTATCCAATTTGGTAACTTTTAAACATTTATGTAAGGAAAAAACCACAACACACTGAATTTGATTTCTGAATTTTAAAACAGTTTTTTCCCAAGACACTTACATTTCATTTAACTTGACTCTATCTGGACCTATGCATGATATACATCAATTTAAAATTCTCTGCTTATAGGACCTGTCCTTCATAATATTCAGAGCTGAGAAGATTTTTACCTACCTATCCAGCAAACTGAAATGCCTCATATTTGGAGTACTTTTTGCAAGAGAAGCTGATGAAAATAAGATCTTGATTCAGGACCACATAGAAATAAACAGTTTAACTGGTGTTTGAGTCACATCTTAATTAGTGAGACAATCATCTGTGTAGTAAAATGTATCATATTCTAAGCAATACTTACATAAACTCTACCCTGAAGTCAAAGGACAACTGTGGGGTGTACAAGGGCAGGGTCAGCACTCAAATCTTTAAAAGCAATTAAAAGACTAGCAACAAGAACCTCAGTCTAAAGGTTAAAGTTTTAACTGGTGCCAGAAAACTGAAGTGACAGTTCCAATCCTCACCAGCTACCTTTATGGACTTTAAACTTATCCCCTGCTGGATTAAGTAGGAAAATGACTCCCTGATGACAGCAACAAGGAAATGAATACCACTTACACTATCTTCCTTTGGCACTCATGGAAACAGGTTGTAGGTTGATCTACAGGAACTCAGGAGTGTAATTAAGATGACTGTATGCCTTGTGAATGCAACTATACATGTGCACACTGAAGTGCACCTGGAAGAGCCTTATCTGACAGATCCTGTCTTGTAATGTTTCTCTTATGTGCAGTCAAGATCTACTAATTTCCCCCAATTTTTTTCCTATGCTCAATAAGGAACACAGCAGAGACATCATTTAGTACAGAAGCATTCTTTGCCTCTGATCTAAATGTTCATTTTTTCGGTCAATCCAGGTATTTTACTCAGTTATCTAAAAACCCAAAAATAGTCAGCAAAAGCAACAAGGTTAGACAGAAATGCACCTCAACTTGATCTTCACAGGTGAAGGGTTTGGGTTCCTGGGATCATTTGACATGAACCGAAGATTTCCAAAGCACACACAGGTCTACTACAATGTAATTTTAGAAAGTTTTTGAACATGTGGGTGAAATACCTGTATCACTACAAAGAATGACTGTGACAGCAGTGCTTAAACAACAGTTGCAAAAAACAAGTTATGAATTCACTTATGGGATTCCAGATATGAAGCATTACACATCATTTTCTGCTGATGAAACTAGCACCCACTCCAGTCACGTGAGAGCTAGCAACAGTAATGAACAAAAGGATGATTATATCACATTAAATCACTCCTTGCTTGGTGGAACAGTTTTAAATCAGCATTCATTGTTCAGTTAAGGTGAGACAAAATTCTTAATTACTACTATGGGAAAAATCAGGTTTCTCATTCTGGCAGGGTGGCATAAAGCCAGGAATTTTTAATATGTTTATACATAGTAGTCGACTACTGCTAATCTGATCAATAGACCATCAAGCTGGATTTGTACATCTATTAGCTTTAAATTACCCCTTTAAAAAAGCAGAAACAAATACATCTAGCAAGCAATCAGCATTAAAATAGATCAACTCTTGTAGACAGGCTTTACAGCTACATATACAATAAACTCCCAAGCATAATAGCCTGGAAATTCATTTTAGCAACTACCCAAATCTCTACTTTCCACTGAAGCATGTTCTCAAGCATCTTTCCCTCTATGCTTTATTCTCCTGTGATCCCACTGCTTTTATGTCTGAATCCAAGGGACCATGCTAAGGTATATCCCCAAGACCTTCAGATGCAGAATTTTTTCACCCACTCTCACATGAAGCCACCAGGACATGAGGCATTCATCTGGGGTATGCTGTCAGAAACACACTCAGTGGTAATCAGATTCTACAAATGCTGAGAGCCGACAGCTAGCAGCTGCAAGACTGCATAGTAAGGCTGAAAAGCACTCCACACAGACTCCTTTCAGTCACAGCATCAAGCAGTCTTGCACTCACTTCCATGCTTTTGGTTTTGGTGTGTTGTTTTTCATTCTATATAGTGACTGTAGTTTTCAGGTGTTTCCCTCTGTAAGTGGCCAGAAAATACATCCTCCAGTACCTGAATTACTGGGTTGTAAATATGACTTCTAACTATGAAGACAGCAAAAAGCTGTGGCTGGTTGACCATCACAGCTTGGTTGGCACTCACATGCCAAAAGAGGTGCAAAAATCAGCAGCAAAAATCCAGCAATTATCTTCCTTTAACATCTTCTCTTAACTAGGAGAACAGAAATCAAGTTTGCCTGGACATCCAGTCTTTTCTGAGCAGGTTCATGGTCTTGAAGATTACAGTAGTCTACTGAAAAAGAAGACTGCAGAATCTTGCACACCTGCATTTTTTCTGGTTTACACACACCACATTTTACATCATAACCTCCTTAGGCTCAGAAGGAAAAAGCAAAAGTATGCAGAGAAATCTGTATATCGTATCAGAAAAAGAAGCTGTATTACTTGCTAGTTATCACTGCCTTTCCCATGTTGCTAAAAAAGACTTACTGATGATAACCCTTGTTCAAACAGTACAGAATACTGGCATCAAATCTGCTTATCTAGTTATACTACTACGTTTATTTAGCTCCAAAGCTAAGGTAAGAATATAATTTTCCATAATGCTGCCAAGTGAAGAAGTAAAGCTGCAAAATTCAGCTAAGAGGAAACAAAAGAAAAATTCTTCCACTAAGAGTTCCTAGCCAAGTTTCACCTTGCTTTCAAAACTAAGAATAGCCATGACCTTTGAGTGCAGTGAGGAAGAGGAACTGCTAGCTTGCCTACTTGTAATAAGCACTTATTGATACACATAACCATGATATGGTTAACCAAAAACCCAAAGGTAATTACAGTGCAGATGGCATCATGGAACTTGGTCACTATAAATGCTAAGCCTGCAGACAAACAACTGAAAATTTCTAAAGATGCCAATGTTTTGATCTATTTAGTGTTCTCAAGGCAAAAACACTTGCAAAACAGTTAACAGCCATATACTCCAGAAGACCAAAATGGCAACAGGCTCAGAGTAACATTGCAACCATAAGCTATTTCTCTTCATATTTCTTCACATTAAGCACTGGAGAGGTAGAAAATGGTTTAAACTTATATAAAATATCATTGCTTTCTATCTAACTTAACTGCAAGACATTATGACTTATAAAAATAATTGTATTAAAACCAGCTTTCATAAAAAAACAAGCTTAAAGCTGAAATTTGCCAGATAGAACAACCCCCCACAGTTGGACTCTTCTGACTTCAAAACAAAGTCATCCACAACTTAAAGTAAAAGGAAAAACAAGCTTACAGTTGAAAACTTATCATTCCAATTCCACAATAAGTAATTTGTCATTAAAAGTCTTTGTAAGTTCTCTACTCCCAGCCTTATCACGTCTATTCCTCTTTTCCACTGCACACCCCACTTTCTCCCCTCACATCACTCCCACTACTCCATTAAGTCCAACTTGCTGTTTTAATTACCTAATGGAGATAGCCAAGCCTGCCCTTCTTTGTAGTAAAGCTGGCAGTTGAAAAGAGCAATGTTCAAGAGGAAAATTAATCAACCCCTCATTCCCAGAAGGCCACTGAGCAGGTGTGACACTCAGGTGTACCACCACACACTGCACAGAGAAGGAAAGGAGAAAGCGGGTGCATGGATGACAAAGAATTTAGCTCCCAAGCTCTACACAGGTGAGTACAATTTCAGAGGCTTTTAAGTGATTGGAATACAGGAAATATAATGGCATTAAACAGGTACCACTCAGGTACAAAACAGTGCCAAAATGCTGTTAGATGGACGGCATGTTTTCACAGGCATCAGAAACATTAAGAGGAAAAGACATCCAAAAGCCTGTTCTGAGAAAACCAAGACCCAATTTGATGGAGGTTAATATAATCTAACTTAGCACACTCAGTATGGAAACTTAGCCTACATGGTTGGTCTGCTACAGTTACAAACATCTGAAGGAGTCAGAAAGACGTTTTAATCCAAATGCAGCCAAAAGGGTCAGTCAAGCCCTATGATTTGTTTATAAATGGCCATAACCAGATGCTCAAGGAAGAATACAAACAGTAAGTTTTTTATTATTCCCCAACACTTCCAACCACCAACTGTTTTCAGCTCAAGAGCTTCCTTAAAAGCACTTGGAAACTACTTTAAATGCTGCAACACATGAACACTGTTGAGAAGCAAGGAAAAGCGGCTCTTATGGACACCAGATCGTATTTCCAGAATTCATTGTATAAATTTTTAGGCAAAAGCACACAACTCAATTTAGAGAGCATGTCAACCTGCTACTGCAGTTAAAAATTTCCTTTATCTAACTCTTTTTGCTATTTTAAGAATCACTGCCTCAGAAGTTCTGAAACAGTATCTCAGTTTCCCCACAGGGCAGGGCAATATCCTTGGTCCTAGAACACCACTGCTACTTTTTGGACTCCAGAAGGTTGAAAAATGCAATAGCGCTTTACAGCTTGCCACAGCAATGCCACACAGGCAGCATTCAGTAGAGAACATTTCCCTTTCCTGAAAACATTGTTAGTAGAGTGATTGCTTACAGTCCTCGTTCATTATTGCAATAATTTTCAAAATTACTTTTTTTTTAAAAAACAGCCAAACCCTGGAGATATAATGTGCACAAAGTTATTGTCAAGTAGTAAAAAAAAAAAAACCCCCTTAGGATCAGACTTGATAAAATTTTAAAAGCTAATTAAGGTCAAGACTGCAACATCTTTACTTTCTCCCTTATACTGGCAAAATGAGTTCAGGAAGCTGATCTGGCAGAAAACCTAGATTGCCCATTAAAGCTCGGTTTCCAGCCTGTGCAAACAACACCGATCAGTTCACAGCCATTCAAGGACCAACACTACACCAACTGGGGGAGAAAGGCATGACTAAAACTACCCAATTTCAGCTCAGCCCAAGCCAATTCAAGAGCCTCTAGCAAAGTACTTCAAAGATGACAGACTGAAAAAGCAGTTCCCAGCTAGGACAGATGTTAGAAAGATGATTTAGCCTCAATGAACAGGAACTGGCAAAACAGCAGAGGAATGGCTAACTAGCAGTACATTAATCCTGTAACACTCATTAACTTGAGCACAACATCTTGAATGCATCCCAGAAAACTGGGTTCTGTCTACACAATATGTTCAAGTCTGAAACATCTAACTTTAGAGATCACTTTTCAAAGCAGCAGCACAATGCTTAGACATCAATCAGTGCAACTTTATCCCCATTGTGAAGATGAATGATAATGAAACATGGATATTATTCTATAATACTTCAAAATTAGATCTGGAAATTATTTTTCCTTTGAGATCTGACTTTATATGGCAACAAGGAGACGAGCATCAGCCTTTTTCAGCAGAAGTTTTGGTTTTCACTTGCAATTAAAATTATACTATTTAAAAAATTTTAATTCACATTAAATTCACACACGTTATAGTGATTCAGAATTTGAGTACCTTCCTCTGGCTATTTAAAATACTTTGTTTTGTTCTTTGGCTAAAGTGTTCGTATCAAGAATAGACAGCACTGTACTACTATGGCATGCCAGTCACAACACATTTCCTCACATCAACAAGCACTCAAGTCACCTGTAACATTAGATCTCCCCCTAAGCTTTATCATGCTTTGGAGAATCAGGTGTGACAGGTCCCACGGTGTGATGCAGGGTGCAGATTTTGCACCCACACATCCAGCAAAAGATGATTCCTGGCTGAAAAAAAAAAATCCTGCAAACAAACAAGAAACTTCCAAGTACCTGTGAAGTAATTTTTACTTCTCGTGCTGGGTCAGTTCCCCAATCCACTTCACAGAATGACTTTTTTCCTCATGCTTGCTAATACAGACTAAGAGAGAAAACACATAATGTAGCAGGGGAAGAGCAAGAAGTCATATTGCTGTCCATTTCTTTTTAACTTGAAACTACGGTCTAATCTTGAGCAGGTGAACTGGGCTTTACTGGTTACTCAGCAACATAATCTGTTTGACTAAGGGATCAGCTTCCAAGTGCTTATCAGAAACAAGAGCTCCAAGCCTTTGAGAATGGTTCAGCTACAGGTAAAGACATGACAAGGTATTTCTTGGCAAGTACCAGTTATCTTTTAGCTTTTTCTGTCTTTGAGATACTTAGCAAGAAACATACAACTCTGAAGACAAAAGTTTGTTTTGAAGTATTTATGCATATAGGAATGCTTAAGTACTTCAGTGAAACCAGTAAGTCAAAGCCACCAAATTAAAATAAGCTTTTCAAGTGTTCTACAAACAAAACTGGAAACAAAATACACATCAACCTATGGTCCGTGAGCTCCTGTATCTACAAAAGACGTTTAAGGAAACGTCTACAAACCCTACCTAGACATATGTATGCATATATGTATACTGACATGCACATCTCTAGCTATGATTTTAATGTATTTCTGAACAGAAGTCTGCCACTCAGCTATTTCACAGAAACTGGTAACTTGGATGTTTTAAGAACCACTGTGTTAAGTGGAGCAATTCAAACAAACTTAGCCACCACGTTTAAATCCTCTAAGCAAACATAGGATGGTGTAAGTAAGCTACAAGGAAATTTTTCTCAAGTACATAAATGCAAATATTACTAGTTCAAAAAGATAGCATCTTCTGAGCAGGGCAAAAGGTGTCTTGTTGCAGGACATCATAGCTTGATGTTAGACAAGTCCAGCCATATTTCCTTCTCTCCTCAGCCCACTTGGAGCAACTATTCACACCATTAAACACATCTGTATGGCACAGGTACTGGAAAAAAATAATTGAAGTTTCACACTAAAAAACAGGTCATTGTTGACTGATTTCAGTATCTGAAGATGCATGAATGAGGACCAAAGTCTTCTGCCATGACAGACAGATCAATTTCCACAGCTTTACCAAACTAGCAGGCTTCCACTGTTAGCAAGCAGCTGCAGTTTGTCAAAAAGGATTCTAACATGAAAGCAAGGCACATATACAATGCCTGCAGAAAGCTGTTTTTTCATGGAGGTAATAAACACAAGTGCCTTGTATCCTTGGTTACCTAACATAAATCCTAATACAGCAACTTAATATTAAGAAAAGTTGAATGTTAAGACAAGCTTTAACCACTGCAGCACCCCATACAAGCCTGCAGGGATACATCATATAGAGACACTGTCTCTGTAGACATACCATAAAGAGCCACTTTGGAAGCCATTCATAGGTCTTGATTTTTCAAGCTATACCCCTTCCTAAAGCACACATGCCACAGATTCATAGAGTGTTTGGGTAGGAAGAGACCTTTAAAGATCATCCAGTAGTTCCAACACCCCTGCCACAGGCAGGGACACCTTCTACTAGGCCAGATGGCTCATCCAACCTGGCTGATGACATCCAAATATCAAGAAAATGCTGAGGAAAGTAAGGCAGCAGTGATTATTCTATGTCATTACTCCTCCTGGATGTTAGCATGGCATGACACAGAACAAGTAAAAAATACATTGCACTTTAAGTGCATATTGGAATGTGTATTCTTTAGTATTTTAAAATATACAAGCTAGATAACTCAGGTCATTATGGAGACCATGCCAGCCTTAAATATCGTGCCACGGTGATACCCTGTGTTATTTTAGAGCACAGATTATTTGTGTGTTTACACCTGAGAGCTTACACAGAAAGATAAAGAAACCAAATGAAAAATTCCAAGCAGAGTATGGAATAGCTTTCATCACTGTGGAAGTTTATTTGCGATAATTCCCAGAACACCCCTTTTTGCCAGGGTAGCCAGGTCATACTTCTGGTCCCTGGTTTTATGGATCAGGTTACATTATGACAGGTCTTTGTGGTTTTCAGACAATTTAGACCAACGCACATAAAAATAGCATTTTACTTTTTCCTTTACCCTTTAATAAAACCATTGTTAATATGAAGCAACAGCTGTACAAAACTGAAAAACAGTACTACATTTTAACATGATGAAACAGTGACCACCAGAAAGACAGATTAAGCAAGGGTTTCTTCCATCTTGACATTCTAGAAGCCAATAAATAAAATCACTAAATCAGACCAAAAAGGAGCTACAAGACTTGGAGCCTATAATTTTAATTCAAGAGGCAATAGTTGTCATGCAAGTGTATGCCCTACTACAGGGAAAAAACCCCCAAAATCTCCATTTCCCATAAGTGTATAACAATACATTTTTCCTCACTACTGTCTCAAAAGTAAAAGAAAACCCTTCCCATCTGTTTTCATCTCATGTACAAGACTGAACAAAGGCCAAATTAAAAATTTAAGACTTTTTTACATATGAAACTATTTTAGGTCTGCCATTAGCAATTGCTGGCTGAACAATAAAGTAGGGCTTTTGATACCACACTTGATTACACAAAGCAGTATTACGGATGCCAAAATAATCAGAATGCACTCAAGGTTTATATTCAAGATAAAAATAACTGCTGATTTATTTGTATAAGATGTAGTTGCTGAACTGTAGTTTTGTTGAAAAAATAAATTAGCTTTTAAAATTATTTCAGTTATCCAAATTACTAGAAAAATTATGTTTATTACTATTTGCTCTTGCTGTTTTAAAGGTTTGCCTTGTTCTCTGCTTTGAGAGGTAAGAATTTCTTGTCTACCCTCTGCCCATACCCTAAGACAGCAGCATTTTAACTAAAACCACTGTCTGCAGAACACCGAATGCATAAGCAATTCCAACCTATGGAAACAATCAGCCCTCACAGTACCAAGAGGAGCTCTCCTGTGGGCTTATTCTAAAGCTGCCATCGACTCCTAGTAGCTCAAGAGAAACC
Source organism: Serilophus lunatus (assembly GCA_013399895.1). Classification (NCBI taxonomy): domain Eukaryota; kingdom Metazoa; phylum Chordata; class Aves; order Passeriformes; family Eurylaimidae; genus Serilophus; species Serilophus lunatus. The sequence goes on along the minus strand of VXBA01000854.1, from coordinate 243,628 downwards.
AGCACTTTGTATGCCAACCCACCAGCCCATCCCAGCCTGCTGAATACCACCAGTTTTTGTACACACCTAACAGCTTCTTGTTTATTTAAAGCAAAAAGCCTGCAGCCCCCATGCCTTTCATGCCCACATAGCCTTGTTTCAGTTTTTCATGGTATTTCTCCCGCTTCATTTCCAGGACTTTTTTTTTCATTCAAAGGGCAGATAGTGCCTGCAATTACTGCTTTATTTCCACTAAGAACAAAAAAAGGAGCCAGCACTTAAGCTCGTATCCAGACATCTTGCTCTTCCTTAAGCCCAAGTTACAGCACTGAGACCAAAACCAGGCACATTTTAATGACAGCAGTCTAAGAGATCTTCTCCTATAACCCCCCAAAGCTACTGGCTACATTACTTGACTATTTGGGCTTTCTCCAGGACATTTTTCTTTTTAAATCACACAATATCACAGCACAAAGGCTGTAAAATCTAAAGCAAAATGGACTCTATAGCACGAGATTGTCATATAAGGAGGCACTTGAGGAAACAAGAGGGGAGGATTTTCACAGTGGTGCATCTGAACAACTATCAGTCACCTCAGGTACATGCTCTCAGATGCAGTATCAGCTCTCAAGACATGGCAGAAGCTTTTGACAGGGCTGTGGGCAAGCCCAGTTTCCAGCCTCTAACACTGAAGAGCACTGACTCAACAATTTTAAGTCTGGAAGCAAAGATTGCTGGCAAGTCTAATCAGGCAGGGTGCAGCAGCTGGAAAACAAGAGCTCAGTGGATAGAACCACCAGACTGAATTTTGCCTCAGCTGTATTCTACAGCCCACCTAGGTTTCAAATGAAGAAATAAGGAAGCAAACAGAAAACAGATGGATAAAAATAATAATAGTAGATGTATAATGGAATGTAAAGAATGGGTTTGACCAAACCCTTCCTTTACTATCACTCTTTTTCAGTTGACACGTTGCTTCACTGTTCATAAAACTCAGCTGCGACACTGGCATCAACAAAGCTACGAAGGTAGCATAACAATTGCAATATGATTAGAAAATGGACCAAGGAGCCCTAACAAGCAGATTTTGCTAGATGAACAATACAGAAACGTTTTAGTGACTTGCCCTATTTTTGTTGATGAGCACAAAAAGCTGTTACTGAAAAAGTCTAAGTCTCTAAATTGAGAGGCGTTATCTGTAAGTCATGATATCAACATAGGATGTTAGGATAAAGTTGCAGAAGAAGGATAACACTTGGTTAAGAACAACACATTGTGCATTTCTGGTACAAGTTGAGAGTTCATGAGCTGGAAACGCTGTTTTTTTCTGGTATACCTAGAAAAGTATTAATAACCTTCTACATAATACACTGAGATCCCATGTAAGTAAGCACAAGTGTCACCCACATGAAAAAGCATTTGTCAAACTGAAAGAGATGTAAGATCGACCATGATGATCAAAAGAGAAAACTGGTTTAAGAGAAGAGGTTTAAGACTTCATAAAAAGGCTAAGAAAGGAATGACTGCTGTCTACAAATATGTCAGAAAGCTGTGTGCAAGAAAGGAGAAAAAGAAGCTAAAGTACAGGAACAACTGGATAGGGACTGGCCTTTCAGACAGTCAGAATGGACCTAGAAAGACACGTTAATTTTAAGATTTGTATCAGAGATTACTGTAGACACTCATTCCTCCAGATAGAAGCTAATCAGCTGAAAAGTAGAATGACAGCTCTCCAGTAAAAAAAAACTTGGAATGTAGATTTCTTGCTTTTAAGATTCCTAAAAAGAAATGTGTTGCTAAAAATTTATTTCAGTTGCCTTCTGTATTCTCTCTTCTCTAATGTCAATCAACTATTGGCTTATGGGGCAGTAATCTTGTAAGTCAAAATAACTACAAAAACTAC
>VXBA01000854.1:115896-233432 GCA_013399895.1 Serilophus lunatus | reverse complement strand
ACCCCAGGAGAGCAGCTGAAGCAAGGGTCCCCCTCCCCCTCTCTCCGCAGCCCACCACCCCGAGCCCGGCCTATCCCTGCCTGGGATAGGGCTGCCTTCATCTCAGCTTCCCCCCTCCCACAGCTTAAGGAAAACAGCTTTGAGGAATATTGAATTTTAAATCAGGTAAGTGTTTTGCTCTCTTACACCACCCTTCAAAAGCCTTGTTTTTCAAACGGCTACACTTAGTTATTAATTCATTTCCCTAACAGTTTTGTTATTCAAGTTTTGATTTAATTCTGGTAGTAGTCTATTTTTAGGGTAAGTAGATGCAGTTTGTAGAGACTATATAACTTACTAGGCTTGTTCAGTAGTAAAGTTATGCCTTCTAGTGATTGCAATGAAATCCTGCTTCTTGTGCAAAGAAAATTAGATATATGGCTCCGTGAAGTTAGTAGTATGAGTAGGTTCTTCACTGCTCCTCATTCAGTTTCCTGAATAAAAAAGAATAAAATATGACTAGGTTTTGAGGAGTTTGGCTTCTTGGAAAAATAGGACTTCACTGACTCAAAGATGAGAAAAGTTTGAAATACTTTTGGAGGTCTATCTGTTAAGATGTTATCACTCCCATAGCAGCAACAGCAGCAAGCCTATGGTGAGTATCGACTGCTCCAGAGTCCTACTTTAAGGTACAGAGGAAATGGGACCATGAACAGAGTTACCAGGAGATGGCCGCATGCTCTGTTTGGCTAAATCTACTGTGGAATATGTTTTCCAGCAGTAGGCTGAGAGAGTTGATAGTGGCCTTACCTCAAATCCAGGCAGCTCTTTCTGGCAGAACCTACTTCTTAGAAGCCGGGTTAATACAAAAATGGTAGTTGTATTATTATCAGATGCATCAAAAGTGGAAGAGTAGAATGTCATTTAAACAATCTTTTTTCCTGATGTAACACAAGTCTGCTTGGCTAGAATTGGTCCTCAAGTCCCACGGAACGGGTCATTTATTTATTATGTTTATTTTGTTATGTTTATGGAGCCAAGTTACTGACTATTTGAGCCTATCTATTTCTGATATGACATATATAAATCTAGCAGAAGACTTTATATGATAATGCACATCTTTGACTGTAGAAAAACAGTAATTTGTGTCAGAAAAACTGGAGGCTTACCAAGATGTGCTTTATGAGGAACTGAGCTAAGTAGGAGTGGAAGCTATTTTGTTTACCGGTGAGTCCAAGAAATACTTGAGATAATTACTGAAGATAATTCTGCATGAGAAGTAAACAATGACTAAATTTTGCTCTTATGCCTGGTTGAATTGCAAAGGTAAATGGAAAAAGTGATTACTGCAGGGTGTGGTGGCCAGGGAAGACAATAAAAACCCCTGAGCCCTCTCCAGTGTTTTTGTCTGAAGACTTCGTTCCAAAATGTTGGCCCTTGGTCCTTATGCATTTAGTCAGGCTTAACAGTTCTTATTGGAAGCTACCTTTAAAAAAGAGCAGATGAAAAAAATTATAGAATCCTTTAGGTTGGAAAATATTGCTAAAATAGTCATGGATCAGTAGGTCAACATGGGTGGAGCAGACTTAGAATAGGTAGCACACAAATTTTTAATCATAGTTAGTCATGATCACTTTTATGACCCATTGCAAGACTCTAAGATTGATCATGGACTACTTGAAAACATCCAGACATGCAAGCTGACCATTGCTCTGCTTTCAGAGGATGTATAATGACTGAATATGTGACTAGCCTTGGCGCCAAATTACAGTGGGGCCTGGTGTTATCACTTTTATTTCAGTGCTTTTGTTTCAGACTGTTGTTCATCTGCTGTTACTAAATATACACATTGGAGCTGTTTGCAATTTAAGAGTTGAACTGCTTAGTTTTAAGAGGGCCATCAGAAGGTAGCATCTAAGCTATTCCTAAGGGCTCTGCTGAGGTCAAAGGCACACTTGTAAGCCTATTTTGTTTTTACACATAGAAAGGACAGTCTGTGGGCAAATAGAAGGTTTCCATGTAAATGTACATGATAATGTAAATGATACAAGTAGGAAATCACTATGGTTGCTCTGGATTTTAGCCTTGTGATTTCTATACGCTTTGGGTTTTGTTGCTCAGAACTAATGCTCTGAGTGTTTTTCTTTATTGAACAATCCATATTAATTATTTAAATATTTACATTTATTTAATTGTAAATTACTTAAATTGCACCTTTTGATTAGTGTCTGTTGAAACTTCTTTTTGTAAGTATTTGAGTTTTTTCCCCCTCATGCAACTAGTATGACAATAGTCCAATATATGTATGCAGGTAGTCTTGGGAAGCAGTCACCAGTGATAACAATTTTTCTTAACAGTAATATCAACTTCCCAAATTTTAAGACGATAGATGAAAAAAATGCACTTATACAAAAAATGCGGTTTCTACAGAATAAAATCAAGTTTTTCTCCTGGAATTTCTCTCAAAGTTAATGTATTCAACTGTAATATTACTTTGTAATAACTACTAGTTCCTAGTAGAAGCTGAGTAAATGGTCACTGAACTATGTCCTGAGAGACAATAAATGTGGGCAATTTCCAGTCGAAGCCTGGGGATATTTGATTCTGTAATTCAACTTCTCATTGAGATATGTGTTAATAGCTTCACATCTTTCAGTGTAATGAGGTTCAGATTTTACTATTCTCGTGATGACAAGTGTTAAAATATCGATGGGACTGGTGTTTAGTGTTAGTATGCTGTAAATTAATACCTTTTCCATTGTTATTGCTTGTAAAGTTGAACCACGGTAACAGTTGATCTTTCCATTGTTTTATTAAAGTTCCTTATTTCTTGAATTTGACAACAAATCCAGCCCTTTCAGATTCCTCCACAGAAATTAACTTTCTCAGGAAGAGGAGGAAAGTTTTATTATAGTTTTAGAATTTATTTGGTCTATCTGTTGCTACTATTGATGGACTATGTCTCTTCAGCTTATGGCCGTTCCAGTCATCTGAAGGCTGTTTTTAAATTTTTTAAAATTATTTTGCATTATTACTATATTACTACATTTATTGTCTTGTTAAGTTAAATAATTAATGCAACAAATTTCATCCTTCCACCATGCTTGTGCAAACTTCACTGACCATAGTAGATAGAACTATTCATGTAATCTTAGTTGACTTACATTATGACATTGCAGCTCTATCATAAGATTTTCTAAAATATTGTTTGCAGCTTTACCTCAAGGGTAAAATGTGTGGGGAAATGTTGTATAGTTTCAAAAGGTATTCTAACAGTTTGTGAAGGTTTTTTGTAGGTTGTGTGTGGCAGGTGGGAGTTAGGACTCAGAAGAGTCAAAGAGGATGGAGCTGAACCGAAAGTGAGAGAACTGTCCATACCATATATGGGAGACTGTTTGTACAGCACAGCAGCTTTGGATTGGTTGAGAGAGGAGCTGATAGAAAAGCCTCTCTTCAGTGGAAGATGGCATTTGAAATACTCCTGTAGTCAGTAGAGATGTTCAAACTGTCCTATGCTAGAAACCTCAGCTATCTATACCAGTTAGAAAAATTTAAACTATAATGTAGACTATATAAGAGCTTTCTTTTAAACAATAAATGGATTTCTGCTTTGACACTACACTTGTGTGGTTTGTTACTGGGGGGTCCCATGGCTGGCCACAAATGGCGCCCAATGTGGGGCAAATCTGCGAACTGAACGCTGAATAGGGCAACGGGACAGTGGCATGGGGCCTAGCTGGGAGAAATTCTGAAGCCATTCAGGGGAGTGCACAGTGAGGCGATTGCCTGGCATCCTCAGTAAGTGGAGATGTCTGCAGCTAGGCAATTAACCAAAATATTATGAGGAAGAAATTATCAGAAAAACAGAAAAAAGGGTTGGAAAAACTTCAAAAGCTAGCTAGAGGACAAAACCAGACTAAGCTCGTTACACTTATGTCCTGGGTTTCAGACAATATTCTGTGATTCCTAAAATATGGAACTTCTCACTTAAAAACTTGGCAACTTATCGGAGTAGAACTGCTTAAAAAAGCCAGATCAGGAGATATTGTGGCTGGGAAGTGTTTATCGGTCTGGGGACAAGTTTTCCATACCTTAGCTATGACTCAGGATTCATCTGAGCACATGGCAATGGCAGACGGGTCCTTCACTTCTGGTGGGCAGCCATCTCCCACTCACCCCCTGCTGTTAGTGATGGTAGGATGGCGGCTGCTGCCGGCACGGCTGCCGTAGATGCCACGTGGATGGAGGAGGGGGGTGCAGCAGGGGATGCTCCGGTGGGTGCTTGGGAGAGAGTCGAGTCGCCACAAAATGATTATCCCTGGTGCACTTCTGAATTCGGAGGACGTCAATATGCAGTGGAGTGATATCATATTCAAAAACAAAATGATTGTGCCCCTAAATCAGAATCCTTTGAACCCCAATCTTACGACTTGAACAATAAGCGTAAAAATTTAAATCCGTTTCTGACATCCCAGTCTGTGTCCCCACTGATGCAGCGTAATGAGCTTCTTTTTTCGAGGGTGATGCAGCCAAAAAACATTGCAGCTGCTGGGTTCTGAGCAGCCTAAGGAACCACCGTGATATTGGTCAGTGGCTGCACAAGCGGAGGCTACTCAATCGGCGCAGCTACATCTTGTTCCTACACAGCTTGGCCAGTATCTGGCACTCAGCCAGCCAGTACCAGCTCGCGCTAATGCAAAAGGCGGAGCAGTTCGCTTTTGCACAATTGTGGTTCCTTCCCCACAGTGGCTGCAGCTGTGGTGTGCAGGGCAGGCCCAGCCCCGGACCGGCGCCACCATGCAGAGTGGACCCGTGGCAGCGGTCTTAGCCCATGGGGTAAGGCCCCAGGCATCTGCGGCGCTGGCAGGCTGGCAGCAGTGGCCTGTCTCCTCTCAGCAAGAGCAGCCACGTGGGCATTTTGGCAGGAAACGCCATACTGGCCTCATGGCAAGATCTCAGAGAGGGGTTAACCCCCCCCGCAGCTGGCCAATGGGAAGCCGCACGCCTGGAAGGGCTGCCCTGAGATAACACGAGACTGGGCAGCCTGTAAAAGCCAGAAGCACAGAAGTTTGACCCCTTTCTCAGCCTCATTGTTGTCAAGAGAGGATTGGCTGCTACCCCTCCTCCTGGTCCCTCCTGGTTCCTTGACCCCGCTGCATCACTGGAGCTCAGACAGTGACAGCAGGAGACCACCTGGTGGCAACACAAGTGGGTATCTTCCCCTTGGGTTTCCCCTGGGGGTCCTTTTCACTGTCCCTCTTTTTCAGAGGCTTCTAAACCAGGATCAGCGACTTTCCCTCCTTTTCCCTGCTCCTCAGCCTTCCAGTGAGTTGGGGGGTTTCATTTTAGTTCTAGGGAATTAGAAAAAGCAAAGCTGAAAGAAAATAGAGTCTGTAGAATTAGAGATAAGAGTAGATGAAGTAGACACTACAATAGTTACAAGATAACAGTTAAGTGGGGATAGCAAGGTTCTCAAGGTCTCCTGAGGCTCCGTTGCTAAGTGCCCATGCAGCAGGGGGTTGGAGGCAGGGAGAGAGATTCAGCCCCGTCCATGTCTGGGCGGAGAGAAGGCGGGGAGTGGGGAGGGATCTTGAGCTGAGAACCAATCAAAGGCTAAAGATACACCCACTGGAGAAGGGGTATTTAAGATGCATTCTTCCAGTAGGGTGGGGAGGGAAGCGGGAATTTCGATTTCTGTAACTTTCCCTCCCAGCGTGCTGGATAAAGCATACCTATCTCAAAACTCATCTGGGTTCTGAGTGTGAATTCACCGAGTCACCAGCCAGCTTGGAGGAGCAGTTTGTTATTTTTCTTTATTGAGCAATATTGTCAGGTTGTTGTTGTTTGTAATTGGGTTGTATCTTAGTGGGGTTTCCATAGCTTATAGAGCCCCTTTGCTAAATAAACTGTTTTGCTGTTGTATCTCTATTGAGGCTCTTGTCCTTGCGCCCACTAGCGTCCAAACCAGGACACCTGGACAGGCTGGATAGATGGGCTGAATCCAACGGCATGGGGTTCAACAAGCCCAAGTGTTGGGTCCTGCTCTTTGGCCACAACAACACCATGCAGCCCTACAAGTTTTTATCAGAGTTGATTGTAATCCAAGGACAGTAACAACAACAAAACTACACACCAAATTTTAATTTTTAATGCTTCATTGCTTTTCCTTCAGTTTCAAGCAGTTTCACTTAACAGCCTGAATGAGCTTGGAAAAGATGTGCAAATTTTTTTTTCCGTCACACAGGTTTTAAGTCTTTAAACATATTCAGCAACTCTTTCGAATTATGCTCTTATGTCTCAGTTACTCCACTGTAGAAAAACATACAGAATGGTACAGTGTCATCTATGGAAACTCCTTTCCCAGGATGAGTTATCAGTATTGATGTTGTCCATTGCCTTTTAGGAGATCTTTCAAGATGTTTAGTGGATGTTGCAGAACATGGGAGATTGAATTCTGGACGAAAAAGGCATAAGTTGTCAGATGGTTGTTTTCTTTCTTCCGTGTCTCATTTTGGTGAACTACATAGCTTAGTATAAGTCTGTTGCATGAATCTTTCCCACCAAAAATTTTAGCCAGGCTAATTATTGATTGTGTGTGCAGTCCAGAGATGGGAAGTGGGATCTGCTCTCTCCATCTCTTATTGTATGTCTTGATGACTTTTATGATTTGATAACCATGCTGTATTTACTCTTTATTGGTACTTGATAAAATATTTATTTGATAGCATGTAGCAATTTGATTTGTGCTAGTATGTATAGTAGCATTTTCTGTACGTATTTTTAAGGAAATAGAAGACTTCAAAGTACCAAATTAAATGGGTGTAGATAGAAATGTAGATAGAAACATAATTTGTGTCTTTCTGCGCTTAAAAGCCTTCAATATTTAGTAACACTTTTTTTCCTTCCTAATTCCTACTACAAAATAAATCAGTCCTATTTCTGTATTTTTCATTGTCATAATTGAAGATCTGGAGGATTAGGCCCATGGTGGTTTTATGTTACCGAAATTGTTTCTATACCTGTATTTCAGAAGACTTTTTATTTAAAAATGTAAATGTGGATGTCTTATAAATGTTCAAGCAAAGTTAAATTTTACATTTTCAACATTCTGATGTTGGTCTCTGATAATATATTTTGATACATGGATATAGAAGAAGATATTTGGAATAACTGGAATCAAGTTTGAAAATTCAGTGTAAAAATAATTAGTTCTGTGTAATTAAAAGAAAATTCCCATGTGGGAAGACAGTTCTTGAACTAGTCACATCAGAGCTTCTTATAACATACTTTGAAGGATTTTTTTTTCACAAGTGCTCCTGGAAACAGCAGGATCACTGACTTATCTAGTAGTATTTCACTTAATAGTAACCTTGTGTAGAAATGACCATCAAAATGACTTAAGTAGATAATTTAAGTAGTTGCTGAAGTGACTCATCAAGGGTCATCTAAGTAGACTCGTATTAGCCATGATACCGATTTTACTGGCAAGGAATGTTTTCAAACAGTAACCCAGCATAGACTGCCTGCTGTAAATCCTACACAATTATTTTGCAAGGGTAAAGTAAAGCTAACCATTCTTACTTTGTTTTGAAATAGTATACAAATATTTTAAATTTTCTTTTAAAATGTCTCCATCTTCCAGCAGTGTAAACATCTCAAATTGTGCACTTTTGTGCAAAAGAAGACTAAAATGGTTGCAAGGTAACTTCTTTTGGCTCCTTTTTTTTCTTTTTTTTTTTTTTTTTTTTTCTCTTTGCTACTCAGCTGTCTTCAAGAATAAAATGGTTGTTGCTTGAGAACATGCAGGCAGTGAGTTCTAGGCTGATCTGAAAGTAAGATGAAGTGGAATTATAGAAAGAATTCATGAAAACTGAAATAACAAGAGTGAGCATCAAGGAAAAGAATGGAGCAGAAAGGGAAAGACACATATGAAGAAAGGGAAAGGCCAATATTAATGACACAAAAAAAGAACAAAGATGCTTTTATGGTACATGCCAGCTGCAGCTAGTAAAATTGCTATTTCGTTTGCCCATGTGAATTAAGATTTTGATCTTTACATAGTGAAAGTACAACATTAATTTTCATTATTTATTGGTGAGAAAGGAAAACTTGCTTTCCTGCAAGCTGGACGTTTCAGTTTACACTTCTAATGATATCAGCACTTTGGCATAAAATTTCTAATAGGTAAAAAAAATAAAGCAGCTATTTTTCTGTATTGTCTTATCAGACAATTGCTGCTAACTGTTCTGATGTGCTTACAGTATACCAAATCGTTGTACAGCAATGGCAAGGCCTGCAGACCTAAGCATTCCTGTATTCAGGAATTTTCATAGTAAAAGCACCAGTTTCAAGGCACAACACTCAGCTTACAATAACCTCCCACAGATAAGCCATGTAATTCAAGTGCAACTCCTAGAGTATCACTCTACATATTTTTTCCATAATTAGTTTGCAGAGTGGAAGCCTTTTCTGGGATGGGGGAGGTTTGGTTTCACTTGTATTTTCTAGTCATCAGATATAGGCTATTCTAGATATGAATTCAAAAATGTCAAAATACCAATTAAACCCTAACAGTCCTGCCTTGGAGTAGAGGACTGGACGAGATGAAGTTTTAAATCCTACTTTTTCAAGTCCTTATTCTAGAAAGAAATGGTTTTTTCTGATTTTTTTTTTTTTCCCGAGGAAGCAGTGTAGTCTGACCACCAGCTATGTCTCATTTATGCAAAAGGAGATAAGCTATCAGTCAGCTGTCAGAGCTGAAGATCTGTGATGACACTATGGCATGCAAAAATAAATGGCGTGGTGGTATTTGATGGTCCATGAACCCTTTAAACATTAAAAGTAATATCAGCACTGGCTATCACTGCACATTTCTCTCTTTTTTTCCATAGCAAGAAGAATTTTTACTCCTAATCAGAGTTTCTTAGGCTATAACCTGTTTTTGAAATGTTCTTCTGCTAATGTGCTGGAGAACAAGACTTCGCATGTGCTAGCATTCTCAATTTCCTTTGACATTCATGATTTTCTAGTGCAGCTGCTTTTTTTCCTTTTTTTTTTTTTTTGGTTGAATGTCAGATCTCTGTAAGGCCAACAAAAATGTCCCATTGTCAGGGAGAAAAAAAAATTCCAGGATGTGATAAGTGGAATTGATTTTTTTTAACACTCTTTTTACTCTTATAGTAACTTGAGTAGCATGCAGAGTTTCAGAACAAGATGCGGTATGTGTTTATTTTGGCAATAGCTGCCATATGCCATTTTTCTTTTTTTTTCAGTCGTTTTCTTTCATAAGGAGGGTATAATGCTAACAGAATATAACGCTAAAGAGAGTCACCTTAAATACATTCCATTGTGGTATTACAAACTGATGCAATCAAACAGCTTGACAGCCAGGATAGCTGTACCTAAGTACATTCTGCATATAAAATAGCTGTTAAACATAACAGAGCCTTAAAGCTAGTTTTCAAAGATGTGTGAAAGAAAGAGGCAAATAGAAATTTCCTTAATATTGGACTATGCTGTCAGAGTTTCTGGAAGATTGATGATAATACAGTGGTAGCCAGCCACTGCCGTCACTTACTATTAAAAGCCATACATAATTATATGCTTCTTGATGTATCTTTTTGTGCTGGGCTATGTGGTCATCTCCCTGCAAAATGGACATGAGTCATGCCTAAGACACTCATGTATTTTTCTCCCTTTTTACTGAAAAGGTACTGAGGCAGAGACAGTGTAGTACAAAAGCTTCTCACTGCTGTTGGAGGGCAAAGACGGTAACGCTAAGACTGATTCCCATTGAAATCAATAGGAATTGGGTGCTTTGCACTTCGGAATGTGGGTCTGCCTTCTGGCTGTGCTGCAGAAACAATGTTACTGGGAGGAACCACAGATGGGATAAGATCAAACAGCACATTTTGGGTTCCACTTCCTTTCTCATGTTGATCCTACCCATTGTTTGAACAGTGCTACTTAGCTCTCAGGCCACCATCAGTGATGAGTTTGCTGACAGCTTCTTCTTTGTAAGAGTCAAGTTGAGCTTTCCATTAGCAGTAACTCACAAAAAGGCTCCTTACTTTATTTGTGTCATCTACCTTTATTTTGATTCTGTGCCAGTTACAGATGTGTCAGTGCATGATGCATATTGTTTCTCACTTTTTTACTTAAAAAAACTAACTTCAACCAGTAGCATAGATTTTGCATTTGGTATTTAAGAAAGCTGCTGATTTCTTGGTTTATGTCAGTATGCAATGAAATCTAAATATCTCCCTCTATTAAAAAAAAAAAAAAAAAGCGTGAGGAAAGAGTTTTAATCCTGAATTTGTGTGGTGGTATGTTTCATAGCTGCCATTCCTGCAAAGGTGAGGTGACAGACAGTGACTCTGAGTCCTCCTCTCTAAAACTTATGTTCTCTCTTCTGGATGCCTGTAGTTCATGTGCTCTGAAAGGAAATGTAAAACATACTTGGTGTTTATATCTACTGTCACTACACTGTGCAAACACAGCCATCAATTTCTTCTGAGCTGCAGTCTGCCTTGAAGAATTTCTTGTGGAGCTTCCCACAAAAGAGAGTCTACAGATGGAAGTTGCCTTCAGTTTCAGGTGGAAACTGAAGATAGAATTTGCTTATTGACAAAAAACCCCCCCAAAAAACCCCAACCCTCAATAACAACCTGAATATATTTAAAACAAATTTTTATTACAGCAAACATGAATGTATGAAAGGTGACATGGAGATAGTAATTCTCCCAACAATATCATTCTGCATGGGATATGTGCTCAGGATTAGTTGATAGGAAAGAGACTGTTCTATTTTGTATCTTCTTCCCTCTCTTTCTACAGCATGGCCTCTTGGTTATTGCTTATAAAAGCATTTGAGCTGAAACTAAGTAGAGAATAAAAATCCCAGAAAATCTGAGACATTTTTAAGTCTTAGCATTTTATTAGTGTTAGTTGTTTCCTGGATGCATGGATGACCAAAGCATTTTTCCAAAACAATCTCTCAATGAGGCTGTATGTCTGTATGATATTTTATATTTATGTACTTATAAAATAACAAAATATATTTTGTATACAAAAAATAATATCTTTAGCTTAAATATACCTGTACTGCAAAATAGAATTAGATGTTGCTATTTTGTAATATATTGCTTTCAGAAAAAGTCAAAAGGGAAAACTATTAATCTTGGCAGATTAATAGGAGTTTCTCACAGCCTAACTATTTCTCCTTAGATTTTAGTATAATTTGAGTATGTAAGATCATTAAGTTAGGCAATCAAAATGTGGAGTAATGAATGTCTTGCTTCTCATCATTTTGAAACAGCATGCTTCAGGATGCCTTTCTTAGAAGTTTGGCACAATTTGCACTGAGAGAGATGTAATTCCCAGGATGCTTCTCAGCTTTTTCATATCACTGCTTTCCAGTGGTGATCCATAGTTTCTAATAAAACCTAGCCTACTCACAAAAAATTTAGTGTCTCAAATAGTTGAGAAGGCAAATTGCTAGTTCTGGTGTCTTTATGAATTCAGAGCACTAATGACAACTACCTGTGACTGTACCTACACTACAGTCAATGGGATGACAGCAACACTCGCAGACTGATCTAGCTAGCTTAGGCAACAGCACTGAAGTTACAAGAGCATTGGATTTGGCTTCAGCTGTACAAATCTGGGCAGTATCCTGGTACTGTGTGGTAGCTGAAGCCTCTTCAGTGGTACTTTGCTTTGAGCTATTTAGTGTAAGTCAGCTTCAGTCCTACCTTTGACTGCAATTTACAGTCTAAAACCTATTCTGAAGCAAGAGGAGATTCTAATACTAATGAAAACATTAATCTGAAGAAGCAAAACACCCAAGATGAAAGAGGTGTGTTACACCTTATGATTACTTGCTTGAACTTAAAACTTAAAACTTGACAGGGAAATGCTAACATTGCAGCATCAGCAGTCAGACAGTATCTGTCTGGATTTTGGACTCACCTTGACCAAGAAGCTGTGTTTACATGCAGTTCATATAGACTGTTTTCTTTGTCTTTTTCTCCAGACTAAACTAGTTTCAGCATGCTTTGTGTCACCTATTATTATTGTGATAGTTGCACTTATTATTGTCATTAATGTCATATATATATGAATCCAGTTCCAGGAGCTCATGAAATCTGGAAAAAATTCACATGCATGTGACTTTTGTTTGCTTCCTGAAGTTTTGACTCAATGGAGGTTCACATTTTTAAATTTTTCTTTATAAGAATGAACTTCCTTATAAATCCCTTTTAAAAAAGCCAATGTCCTCATTCTTCCAAGAAAAATGTAAGAACCTGGGTTTGAATCCCCTCAGCTGAGTAGTCTTACTTCCTCCCTTAGTATGCCAGACTCTAGACAGCTGTGGAAAAGATAGGGGATGCCACCTTCTGCTTTGGTAGCGCTTCTAAGTAAAAATGTGTTATGCCTAGTGTTTTAATCTGGTTTTAGGCTTGTAACACCATCTGTTGGGTTGATCAGAGGAAAAAGCACAAAAAAGACCTTTTAGCTTGTGATCAATAGGCATGAGACAGGCCCTTGAAATGCTCAGCTGAACCAAGATCTTGGCATGCAGGGTGGCAGAACGTCTGGCACTTGGCTAACATCACTGGTGAGAGTTAAAGCACCAATGACTTTCAGATGGCAGAGCTTTGAAAGCAGATTTGTATTTATAAATACAAATGTTACTCAGAGCAGAGCCAGTTGGTATGAGGTAACGTTACTGTGCCTCAATAGATCTCTATGCTCTGTCCTCTTAGTATGTGGCAGACACAAGTAATTTGAGTGAGTGTACTCCCCAGTGAAGAGCCGAGCTGCTGTGAGTTACATGGCATTTTTTTGGTTGACTTACACAGCCAATTACTGTAGGTCAACTGAGGTGTGATACTTGTTTAGCTTCCAGCATTTCATTTGAACCTTTAAGCCTTTAGACACCTAAAAATCTCTGTGGATGTGGAATTAATGATGTATACGCAACTTATCTGAAAATGCTTTTATCTAGCAGTTGACCAGGGAAGACACTTAAGCCTACATTTGAATGAGAGGGGAGCAGCTGGCAGGGCATTTTTCCACACTGCTTTGGAACTTGCACTTTCCTCAATACCAAAATAGTTCTGACCCATGCTGCAGTGACCCACTTGTTTTTCTTAGCAGTAAGAGGTTGAAAGGATTCTGGTAGAAGATTGTAAATATATCTTTTCAGCTGTTGGGCTATGTTTATTATCCAGTAAAAGGGAGCTATGGCTTTAGTATATCTCTGTAACTGACACTCTAAAAATAAAATCTCAACCAAAGGCTAAGTGTCTCTTTCTTTAGAGTGATTGTATTCATATGGAGCACAATAATGGAATCATACATGGAAAAGGAGACAAATCCATTTTGCTGAGAACTGCATAGCAGTGTATATGTATCGAGATACTGAGGATGACATTTGCTAATAAATTGAGGGTAAGTTCTCAGTGAATATTTATTCTGTAATTTTAGCTACAGTAAATCTGCGTAATATTGGATTGCTTTTTGTTTCCTTCCTATGAACACACACAATCACTCTAGGTAGCAAAATATTTGAGGATGGAATTGTGATTACAAAAGCCAAAAAAATGGGAATTATTTATTCAGTAAGTAGACTTTCACATATTAAAGGCTGTAAAGACATGATGAATGTCAGGACAGAAACAAAGTCTTACTGAAGACAGTATAACTGTGAAAAGAAGCAAAAAGCACAAAACTGCCATTTGATTGCTCAGTATAAGAGAGTAACTTCTACTTTGTGTTATAACTCTCTTACCTCACTTTCTGTCAAAATTTTAGGGAGGGTAGGCAGAAAAATGTATTACAAGGCTGTCCTAACTCTATATAGAAGATGATGATCTCGTATCTCATGAACAAATATATCCCAAGCTTCAAGATGCCATCAGATCATATTTCATTTGCATCATAAGTTATAAGTGGTCTCTTCATTAACTTTTCCCCTCCTTCCATCACCTTCTACCTTCCAAAGTTCTTCTAAATAGATTATATCTCTTCAGAGTTATATTTGCTTTGCTAATGGCTATTTTTGGCCTATCAAATGGCTTGGTCTACCACTAAAGCTCTGCTTCAGTGTCTTCTCTATTTAGGAACTTACTTAGAATGTAAATTTCAAAGCCCTGAAGTCCCATTTCCTTAAGTGACTGATGAGCCTAAGTCACTACTGCTCCTCTTGAAAATTTTAATTTTGGCCTTTCTTCTTTTTAGAAATGACTGGCTACACAAAGAGAATAAGCTTGAACATTTTTCTCTTAGGCATGCTTTAAAATGCAGCTTTCCTCTGTTTAAAGGAAACCAAACTCACCTTCTCTCTACAGAGTAGTTTGATGTGTGCTGGACTAACTTGAATTTGATCTCATGGCTAAGATCTTTCTTCTTCTCAAGGCATCTTACAGGGGCTGCTGAAGATTTCCTGAGAAAAGCAGTCTGCTGCCTCAGAGAATGTGTATGGGTGGAAATAGAGCTCTAATAAAAATACTTAAATTTATCTTTGCCTGGAAACAAGATCTTGATGAAATAGCAGCCAGCAAGACATAGCCCTGTGATTGTGATGAGGATGCAGAAAGGGACCTCACATCTGTTAGTCACACTAGTATGGACTGTAAGTGCAGTGCAAGTAAGCACTTGAGTCTTCTATTGTATTAATTTCTCCAACTTAGTTTGGCAAGACTAATAAAAAATCTGTTGCTTACAAAGAGTGAGGAAATTGTTTACAATAGACAGAGAGGAAGACATTAATATTTTTTTTTAGGAATAATGTGTACCATTCTCCTTTCCATGTTCATGAAGGATGAATTAAAAGTGGAGCAGGTGCAGGCAAAGGCTACGAGGTTGATCACAGAAAAGGACAGCATATTATAAGAGCCCGTAAAAATTAAGTAAGTCCACATCTCTATAAATATGTTGGAGGGCATAATACAGTTAGAATGAAAATCAATATGGGGATAAGAATGTGTGCATATGAACTAAGCTAAAATAAATTACGATAAGGTTTTTTTAAACCACCTGTCCTTCAAGTACAATGTGTGAGAATGGAAGTCCTCACTTGGGACTCAGAAGTTTAAAGAAACAGTATTTTGATATTCAGATGATAACAACCTGGAGATTGAATTGATTGTTTTCTGTCCTGTTCCCATGTGGCTTTTATAAGAAGATATGGTAACAAAACTGTTAACAGTATCTCTGTTTTAGAATTCGCAGAATAGTTGAGGTTGTAAGGAATCTCTGGGGATCATCTAGTTCAATCCCTGCTCAAGCAGAATCAGCTGATTGGCAGGTTGCTTAGATCTGTGTCCATCTGTGTTTTGACTGTATCCAAGGATGGAGACTCCACAACTTCTCTTGACAACCTGATCCATGGTTTGATCACCTACACAGAGTAAAAAAAAAAAAAAAAAATTTTGCGTTCAAATGAAATTTTATGTGTTTTAATGTGTGCCAATTGCCTCTTACCCTGTCACTGGACATTACTGAGAAGAGTCTGTTTCCCTCTTTTTTTTTATTCACTCCTATATATACACATGGATAAGATCCATCTGAGCAAAGGATCTGGGTTGAACACTTGCAGCTATCTCAGCCTTTCACATCAGATGTTTCAGCCTCTTAATCACCTAAGCTGTTCTTTACTGGACTAACTTCGGTAAATCAGTCTTGCACTGGAGAGCTGTGGTGGTTTTGGCTGGGGCAGAGTTAATTTTCTTCATAGTAGCTGGTATGAGTCGTGTTTTGGATTTGCGCTGGAAACGGCGTTGATGATACAGGCATGTTTTAGTTACAGTTGAGCCATGCTGACGCAGAGCCAAGGCCTTTTCTGCTTCTCTGCCCTACCAGCAGCAAGGATGGGAGTGCACAAGGAGTTGGGAGGGGACATAGCTGGGACAGCTGATCCTACCCGCCAGAGGGGTATTCCATACATGCAGTGTCATGCTCAGCCTTATAGCAAGGGTAAGAAGGAGGAAGGCGGGAAAGTTTGGGGCGATGGGGTTCGTCTTCCCAAGTTAACCATTGTGTGTGATGGAGCCCTGCTTTCCGGGAGATGACTGAACACCTGCCTGCCCCTGGGAAGTGGTGAATGAATTCCTTCCTTTCCTTTGTGTACATGTGTGGCTTTGCTTTCCCTATTAAGCTGTCCTTTTCTCAACCCATGCGTTTTCTCACTTGTACTCTTCCGATTCTTTTTCCCATTCTGCTGGGGGGAAGTGAATGAGCAGCTGTGTGACACTTAGTAGCTGACTGGGGTTAAACAATGAGAGGAGCCCAGCAGTGGACACAGCACTCCATCTGTGTGTCACCAGGGCTGAATACAGGGGAGGGTAGGTACTTCGACCTGTTGGCAATGCTGTTCCTAATGCAGTCCTGAGGGCTCTTGGCCTTCATTGCTGCAGGGCACATTGCTGGCTCATGGTCAACATGTTGGTTGAAAAGACCCCAAGGTCCTTCTCTGCAGAGCTGCTTTCCAGCCAGTCAGCCCTTGGCCTGTATTGGAGCCTGGGATTATTAGGTTTATTAGGATTATTATTGTAATTATTAGGTTTATTTTTTTTTTTTAAGAGCTTTTTCTCTTCTTATTTCTCCTTCTTCTCAAGGTTGCTCTGGAAAGCAGTGCACCCTTCTGGTGTATTAGCCACTCTATCCAGGTTTGTGTGAAATTGCTGAGGAAGCACTCTTCACACCCTTCAAACATGACAGTATTAGACAGCACTGGCCCCAGTTCTGATCCATGGGGACACCACCAGTGTCTTGCCTGCAGCTGCACTTCGTGCCACTCTCTCAGCTTGGCCATTCTTGTTTTCAATCCACCTCACTGTCCACTGACAGTGACATTGTCAGCTTGTCTGTGAGGATGTTAGTGTCAAAGGCCTTATTAAATTTAAGATTGCAAAGAATTTCAAGCAGTTGTCATGAAATGGCTGTTAGTAGAACTGAGACAAAGTAGAATAACATATGGAAATTAGCAAGGATAGAAGAGATGTGGCAACCAGAAATAAAACTCCTTTAAGGTTAAAAGTAAAGATGTTTCTCAGAGCAAGAACTGATTCCATGAATTATGGAGTATATTTTGCACAACAGCTTGTATCCCAGGAGCTGTTACCATTAAAGTTGTTGATATAGAAGGATACAGAATAGAATTAATTAATAAAAATATTTGTTACATTTACAACAAATGACTGTTAATGCGTAGAAAAATTTGATCACTGTTATTGGTAGTAGGCTGTTTCCAACAGTTCATTATGTTGAAAAATAAAAAAATCAATGCCATTTTCCCAGACATTTTTTGTATGCTCTTAGTGCTTCCACAAAAGAATGCTCTGTGTGTCTAGTGGATAAAGCTAACTTCTGAAACAGGATTCCTGGATATTTGAATTACAGGAAGAGAAACCACATGATAAGAGGGAATGATTGTAGTGAGGTCAAAGGAACTAGACCAATAATGCAGAGTTATATTTGATTCTGCAGGCAGTTCTAAAAGAGCCTTAGGTTATAAGTGTCCTGTACTCCTGAATTAATTGTGATCTGCCAATGTCACTAATGTCAGATTTCCAGGTTTAAGTGTTTAAGCATACATTTATGCCTGTGTGAAAAAGCAACAGTGATAGTAATCTAAGACAACACTGAGTAAAGTTACATCTTAGTTAAAGAACATGTAATTATACTACAATAAGAATATATACAGCTGCATATAGCATGTAATTTTAAAAGAGGCTTTCTGTGAAATTTGATTAAAATTTCAAGCATACTCCTCTGTATTTTGAGAACAGCTTCTCAAATGTCTGTGTAAGTTTTCTTTATTTATACATGCAGTTTTAGTGAAATTTACATAGATACTCTTCTTAACACTAGAAAAAAATTTTAGTTGTTCTCAGTCATACAAATTATTCTTTAGTAAAAATAGATTCTTCCAGCTGAGGTACCTAATGCTGGAGGAAAAGGTAATCCTTCTAAGAGAAGAGGGGGGAAAAAAGGCTTACAAATCCAGTTTAGGCTGTTCAGATGCTCAAATTATGTCATCTTGAGTTTGATGTTTTGAGGCCTAAACAAGCTTTAAGTTGACAGTAGTGTAGATATGTATAATGACATCCTGTTCCCTTAAAGGCTTAAAACAAGAGAGGAAGCCTGTAGGCTCTGAGAAAGCTTGAAGTCTGCACTCACGGAATATGATATAAAATATTAATTAAGGCAGAGTTAACTCTTAGTCTGGCTCAGACACACCATCACTATCCCAAAAATGCCTCTAATTAAGAATAAAAATATTAAAAGAGTTAATTGCCCAAAAGATAAGCTTAGCTTTGATTACCAAAATTCATATAACAAGAGCTGTCTTCTCAATACAATGCTAATAGCACTTAGAGATTCTGCATGTACTATTCAGCAAGGAAGCATCCACCAAGGCTTACCCAAACCTTCACTATACTCCCACCCCCAGGCCAGAAAATGTGCTGAAGGACATTAGTTGTCTCAATCTCATATTAACCTGCATCTGCTTGGTTTGTGGTCTAAATAGTATTTCAGAGGAGGTGGAGCTTTAAAGTAACACTGACACCAAGAATTATTCAAAATATCCTTCTTCCATCCATCCTACATTTCTATTTGGACTTTCATAAGTTCCAGAGAATAGGAAACCTACTTCCTTCAGCCAAAAATAAAAGATACAGGTTACTTCTAATTTAATATACTAGTAATTGATCACATTCAAGTGATAAATTTTTTTTGTGTGTATGTTATGTACCACAGGAATGCTACTTTTAAATTGATCTGATTTAACTCTACTGAGTCATTTGGTTAGTTCTTTGATTAGTACCACCTGTTTTAGCTAGGATTTAGCTCTTCTAGCTAGACCTGGCTGAAGTGAGGTCTTAGCATTTACTCTAAAATCTGAGCATGTGTCCTAGAAATAGTGGTTAGAGTGGCAATTTTCAGAACTGCTCAGTTGGTATGGCGTAGGTAAAACCATGACCAGCAGGTATTGCAAGAAGATTTATCTCTAACAGTTTTCTGAATACATATTTCAGAGTTCTGAGATTTAAAAAGCCTGTAGATCAGATTCTATCTGGCGTAGGTGGATATCAGAAATACCTCCTCACAGCAGTGTTAAGGTGGGAAGAATAAATAGGTGGGGAAAAAATCCATCTGTTTCTTTAAACAACACTCAATTTGAATAACCACATTTTTTTCAACCAGAACTACACCAAAGCTCAAAGAGTCAGAGGGCTCATATACATTATACTTTCTTAGGCAGTATTTTTATCTGCTCCACATGGCTGCATGGTAACTGCTTTTGAAAGGAAAAATAGTTCAGTGAAGGTGTAAGTATTACTCTGTGTGTGCATCTCTAACTGATCCTTAATAGATGGATGTCTTATACCAGGGTGAGCCAATCCTATAACCATGGTTATAACCCTATAACCATAAAAGTCAAAAGCAAAATTCTCTCTAACTGGTAAAATGGGGTGGTTAAAAAGGATTTCTGAAAGGCTTTAGATAATAAACATTATTCAATTTACACTTTAAATTTAATGTTTTCATAAACATATTTACTAATTGCTTAGGGCCTTTGCAAGTGTTTACCCACTAATCTGAACAAACATATTGAATAATAGGAATATAAAACTTACTTCAAAAGTCTAGTTTGTTACAACTTGAAACTTTGAGTGAAACTGAAGGCCAGTTTTCTTCTGCTGAATCCTATCAAAGAACTAAGACCTGCAGAAGTCAAATGGTATTTGCTATATTTCCTCATGAAGTTTGAATTATCCCTTTTAAATACAGAATAGATTTTCAAGGAATTATGTCTACAGAGTACCTTCAGAAAGTTAATATATGTAAATGGTAGTTTGGTGATGGTCACTTCATGTTTTCTCACCACTTACTAAATGTCTTCAAGGCAATAGTGAGTTTCAGCCTAGATTTTGAAAAGCTTTCTGCCCTAAGAAATCCATCTTATTTTTTAGTCTCAGCCTATGCACTGTATAAATATGTTCTTTTAGATTTTCTTCCAAAATGAACAGAATTTCCTTATCCACATTTTGAATATGGATTCTTGAAACATCTTGCTGCCTTAGAGGTAGCAGACTGTAGTTTCTCTAAGTCAGAAGTTATTTTTCACATCTCTTTTTTCTGGTAATGGTCTTAATCAACTTGATTTTGTTACTTATGGGATCTAAATCAGAGCAGATTTGGAAAGGTGAGAGACTTCGTGGGTTTAGAATCCTCACCAGAGAAATCTAAGTGGAGTTTACTGCAGGGGGAATCATTAACTTGCAGTCATAAAACCTGTATTATATAGCTTACTTTTAAGGCATTAAACTGTAACTAAGCTGGATGGAACCATTTTGCTATTAAATGTTTTGTAGGATACCAGTGATTCTCCTTAATCTGTATTAAGACTAATTGTAAGTGTTGTGTAGTGTTTATCACAGAGACCAACTGAACTTAGTGCCATGGTTTAGTTGAAGAGGTGGTGTTAGGGATTAAGTTGGACTTGATGATCTCAAAGGTCTTTTCCAACCTAGTTGATGCTGTGATTAATTTTGCTCATGTGGCTTGCAAGGTCAGCTTTTCTATGACACTGTCACAATATCTCAGCCGGACAGGATGGAATCTTTTACATTTCTTGCATCCTAGTATAGACATAAGAAATGTGATCTATAATTTTGTAGCTTCTTATTTCTCTCTGCATATAAATTCCATTGCTACCTTAAGGCAGGCATTAGCTCTTCTGTTATTTGAACAGAGCCCATATTTTAGTGTATACATACCATCACAGTATTTCACTGTTGTCATGTAGTCCTTTGGGTAATCTGTTTACTCATCTGTCCTCTACTTATCTCTTTTATCCGCTGCTGAGGGACTGAAGATGATCTGATAGAGTGTTACTTTTGACTGAAAGTTTGTTTTGTTAGTTTTGCTGCAGATGTCTTCCTATGAGAATGTTAAAAAAGGTGTGGCCAAAATTGTTACAGGTTCTTCAGTGTACTGTTTCTGCAGGAAGGATTCCTTCATTTCTTGTGAGTTAAATGTTCTGGGGAAATGGCAAATCAGCTGCTTCATCTAAATCTTTTTTATGGTTCATTACCAGATTATGCTTAGTCAATTCCCTTTCTTTGGACAGACTTTCAAACCCCCATAAAAAGTTGAATCAGAGTAAGTCTGTTCCCACAAAACTCCTTATTCATTGGATTGGTAAACAGCAATAAAAACGTATTTTCAGAGAACTTTCAAATACCTAGAGTCAACACCTACTTTTCCAGCAAGGAAGCTTTATTGCTGGCACTGCAAAAGTGAAATCCTAATGTGAAACGTAAACAATGATGTAACATTTTTGTTAGCACATTGTCTGTGCTTTTAATGTGTACTAATGCACAGCCTGTACAGGTACTTCAGGATGGCGTCTGTGGGGTGTACATGCTGGAGTAGTAACCCTGTAATATATGTAGCAGCACAGGAAACCTCATAGACTTCTCAAGTAAGTCCACATATATGGAGTATCTCATTAGGCAGTTCCAGGTATTTCCAGCCTTGTATTTACAAGGTTCAGTAGAGATGATGGTGTAAATTGACATGTTGACTAGTACTGACTAGTGACTAAACACAGTTATGAAGATAACTAGTGTCACCTTGTTGTTTGCAAAATGTTAATCCATCCATTTAATACTGGAATCTGACAGAGAGTCTCAAAGACAGTGGAAATCCGTGGCCTTTTCTGCACGAAGAGACTTAGCTGGCAAACAATCTGTTGGCAGAGTGCAGCTAGCAAGTTCTTTTAGCAGAGTGCATTCACATTTGGTTGCTTCTGTTGGCAATATATTTCTTCATGGCTCCAGATTGTATTGGCAAAATATATGCAGCATGTAAAAGGATCTTGGTAACTGTGTCTGTAGTGCTGTGTAGTACTTGTCTTGAAGCCAAACGTGCTAACTATTCATTCTGCACTTGTTAGGGGGCTGCTGTTGCTGAATCTGGGGGCACATGAAAACAGCCAGTTCTCCAGCAGGAAAAATACTGGATAGTGCTGGAATTTTAAAGGGCATTCAAGAGCAGCCTCACTGCTTTGTGGATAGGTTGTGTGCCTGGCTAATTCTGTTGTCTGTGCAGATGAGATAGTTCCTTGTCTTTAGGACAGCTGTGTCATCACGTGCTGTGACGCATATGAGGGTTGTATGGTCTAAGTGTAGACCCAAGTATATTAACACGCCATTATTTGACATGCAACTTGGTGAGACTGCTGAATATTGGATTCTGAGTGAGTATCCTTCACAAACTATGGAACAGTGTATTAAAGCCGCAGAAACCGCTTCCTCAAGGCTGTATTTAGCATTCTCCACATTTTCCCATTCCAATCATAGGATTATTTAGTTTGGAAGGCACCTCTTGGATGTCATCCCCTTGCACAGAGCAAGTTCAAAAGGATCGGGTTGCTCAGATCCATATCCAATTAAGTCTCCTCCAAGTCTTCTCTTATAAAGTCTGGACAAACACAGTTCTTCCATCCTCTCTATGGGCTTCATCTCTTGACGTGGTAGCCTTCTTCTGAACTCACTCCAGCACATCAACATCTTTCTTGTGATGAGGAGCCGAAATCTAAACATGGTGCTCAAAACTATCTATAAAATAGTGAAGCTACACTTGTAATTGGAGTTTTTTTGTCCATTGCAGGAGGGACAAGATTTTGTAGAGCCAAGATGTTGAAATGGTTCTGATGGTGAAATGGTTCTACTGCTGAAACGGTTCTGAGAGTGAATGACACATTTTGTATAATACATAACTTCTGCAACTCTTGTGTACTTTGTGAACCTATTCAAGTGGATAAATAACGTGTTTTTACTAACTGTTGAAGTCAGAGACATGCCAGTTATAATGCACTTACTGTCATGGCCTTACTTAGATTCACGAGTTCTTGAATCCAAGAGTTAGTGAGATTAATCACAGAAATATTTGCTTTAAAAATATCTTCCAAAATTGTCCTCAAGAGGTGTTATTCCTCTTAGGCGTCTATTTTATGATAAGAGGAATTACCCTTTTTGAGTCACAGCACTTCTTCCCTTACTAAAGAGTCCCTATACAGCTGGTGAGAATGGACATCTAATTTCCACCTTGTTAGACAGATTTATCAGGACAGATGGATCCTACTCATCCATAGTAGTTAAAGCAATATATTTTTACATTAAGGAATTCTAAGTAGTGGCCACTCTAGACATTTCAGTGCCCTCTCAAAAAAGGGAGAGACCCTATTTCTTAGGGCAATATTTTACAATGTATTCATAAAAAGGTGTTTTGAATATATCTACAGGAAATAAACAGTGGGAAATGTAAGACTTTACATTAGGCATAATGTGAGGAATATGGATGGGGTGAGGTCTAGTGTTCCATCCCCTATAAGTTTCATCCAGTTTAAAGGCTGCTCTGTATTCTGCCAGTTAAAAATTTCCTGAGGGACCTTTTCCAAAGGGAATGGGGCAGATTATTGCAGAAATTTATACTTTGACTTCTACTTACTTCTGATCCCAATTTAACTGTATATTTTCATTTGTTGGCTTGTCACAACTTGGGGTCTTCCGTATGGATGGGAGAAACAGTGACTACTATCACTTCTATTTGTTTCACTGAGTAACACAAAGCCAAGTTTTGGTCTCACCAAGTTAAGTTTTGGTCTCACTAAATGCATAGAAAAACTGCCAGGGATTTTAGTGACATTAAGATTTCTCCACTGTTAAGTTATGGCTACTCTGAACTTTCTTTTCTCTGCACTTCTGCCCTGCTGTGTTGTTGGGTTTTTTGAGAACAAGAGGAAGTGCTTTCCCTTTTTTTTTTTTTAAGTCAATAAATCTGAATAGGGTTTTGATGTTAAATCACTGCTTGAGATTGCTCCTGTAATATGTAATAGTACCATCTAAGAAAGTATCAGCCTATGGTTATTTACTGTACTGTGTTTCACATATGTAATAGGAGTCTAGAGGCAACAGACAGTTGTTCTGACAGGTGATTTGACAACAAACTATTAAAACTGTCATCCTGGCCTTACCAGACCACAGGACTAATGGAGCAGATACAGTTTGCCTTGCCATTAATTCACTAAAATTGTCAACACTGTTGGAAACTCTGCTGATGTTTGGGGGAACCATTGTCAACTTTAATCATGCTTATGTCAGAATATTTTATTTGCCACTGTAAACCAACTGGTAGTGGGTTCACTGGAGGAGTTAAAAGAGCTGTAAATCCCACTCTCCTTCCCTGCCATTGTCATCACTCAGTGTGGTGTGCGCTCCTCATTGCATGGTGGGACACTGTCGTGTGGCTGTATGCAGTGTACCAATATATGATGCATGTGTATACAATGCTGATTATGATTGTAAACTAAAATCGATGATTGAAACTTTGGGGTTGGAGTGTGTAAGCAAAGGTGAGGGGAAAAAGGAAAATGAACCTCAGTTGTTATGTTTTTTAGGCATTTCATAATGCTTCCATTATGAACAGGAAGAAAGAATTAATTACACAAAATGAAGCTTCATGTTTGGAAGCTGTACTCTGCAGGAAGAGCTCTGTTGACTCAATCAGATGAAATTCCTGCAGAAAGCCATCTCCTTTGCCAGTGAAGTAAGTCTAATAGCCTTTCAGGCTAAAACAAACTTTTAATGATTTGTAACAACACTATGGTTCTACAGAGACAACAACGTGTCCATAAATTGAAACTAGTCATCTGACAGTTCCCATTTGTCTGACCTACTTTCTACTTGCACTCTGTAAGCAACCACAAGAAGAAAATTTTGGGAAGACAGAAGAAGAGTCAGTCAGAGGAGAAGACAAGAAAGACAGAATGTTAAGTATCTTACACATGCTTTATATCTCATTATTTATAACCAAAGAAAAATGAGAGGTGGACCAATGAAAGAATACTAGTGTCTAATTAAAGAGAAGCCCAGAAGAGTCATTCCTTTCTCATGGCTATCACCACTGACTGACATGGGGGTGGCTATCTCTGGAGTCATTGTAAGGCTCTCACTGCTTTTTATTTCCTAAAATGGATGAGAAAAATAGTCTGTGTTCTGAGAAAAACTTCTTCCTCAGGTGTTCATATCCCGCTTGCCAAATGTTGCTATTCCCAAAACCAGGATGGCAGAATGCATGTCAGCATGCCAGTCTTCCCAGTCAACAGTCTGGCTCACAAGACTAATTTTGTTTGTCTACCAGATGGTGAGGCAGAGAGCTAAAGCATACTTTTCCACACTGCTCCATGCACCTAAACATTGCCTTTTTGACCTCATTTATCATGCAGCTGAAACTGGAACCTTTGTAGTATAAGCTACTCAGTCATGTTCTACAGCTTGCAGACATAACACAATCTTACTAGATGTTGGTTTGGAACATGTGGGATATAAACCACGCTGATCAGTAGGTTCTTGAAATTGCTGCTCTTTTTGCCAAAGGCAGGATATCTATTTTACTCAGAAGCTGAAAGTTAAAAGAAAGCACTGAACTCTTTCTTTTCCTATTGAATTGAAAATCCAAGCCACTTTTTTCTTAGTAATTACAGAGGGTTTTTTTCCTGTGCTTTGCAATATCCATGGCTAGTTTTTAACCTGCTACAAAAACTATTAAAAGTCTTACTGATGCTAGGAAGTTTACTATTAATAGTAAAACAGCCCAGTTTGCAGCACTGCCAACACAATGCACATCCTGATCTGCCTTGGCTTTTGACATTCAGGAAAATGATTAACTTGTAAACTTGTATGGTTTTCCTCATGAATGAATTCTGCAAGAAATACATGTGTGAGTACAGCTTCAATGCGTAGACAAGGCAAATATGCAAATGTTCGAAAGCACCATTATGCTCTCCAAAATATTTACAAGTCAGGTACATACAGTTATGAAAAACGTAGATTCCAGTGGATGTATGCATAAAGGAAGCCCTGTAGGTCAGTGAGAGCTGTGTGCTTGGATCTGGTGCAGTACCTAGCACTCAGTTTTGAAATAACTGGGCAATAAGACACAGTGACCACGTGAACGCAGTAGTTATAACACTCAGCAGTGCTTATGTGATGACTGACTTCTTGCCAGAGCTAAACACAAGAGCTGTGCCATTCAGCTAAGGAGCACACGTTCCGGAGCAGGAAGCAGGAATAGCTCATGTTCTCTCTGGATTTCTAAAGGAGAATATGTGTTTGCACACTGTGAAGACTAGAGTGCCACTGAGCTTCCTTGTCTCCTGGAGGGCTGCTCTGCTCTGCTCTGTCTCCACCATCCTTTCCTCTTCCTTCGTTACCTACCCAATGGACACAGTAATTTTGCTGGGGAACATGGAGACACTCCAGTAGCAATTTCTATAGTAATATAAAGCCTGGTCTACTGTACATAAAATTTTAATGAAAAATATTTTTCTTTAAAGTATTCTCTTGCTTTGCTATTTGCACTGCTATTGCATCTTAACTGTGTGATATGATAATCATAGCTTTGCTAGCTTTTGCAGCTTTGCCAGTGAAGGAGCTGATAACATGGCAGCTTTCGGGAGCAACTTACATGAAGTCTTGAATCTAGGCTGTATAAAGCCTAGAGAGGGAAAAAAGGGCAGTAGGGAAGCCATGAAAACATCTACCTTCCAGAACATGTAAAAGCTGAGATAATCTGAGACCAGCGTAGAACATTTTATAGGGCTTTTCTATAATTAGTTGTTTTTATTCTAGCCTACAGATGACATACTGTAAACAGGATTGATGAGCTAATTAACAGTGCCAAAGAGACCAAGTACCCAGCTTTGGCCAAAAACAACCTGAAAAAAAATAATGGAAAAAAGGAAGTCCACTCCCATGCTGAAAGCATAGGGTCAGTCACACCCAGCATCTGTGGTGGCAGTGGGAGGGATTTATAGGCAGAAGTGGAAGTAGTGGGAGCCAGGCTATGAAATTTCTGGGCATTGGTCTTTCCATTAATTGCTAATGTGTGAAAAGTACCTGGCAAAATCTCAACAGGAGGGTTTATAGCCTCTTTTCACTTATCCTTTTTCTCCTTTTCTTATGTAGGATCAAATGAGGAAGATTTGATCACTCATTCTGCCCTGATTTTCCCTTGGTGAGAGGAAAGCAATCAAGACTATCTAACTAAAATAGCAGTATCTTGTTAACTCTTTTTAATCCAGGCTTGTGGATTAGTCTAACTCAAGCCACAAAAGAAAGCAAAGATATACTTACTGCCTCATACGAAATGACCAACGTTGACTTCTATACATATCATATTTATGTGTTTATTTCTCTGTGTTTGCTGATTCATACAATGCTACTGTACAGCACAGAGATTTTAGGTAATACTCCAACTGTTTAAACAAGTTCACAGCAGCTTGCCAGCTAAACCTACTGAAGTCTTGTGCTAATCAACAGAAGTGGGCTGCTAATGTTGCTTGCACTGTTTCTTAGCAAAGGTATTGAAAGTGTTAATTTTGTGCAAACTCTAGTGTTGGCAGACAGTCAAAATAATACTTCCAGAAACGTATTTTTGTAAGGTCCATCTAATATGTACGGACACTGTCACCAGTGGCATATTCAGGATGAAAATTTTTATAAGGACCTTAAAGAAAACTGTCTTCAATAAACTCTTTTTTTTTTTTTAAAGTGTGTCTTTGGGTTCACAGGAACCCAACTTTTTATATTGGTGTCCAGCAACTGCTGCTAAGGTTTTTTTTTTTTTATCTAATCTAAGAAAAAAGGGTCATTAGGTCAAATGCTTATGTTACAGCCCCATAGAAAAATGTTTACGAAGACTTTATGAAAGAGGTTTAATTTATGGTTTTTTTTTTTTTTTTTTCTTTTTTTTTTTTTTTTTTTAAAAAAAAAGAATTTAAAGTAATTCAAAACTTTTCTGAAAATATTGTATATAACTTTTTTAAAAAACCTAGTTCTTCACAGTGGTAGGGTAATATCTAGGAATATGATGAGGTTTAACTTCAGAATCTTGTACATTATGATGATCTTGATTCAGAAACTTAGGGAATACTTGCTGACTGTGGTACAACCTAATGACATAGTCTGTCCCTTCAAACTTGACTCCTGTAGCAGCAGATGCAATCTTGTGCATCTTGACGATGAGGGAGTGGCTGCATCAGTTGAAATGATTTGCTTTAGAAATGATTTCATACTTAAGCCTTCTTTCACCACATAAATTCCATACTGATTTTATGTCAATAAATTAAGCCATATGATGATTTAGCCACATCCCTGTTAGTAGATCCTAAAGCAGGTTTAGAGTATACATATTTCACCACTTCCAAACTTGCAGTGTTGTGATTAAACTATCTGCTCGCAGTGTTGGTGACTGGGGAAGGAGCAGACAAGGAAGCCTGTCAGTAAACAAACATCATTGTAGAAATCTTATCACAAATGTCAACATATAAAAGAAAATGTGATGTTAAAATGCACATCTTAATTCACAAGGATTAATTAAAACTTTTTACGGTTCAAATTTTTTAGTATCAAATTTTGAAGAACAGCAACAAGCAATAGCTCTGTTTAGCTGTCATTTTCAACTATTTAGTGCATGTTTCTGAGACAGGATGAATACCATGGTGATGCAAAAATTGACTTTGGTGCATGAAAGGCATGTACAAAAAACTAGCACTATGTGAAGGATCTCTTTGGATCATTATGGTCTCAGCTCTACTGGCCTCTTTTGAATGTCCAGCACTCCCAGTGACATTGATGCAAGTTCCACATGTGCAGGAGAAAGATGGGCTGGTCAAGCAGAGGACTAATGTGACATGTAGCAGACCTGATGCAGTTTTCCTTCTTTGATTCAGAATTGATCATTTAGTCACTGACCCTTCACTGACTGCTGTCAGTGTGAATTATGCCACTGACTGTCATGGGGTGAGAAGTCTTCTGTGTTTCTGCCTGTGCTGTGCCTGTGTGTTCTGGACTACTGAGAAACCTAACACTGGTTTTATCACTCACCCATTCCTATGAAGCCATGTTGTTGCCCACTTAGATACCTTTTGTTAAGTATGTGTGGGTGTCCTAACTGTCTGAAACTACTATCATTTTCTTTTGCAATGTATGATGTCCTAACTCCCTTAAGAAGCACTTAGGAGTTGTCTTGCAAGAAGGGCAGATGTGATAAATGTTGGTGACCAACTAAGTGCAGCATTGTCACCCTGCCCATATGGTCTGTACATGTGTACACTTGGTCCCATGTTAATGGGAATGTAGGTCTGAGTCCCCTCTCCTCAGTCTTCCCTATAGCTACCTCATGTATGTGACTGAATTTGAAAGTTAAACCAAAGCGCAGTTTTGAGCCCAAAATATTTTGTGGGCGCAATTTCTGCACTTCATTTCCCCAGCTCAAAAAATGGATGAAACAGGAGGACGTTTCTGCTATTTCACCGTTAATGATGGTCCCACTTCCAATTAAAATAAAGCAAGGCTGAAGTACTTGTGTCCTTCTGTGACTAGGATCAAGAAAGTATCACACACGATTATATTGCAGTTTTGCTTCTTGTTCCTGTAGCAACATCCAGCCAAGAATTTCAAGGCTTTTTACAAGTACCCCTGAATTAAGCCCATGAGGTAAGGAATGGTGATTATTCTTATTTACAAATAAAGAAATGCAGAGGTTAAACTACTTGACTGAGGTCACACAACAAATCTGTACCCAAGCCAAGGATAAACACTAGCTCTAGCTGGTGCTCCAGTCACCAAGGTGATACTCTCTGTTCGAAGGGCTGAGGGGAAAGCCTTGTACAAAGTCTACAGATTTGTGCATTCGAAATGTACATTCCAGCTCAGATTGCCTCACTGAAGTGACCTTATATTTTTATCTCTTTATCTATCTAAACTTTGCCCTTGTGAAAACATCATTATATCCAGTCAAAGCAGGAATAATGTGATTTTGACAAGTTTT
Organism: Serilophus lunatus; assembly: GCA_013399895.1. Classification (NCBI taxonomy): domain Eukaryota; kingdom Metazoa; phylum Chordata; class Aves; order Passeriformes; family Eurylaimidae; genus Serilophus; species Serilophus lunatus. The sequence goes on along the minus strand of VXBA01000854.1, from coordinate 203,540 downwards.
GCAAATTTCTGTCAAAGCGAAACTGAAGCCTATGCTAAAAAAGTTTAAAAATCTCTACATGTGTTATTGCTAATCCTTCAATGGCAATTTGATAAACAGATCCAGTATATACTTGGTTTATTTCAGTGACTACATAAACCAAAGAAAACAAACATATTTATGATAAGAACAACTATGAATTTTCTCTGGAGTTACCACAGAGATACTGTATTGTATAATGAAAAAGTAGTGTGTGCTGATAGCACCAAATAAAAGTGCACTCTCCTGGATTTCTTTTTAAATCACAGGAAGGGAAAACCTATAAACTCTTAACCTTTTTGGTATCCAGCCTCTGCTTCTCCTTCTGTATATAGTGCTCGCCAGTGCCAGAATATTGTGAACAGAGATAGTAAAGGAGAACAACAGTCATACCTTTTTAATTCCATCATCCCACTGAATGCTGTTAGTAGGATGGAAGAGTGGAAAATAGCAAGTGTATTCTAGGAATGTGCTTTTCTAGTCTGGATTAAATAGTATGATATGCTTTCTTGCTTCCTTGTCTCTTAGGCATATGGATATCTGACCTAAGCCATGCTTTTCTTCTAGATACCATTCCTGCTATTTGATGGATATTAGGTTGCTTGTTAGCTATATCCTTGTGGTCATGCTCTACTTTTTTGTCTGTTTGGGTGTCTGTGTCTGAGAATTTTACACTTCTTGGAGGAATGGTTTGCTGCTGTTTCCTGAAGATTGCTGGCTACTATGGCTGTCTTAGAGTTGTGCTGAAGAAAAGTCAGCTGAGTGAATGGCAGTAATTTACTGAGGAAAAGTCTTGTGTGAAACGAGGATCATGTTTAGCAACGTTTGCAAGTCTGGCTAAAAATTTCACAGAAGCACTAAGCAGAAAGGAGGCTTATTGGACTGCCTTTATTGCTTTGAAGGAGGCAAAGCATAGGTGGGTTAAGGACAGGAATGGGGAGGATCACAGCTGCCCCCTTAAAAGACAAAACAGTCCTGGAAGTGTATAACAATATATATAACCCAGTTTAAATGAATATGTGCTAATTTTCTCAGCTTCTCAGAAATCCCACATACATGAGCATTAAAATCAGTGAAGCCCTGAAAGGATAAAGTGTAAGTGTCACATAAGGTCTGCTATCAATCTGCATTTTGATCACTGTGTTGAGTGACAGCTGCACCTCAGCTGTTGCTGTGCCCTCTGAGCTGGGCGGTCAGAGATGGGAATGACTCAGTCTCAGTGTCCAATGCTACTTCTCATTTTTTTTAGTTTACTTCTCAAACTTTTTGCTAGCCTTTTCCTGAATTTTTTGTAGCAGTCATACTTGCTTGAGAATTTGTGTGTAGCTTAATGACTCGGTATTTCCAGTCTTTACCTTGCACTACGAAGGATCATTTTGCGCAGTGTTTCTGCTAAGTACCGGGCCAGACTTTTCAGCTGATTTAGACTAGCTGTAAATCCAGGTATGCTTATGTTTTACAGGTCAGAGAAAATGAAATGTGAGAAAGGTAGCACTAGAACCGAGATGAAACTTTGACTCTCTGCTTGAAAATCTCAGATTCAGGTAATTAGTTGTCAAAAGCTATATGCACATTAATCTCACAGAGATATTTACAGCTGCGGCAATAAACATTTAAGTGGGAATACTTTAAAGAAGTTAAATTACTGGCTTTGCTTTAAAAAGGTCTACTGATCTTTTAGTGCATTGAAACTTTTGAGAGAGGGGTGCTTCTTCTGTATATATCTCGTTTTGCTAGGATTTTTAAAAATATTTTGCTAGATTTTTTCTTTTATTATCTAGTTTGCTAGAACTGATTTCACAGTATGGAGACAAAGCAACTCACTTTAATGATACCTGTGGGGAAGTCATTCAACTGCTGTCCTGCTGCTTTTGAAGGAAGAAAATTCTTTGTGCCACTGTGTCAGCCTGTTGCAACTTGTTGGGAAATGAGTAGGAAGGGCTGAGTGGAGGCACCTGATTCTGCTGAATACATTGAGACCATGATCCATGGTCCATGGTTTCACTCCCTGGGAAATGCAAGTGCCCAGTGTTTCCCAAACTAGCCTGAAATTTCTCTTAACATTGAGCAAAGTGTATCAGCAAGGTAAAAGGCACCAAAGAAACCCTTTGTTGCATTTGGGAACAGATGAATAAATGTCACAGACAGAACTCTAAGTTAACTACGTATCAGTGTGAAGTTATGAACCTCTTTGTCTAGCCAGCATACAAGGTTGATAAATCTACTGGAGAGAAAGGTTTTGCAGAATGTACAGCTGGGGTCCTGATGGCTGGCCTTTGGGGCATTTTCCGAAATGTTGGCTGAGTTGCCACCCAAAATCAGCTGTCCTTTGGCTGAAGCATCCTCTTCTGGACTCTTGTAGTCACAGAAGATCCTAGTTAGGTAAATGTGTCCCTGTTATTCGTCTTCAGCCTTGATCATCAACCAAAGTATGGTATTATACTTACCTTGCTACTTATGAAATGCAGCCTATCACTATATAACTTTCTGATAGTTGAAAGTCCTTGTCTGAAATGCATCTCTGAAGCTAAGTAGCTCTTAAACAAGTATAGGAGCCAGCTTATTGGTAAACTAGGTCCTCTCCTCTTGATCAGATTTACTGTATTCATGAGGTGAACTCTGAATTGTCATAGCAGCTTTAGTGTGAATTTTTTGTATCTGTAGCAAGTAGATGTGAAACTTTATTAGGAATAACGGGGAATGCAAGCTTATCTCTAGTTTATTTGGAGATTAAATCTGGTAAGCAAGAAAATGAACATGAAAACAATGGTGTTTGTGGAATATGCCGCAGATGCCCATCATACATGTTATTTTTCTAGTGGTAGAGCAGAGAATACAGTGGACTAACAGAACCTTTATAAAAGCCGAATGCACCAGATTCTCATCTTTCATGCCTGATAACACTACACATTGCTCAGACAACATGTGGCCTTTAGAGAGAAACTAATGGAAGAAATTCTACACTCAGGCTGTCACTCATTCAGTTGTTGACACAACTGTTTGAGGACTATGAACTGGATCAGGGAACCAGATAAGGTTAAAAATAATGCAAATGAAAAGGGATCAGGAGAAGGTACCAGCTTACTTCTATGTAAGGAGGGAGGTTTTGCACTTCTTCCCTGAGCTGAGCTGTGCTTTGCTCTGGCTGTCTCCCCTTGCTGTACATCAGCTTCAATATTTGTCAAAATCTTCTGTGAGCAGATTCAGCTCACCAAATAGAGCAGCAGAAAACTATGCAACTTTTTTATTCTGCCATTATAGCACATTAAAGTAGCTCAAAGGAGGGTCTCTTGAATACCAGAGCTAGTAAGAGATAAACGACAGAAGCATGACCTCCTGCTAATAGTTTCAGGGAGCTATTACTTTAGCTTAGTGTATCTCTGGAAACCCTGTGCAAATAATTTTGTCATTGTGTATGGGGTAGGAAAGAGCACCAGTGCTAAATAAAACAAGTGACTCCCAGAGAGGGCAGAGAATAATTCCATTGCCAAAATCCCCTGTATCATGAAACTGAGGTGTCACCATGAGACAGAAGGGAAACTCTTGTCTTTCTATATCAGCATGTCAAAATAGGGAGATAAAGGGTTTAGAGAAGTCTTGTTGCTGAGAATCTGAATTGCTGTATTTAGAAATAGCTGTAGGACTTTGAAAGAAATATAAAGCTGAGTGTGAAATAACAATTAGAGATTCTAAAGTAAATGGAGACTTTTTCCCTTTAAAAACAAAGATAATTAGTGAAAAGGTAAAATTTAGATGTGTTTATGGAATGATTCTCTATGTTATCATTGCCTAGAAAATAATTAATTTCTTATTTCAGTTGCAAATTCCAGATAATATCACAGACTCGTGACCACACAGCCCTTGGTGGATTTCTTCTACAAACATTCTGCTTGTTGGTCATGCCTTGCTAGCTCTGATGATCTGTCTTTGCCCTCTTGGAACCATCACCAAGGGACCAGCTGTACTAAAATCATAGCACTTCAGCGAACTTCTTTCTCATTACAGTGACGGCTGTTTAATTAAGAGAAGCAAACTAACCACAGTTTAGGAATTAAGAGCGTATAAATGTAACTAAGATTTTTTTCAGTCCTGGAGGCACAGCCGATTGTCAGTAAGATGAGAGCATTAAACTCTCAAGGTTAACCAATACCAATTTGAACTAAATAAAGCGTAGTACCTAGCCTGTATCTGCTTAAAGCTGCTGAAAGTGAACACGTAGCTTTAGTCTGGTTCTCAAGGACAAGAGGCTAAATAAGCTCACTACCACTTTCGACATGACCACAGCCCATTTATGATTGGTATTTGTGTTAGTCATTTCATGAGGAAGATAAATACTGGATGTGCCTATAGGAGAAATCAAACTTGTTCTGCGGATAGAGGATATCATTCCTCAGTTAGCTATATTTATTGTAATATTAATTTCAATTCATTTGCAATGCACATTAAAGACAAATGTGGAAAGTGACCACAGTTTGTATGAAAGTCCACTGATACACAGAAATTCAACATGAGGGCATGATTTGACAAAACAGGGATGTTGATGGAAGCAGACCTTTATGGGAGTGCTCTGCCTTCCTAACGGTGCTAAAAACGCTGTCAGAGTGAAAGCCTCACTCCTGATGCAGATCAGCTTTTGATCTGCTGCTCGGTGTAACCCCACAAAGATTTTCATTGGCACAACAGAAGAGGGGCAGGAGGGAATATCTGTGTTTGCTCAGTTGCGCCATTGAGGGTCTTTTGTCATTAGCTTACACCTAGAGAACTAGAAATGTAACTTTTTTATCTGCCTTCAGTTCTAATTTACACAGGGAACCAGTTGTCCCTGTACTTGTGCCGCTCTTCACTGTTTTTTTCAACTGTGCTTTGGTATCTGTGTGAGGCTGACTGTGAATTGATCAGTCAAATTGTTCAGATTGAAAAGCCTTTCCCAGTCTGTATTTTAAGTTCTGACAGTTCAATTGATATTCTACCAAACAACAGTCCTACATAGGGAGCTGCGCAGCACAATTAAAAATTGAAAACAGTTGGCCAAGGATAAAGGACACCAGAAAACTCTTTTATTGCTTCTCTTATGAGTGAAAATGTGAATAGAACTACCCTTTAAATGAAAGGTGTACTTTAAAACTGACTTAGTTTACTAAAAGAGTATGGTTTTGTAGGAAGGGAAATCTTGCATTTCCTATCTTTGTCTGTGAGGCAGGTTTTAATCACTCACTGATATTCATGGAGAGGCTTGTACCATTTTGCCTGTGTTTGAAACTGGCGCTCTAGTACTGATTGTTCAAATTCTCTTCTCCTTGCTTAGTTAAAAACGTGGATCATTTTGCTCCTAACTGACCTTTTATAGCTCTGAAGAGAATTCTGCTTCATGCTTACTTTGTTAATCATGATTACCTTGTTAATTGGTTTCTCTTTTATTATGAATTGATGGGATTCTGAATAGGGTGAACAGTGTATATTAATTTGATATAGGAAGAAGCAGCTGTTGTTGTGTGATTTTAATAGTTACCTAATATCTTTATACAAGGTGAATTCAGGGTGACACATCCTTGGAAAGGTTCCCACTGAAAACTGTCCTGGAGAGAGCATATTGAGCAAACAAAATTACCCAGGGCAAGGTTTGTCAGTTTCTGCAAACTGAGAAGAGGCAGCCTGGAAAAACAAACTGGGCATTGCTGTTGGAAGGAAATCATGCCAGCGTGTTCTGTGAGAGACAGCACTTGATGAGAGTGAGGACACTCTCAGAGATGCCCTCCTCAGTGACACTTGGGTGGATCACTGAGGACAGAAGAAGTAAAAAGTCATGATTAATACTTGGTGTCTCTGGCATGTCTTGAAGCAATGGAACATTCAAATCCTTTGCAGTTGCTCTCATTTTTAATATTAGGTTCCTTCAATCACAAATTTACTTTTGATCTAAACAATATATTCCTTATGATAGGGATATATGTCTTCCTTTTATGCCTCAGACTGGACTTTTGGGGAATTTATATTCTGTAGGACTTTTTGAACAGGACAGTGACAAAACTGAGAGCTGCTATTAATTAATACAAGCAGCATCAATTATTCTAGTATATCTATTTCATTTCTTTAATATTTTCATAGTTTTCTCTCTATGGCTCCCATATAGAGAAGAATAGCTGGTTTCATCTTTCTGATTGCACTATCTTCATTCTCTTCATGGGACTGTGCAACAGTAACTTAATTGATTTCATGACATTGTATCTGTTGTGATGTATCCTTTTGATCGGGGTTTTCTGTACAATCTGCAGGAACAAGAACGGAAGGGACTCTCTGGAGACAGTTATTATCCCCATCATGTACTTGAAAGAATTGAAACCTAGGCAGACTGTGACTTCCTGAAGTCACATAAAACTGAACCTTCTTCCTGCTAGCATTGGCTACACCTTTATATCAAGAAGTCGGATAAGCTTTTGATGGCACAAGGATCAGCCGTAGAAATGTGTTTATACAGAAAAGAATGAGCTCTGAAGTGGAAAAATGTTTTTGTTCATAGCATTTAAAACTCTGGTTTATAGACATTTGTATTCGATTAACTTCACCCTCAATTATAGCTCTGACTAAGCTTTCAATCCATAGTTTTGAGACCACAAAGAAGAAAAAATACTGAATGTCGGAGTTGACATTCTGGAAATGTGTAAAGGAAAGGATAAACAAATAAAACCAGCTCCCACATTTTGTGAAGGAACATTCTATGCACTGGAAATGCTGTTATCAACTACATTCGTGGGACTCATATGGTAAGTAGACAGTATGGATTACTGAATGCACTTTTTCTAAAAAAAACGTTGTTTAATCTTTGTGGATGAATAAATGAATGAAGGAGATGTCTCTTAGAGGATAAGTAAATGTCACATTAGGAGGAAAAAGTTAATTAAGATCATCAGTCAAACATCAATATGTGATACAATCTAACCCGAGGGCTGCTAGAGCCCTGTTAAGCTGAATGCAGTAGTCTCCCAAGGCTCATGACATGCGCAGTTAATTCCACAATCAATACCTTCTTCCAAAATGTGATTAAATATGGCTGAGTTAAGACATTGCTACAAATTGCCCCCAGAAGAGTTCTTCTTTTTCATCAGGCAGATAGCTGAATATTACTGCCAGATAGTATAAAGAATATATCTGCCTCTCTGTTTTCACCTTTATAAAGAAGAAATGGTAATTCTGGTGAGGCTTTTGGAGAACTAAGGACAGACTACTGAACGACATCGAGGTGGTGTTATTATGAAAAGTGCCCATATGCCAGTTTAGTTATATGCGGTGTTAAGGGTCTCTGCTACACCACAAAAAAATTACCAGATGAATGTTCAAAAAGATTTACATTTAAAACCTTTCTCAAAAATTGAGTTGAAAGTGGGATTTATTTGATAAAGTGTTGATATCTAGAAATGAGCTACCTCTGAATTTAGGGAAGAGACATGGTAACATTTTGGACTACGCACAACGACCTAGATGTATGTTGTTTTTTGGAGGTGACATCAAAAACAGGTCAAGTGTGTCTTTGCTGACCAGCTCAGGTTTTTATTTCAGACATCTAATCCAGCATGATGAATTCCACACATGGCCATTTAGGGCTTTATTCAGAAGGTCCTACCTACAGCTGTCAATCAATTGGGGGTTTTTTTGGCACCTGTCAAGGCCTAGAGTTGTCCAAGGGGAAATTTCATGCTAAGGCATTAGGGAATGTATAACTCATATGGCCTGTAGCCTAATGTCTGAGTCTTCTTGAAAGTCCAAAAGACCAGTGACCTCAGTCACTACTTTCAGTATATTTATTTCAGTGCTATTCAAAAAGATGCTGCTTTACAAAATAAAAGAGCAATTCAGTTTTGTATAATACAAGTCTTTATCATATTGACAGTACCCATTGCTGAGCTTTTGTCATATGATTCTAGACCATCTTTTCACATCTGCTGATGGACTCTTAAGAAACAAAAAACCACAAGTAGGGAAGAGAATTCAATTCCATCTGCAGGATACACATCCCAACACAAACATCAGATGGAAAAGGTCAATGAACTAAAAGTCTTTTTTTGGAAAAGGAGCTAGGAGATCCAGAAGGACTTCTCCAAATAGAAAATGTAAAACAAATTATAAGTGCAAATCAAAAGAACATCCTGTTCTTGTTTATCTTGCAGATGAAACTAGAAATTCACAAATCTTTATGCAGAATTGAAAAGGACTTTAAGACAACCTTTTGTCTGCAGGCGATCTTAGCAGCTGTTTGTAGGAAAATTTTTCACATTGGTCATTGCAGAAAAAGAGTAACATGTTGACAGCTTGATGGATGAGTTTGGCTGGTGTGGTGCTCATCCAGTTGTACAACTAACACTTTCATGTACAGTATATATCGCTCACATTCAGATTGCCATATAGTAGCATTTCTTCTCATGTTATAAACAGAAAACAGAAGGTCACCTGAGTTCCTAAAGAGTAAGTCTCCTAAGTGCTCTACCATTAAAAAGGGTAGTGAAAGTTCAAATTAAACTTCAATACTCTTTATGTGAAAGGTTGTAGCTGTTAATATGTGGAGATGATCACACTGATGTGCATAGAGATGAAAGATAACCTAAGGTCCCATTGCTACGTATAATTGTACCCTGTTTCTTTGGAGCAGTGCTGCTCATCTTTCAGAATTATTGGTGGCCCTTATGTAAGCAAAATTTTGCTAAATGGTTAGTCAGATGTGGACATGCACACATTGTTTCAATTAGTTTGCATTGACTGGTATCTAAAATCCCAGGAGTCTCATCCATTTGATTTGTGCATGGAATTTAGTGTGGCTGCAATACAAATTAAAAAAGTCTTCAGGCCAAAGTTTATATGAAGGAAAAGAAAGGCATTTTCTTCTTAATTTTTTACTTGCCAAAAAGACAAATACCTATCTGTTTCTGCTAAACCTTTCCCTGACATTTCCTTCTAAAAGAGAAAGGAATTACCACTCCAACGTGGTAGACACTTGATCTGTGACCAGTCCTGATCTATTAGAGTATGGAATTGCAAGTATGCTTTTTTTAAAGTCCTGCTACGAGGTGACTCAATGGCTTTATGCAAGTCGTATAACTTCCATGAAGAACCTGTTCATACCATGCCTGCAGCTGGCTGGATTAGTCTTGGGCTGCAAATGAATTTGGAAAGCTTTGTTCTGTCCTTGTCTGCCAGCGACTTAGAGAAAAAAAAGGAATTGAATTCCTTAACTGCTCCTTTCCCCTGTTGCCATATTTGTAAAGTTTCTTTACTTATAGTATCTACCTGCAGTTGCAAACTATCGTGAAGCATCTGCAAGGTGAATATACTGTACAGAGTCCTCTCTTGGTATGAGCTGAACAGCTAAAATGTGACTGTATCAAGATCCTGGCAAGCAGAAAAGCAATACAAGAGATTTCTTCTCTCCTCTTTCTTAAGTGTATGGGACAGGAGTCTTCATTATCCTAATTATATTTTAATAATGTATTATATATATATATATTTGTGTTTAATATATATCAAGCAAACCGTTGCATTCTCTCTGACAGGGAATATTAATCTTACAGAAGGAAAATGAGTTTCACCCCTACTTCTTGTTGTAGGGGTAGGACAGCAGTTTAACTCCATAGTGGAGGCTCCTGATGATGCGCAATTGCCTTCATTCCTTGGCTGGGTGAGCCTCCAGTGATACATGCATAGTGAATGGTTTTTGTAGGTATTTCACTTTGATCAGTCTGAGGCCCTTCTAAGTTTTTCTATCCCCCCAAGAAAAAAGCCTGTTTGCTGTGAGAAGGCAAAGTACCCTAAAACCTATTTAACATCTATAGCCACGTAAGGCAAAGAAGAGTGAGATCTATCTTCATTTTACAGATATGAAAATGGACAAGGATTTTGGAAAAGGCCTTGAGGTGTATCTGTGTTGGATCCAGCATGAAGTTACTTCTATCGGGTGTATTCTTCTAGGTGTATTTTTGCAGCACTCCTGTCTGAAAGCACACACAAAAGGGTAAAATTTCTTTTGACATCAATATTTTTAGTAACAAGTTGACAGGAATGATGCCCACCATGTTGTATGCCACATTTTAATTATATGGCTCTGGTAAATTAGGATGTTGTGGTAGGGGTACACAAGGGATGACATATTTCTGTAGAGGTGTTTCTAAGCTATGACTACATTAACTGTTTTATTTTAGTCCTAACTGCAGGGAAAGGAGTAGGAGAGCTGTTATCATTAGCTTTATAACAATACCTTGTTTCACTGTCCTACTTATAAATAGACAAAATTTTAAAATATAGCAGAGTTTCTGGCAGAAACAAATGAAAAACAATGACAGTACTGACTGCAAAAATGAAGACATTAGGAAATGCATCATGAAACTGGAGAAGAGATTTGCAAACACTGATTTGTAATTATAAATACTTTTTTTCTGCAACATGCTGTAGCTCAATGAATGCTCAGAACCAAAGCTTATGCTGATTGAAATCTAGGATAATTCAAATATGAAGAAGTCATTCTTGGGTCATCCAGATCTTACTGGCACATTGCCACAATTGGTGAAGTGTCAATAAACTTCACCAGTGCCTACAAAAGTTGATCAAACATGAATTGAGCGGCTTAGCAGGGCAACTGATGCTATTGCTGTCTGCTGTTTGGACATAAGCACACTCTTGCAGGCTCCTCGTCTTCCTTACTGCTTGATACAGACATCCCCAGTGGCATGGTTTTAAATTGTTTCCAATGCTATCTTCCTTGCTGACTGACTGCAAAGACTAGGTTAGATCATCACTGAATGACCACTTCCGCAAGGATGCTCGGCAGAGCCACTGCTGGTGGATGTTTCTGAAGAGGAGGGGCACAGTCCTCAGCCGTGCAGGTAAGGCTAAATGGGCTTACAGGCAGGAGCCATGGTCACAGAGCAGATATGTAAAATGCAGTGGATACTGTATCAATTCTTTTATTCAGTCTTCTATTTTTTTTTTAAAAAAAGCAGAAACTGCTATAAAGAGTGCTATTCTTAACTACATATATAGCTACATGCATAAGATATATAAGATATTCAGAAAAGAGGAAACATCTTAGAGACTGCTGTCTCAAGGTTCTTCAGTAATATTTTAACAACTTAGTTTGTCTGTGGTTTTGGATGAGTTTGCAAATGAAACAACTGCAATTAATGTTTTGGTGTATAATATAAATAGGACTATAGTATAAACTTGATGTAAGACTGAAGAAATAAGTTATGGACCATAAATACAATATGTCTGTGGTAGAGGTCAGCTATTTTATGCATACTGAATAATACTGACCGGTTCTAAAACATGAGGAAACATCCAATTCAGATATTTACCCTATCAGATGTCGTCATCTGTTAAGTCAGATCATTTTGATAATGTTACAAGATCTATTTTTACCCAGCTCTCTTCAAATATCATTCACTAGCTTGCAAGTGCTTTGGTCCAAAGCCTGAATGAACAGGTGTAAGAACATTATCTGGCCAAACATGAACTCATGTATTTTATATATTGTACATACTCACACTTTTATTTATAAAACACGTTCACTGTCCCTGGGATTTTACTCGTGCTGCTGTTTCTGTCTTCTCTGTTGAAATCTGAAATGAAAGAAAGCAGTACCAGTATATTCTAAACTTTCATGATGACAAGCAGAAGTAAAAATTAAGTGAAAGATGAGAGTTTTTTTCCTCTTAGCTGATATAGTGAACTAAACAAAGTTTATTTTAGTCTTTTAGTCTTCAGGAGCAAACCAGAATAGTTATTCATAACATTTTGTTTTTGTATATGTTGCATGTTTGTTGATTTTTTTTTTAATTTTTACCTACCAAAAGCTACAGAGAGATATAAGAAAACTTTTAAATTGTCTGTAATGTATTTTTTGAAAAGAACATAAGATACAAGCAGAATGTTGATGCTTTTAAGGACACTGTGGGGGGGTGTATGTGTCTCTTTATTTTTCGGTAATGATTTTGTAAGGGGATGCTTAAACCATTATGTAAGCTATAAAGATCTTTGCACTTCATGTATGGTCTCTGTTTAATGGAAGTTTGGGAATTTCATGTCTGTAGGCATAGCTTTCTTTTCCTACATAGCTCAGGGTGCCTAAAGTTGCTGACAATTATTCAAAGAATCTTGGTAAGGTACAAAGAAATTACATATAGACAAAATGCAAGCCCAAGAAACACATAGGAAATGTCAGGTCACGTAACTTTTAGACATACTAGATTCAAATGACTATCTTTAAATGTGTACTTTTTAACATATTTTTTACAAAGATCTGATAGCAGAGTAGCAGTATAACATTCACAAGCGAGCTCTGCTGCTTAGTTGCGGCTAGCTCATAGTTACCATATGCATAAGGGTGGAATTTTTAGCAAGCAGTTTTAGCAAAGTCTGTGTGTTAAAGTTGGAGCTGACCACTCTTTCTATTTAGCCAGGGCCAGTATTTTTCACTGAAGCAAAGTTAAAATTAGTGGAGCTAATTGATATTTATTCAAGCCAATAATCTAAATAAAAGCACTAAACCTAAATATAAGTATGATTTCAGGAGAGGCAGACAGCAGTGTTGATAAGTCTCCACAGCATGTCCTGGTATGGCTCTGTGTATCAGTTGTTTGTAACTTTGAGAAGCTTTAATGGTTTTGGCTGCACTCTTCCATTGCTGATGTCTCCTTGAGGTGGAAACCTTTGACAAATAGCAGCCAAGTGATTGAGTAATTTCTGAAAGGAAAGTTAAGGGAAGAATAGATTGCTTTATTCCTTAAAAGTATTCTTGAAAGGTTGTCTCTTCAGTGTTGTAATATGGCCTGGGATCTGGGGAGAATGAGAGGAGGAATGGGAGGCAGCTGGATGACAAGGAGGAGAGAATCATGAAGAGGGAGAGAGTGAAGAGGGAAGCTGGGGCTGGAGAGAAAAACTAGTGAGATGATTATAAGGTGGGACCTCAGTGGGCAAAAAGGAGGACAGGTCGCCATGGGGATGTAGAGGAGGGTTCACAAGTCAAAATCAAGAAGGTCAAGAATGGAAGCTGCTTGGGAGAAACCCTGAAACGGAGGCAGATTGGGTAGAGTCATTGAAGACAAGGCAAGAACAAAATAACTAGTACACATCTGAGCAAGAAACTGGGAGGATATTCCACCTGGGCGACTGTTAGGAGAGCAGTGACCTTGGAGGGAAGACAAAGGAAGAGAGCTGAGACTGACTTAGCAAGGACAGTGGGACTGATGTAAAGGCTCGCTGGAGAAAGAGTAGGACACAGATGGATGGGCAAAAGGCACTGGTCTCTGCCCAGGAGCTGCTATTACAAAAAGTGTTATGCATATACATAGGGACAGATAGGAAGGACTGGGCATCATGAACAAAATCCAGAGAGAGTGAGTGGGAGGACTACCTGTCAGAACACATTTTTCTTCTGACATGGACCCTGCTATCCCTGAATTACCTTTCCTATCAGCCAATAGTTGTAGTAAATGTCACCTGAAAAAGCAAATGTCTTGCAATTTCTTCTGCTGGCTTCCTGGCAGGAAGGCAGCTTGTCTGTGCTTTGTGTCCAGAAGTGGATGTGTGGGAGACACCAGTGACAGGCATGCAGAAGTTAGTGTATTGATTTAGTTCTGTTCTTTTCAGGCTGTGATTTGAGAAGTGTCTAGGAAATTATACACAATATGATACTTTAACGCTGTAAAATCAATGCCTCAAAGCTAATAAGTAGCTACAGAAATCTGCATCCTCCTGTCATGTCTTTCCCAGAAGCAGTGTCCTTGGAGCTGCAGGCTCTTCAGCTCTCTGACCCCAATTCAAGCCTACCCTAACCCTGGCCTGAATCCTAAAGGGATGTTGGTTCACGGGTGGAGATCTCAGTCTCCTGGGGCTTCCAGTTTCAAAAGGTGTTCAGGCAGCCAAATTGGTCCCCTGGAATCATGCAGCAGGCATGCCTTCTCTGTCCTGACAGTCCCTGGGAGGTGGCCATTTCCGTCTGTGTAAACCGTGACCCAGACCTAAGCCAAGAGGGGCAGTGCACCTGAGTTCTGTAAGGCCTTGGATGTTCCAGAGAAAGGTGTAGTGGCAGCAATTCTTTTGTCCTTCCATGATCCTTTTGGCATGCCCATAGCAGCCGAAATCACCCTTGCACTTGGGCTTTCTCGCTTTCTGGGCCCTAAGCCTAAGCAGAGTAGCAGCTTGATGCTCTTCCTGACATCCCCATGGCCATGATTCACTCTGAATGAGTGATTAATTTCCTAATGCATTTTTTTCTTGTACTTCCTTACCAAATTTATTCCATGATACTCACATGGCATTATGGGGCTTTTATATCCTCTTTGTTATCTGCACTAATTTATGACTGATGTGCCCAGAGGCTGATACTTCTAACAATGATATTTTGGGGTCTTCATGTTTAATACTGCTGATATCATCCATATAAATCAACTACAAGCTGACTCTTTAGCTCTGCTTCAAATTACAACCCACAATCTCAAGACACATGGGAAGATTAAGAACATGTAGTTGCTAAACAACAGTGAAAAGTGTGATTTAAATGGCTTGGCTGGCAATGCAGAAGAACTCCATGGCAAAAAGCCACATTCATTTGCTTTCATTGTGACACTTTCTGTTTTCTTCAAGTTCACCTTTAAATACTTGTCAATTTTTGCAACAAATGATATAGAGAGGAAAAGCAGTGTCCAGAAAATGTAGCCTTCATCACTATATTTTCTGGATTTTGTCCCAGAGGAAAGCCAAGCAGTAAACTGAGTAAGGCAAGGACCCTTAACTCAGTGTACACAGATAATCCTAAACACAACATCGTATCATAAACTCGGGTGCTTTTGGAGCTTACCAGAGACTTAGAAAAACAGGCTTAAAGTTTTGGGTTCAGAGTTTCGTGAAAGCAGGGCATGCCCTGTAACTGTGCTGTGCTGTGCTTTGCTACTGCTGCTGGGGGATTGGAACAAGAACAATGACACGAGTCTCTGCTTTTATTTTGGAAACGCATTTTTAATGTAAATATATTCAGAAAAATGTCTTTACCTGATGCCAGAGTTTTATAAATTTGTAACTTTTGTTCTGATGTTAAATGTGTTCAATTTACCTAGCCTAATGATGGCTGCCTCTGCTTCTAATCCAGCTGATTCAACCTGTACCATAGAAAATTTATCAGTAATCTTATAGGAGGGCCAAGTGCTGGTAGAGCAGGCATGTTAGTTTGTGTATTTGCTCCCATTTTCCTTTGGGGTTCTGGATTGTCCACATACTGTTTTTATCTGTGACTCTTTTGACCTGATGTGCCACATGCTGGGCTGGTGCATAGATAGGAATGGTAGTTCTTCTCAGCACCTGAAGAAAACCTACTTTTCCTCAGCACATTCCCAAGTCTCTCTCCAGTGGGCAATATACTCGTGCCTGTGGCTAGATAGCAGTTGTTGGCTTTCTTCTGTGATTTGATGCAGTGGGAAGATTAGCCATCTCTCCTGGCCTGTTCTTCTGGAGTTTAGGCCCAGCTTCAGCACTGTCAAGAACTGTAAATCCTGTGGTCAGAATTATAGCAGTTGGCCTGTTAGTGTAGGCAGAATAGAAATAAATTTTCTCCCCTCCAGCGGATTCATCTCTGCCATTCCACTGAATGCAACATTTTATGAATGTCAATTAAGCTGTGAAATAACCTCTGAACACCCTCGAAGCAGACAAGCAAAGTAATCAGGTATGCATGCCATTTTACAGAGTCACTTCAGTGCCTGTAATTGTACTTTAGAAAGGGAACACCTGAGGGAAAGTCATTAAAAAGTTACAATTATGTAGATAAATGTTATGCTTTGTTTTTAAATGTGCAAGAGGGGCTGAATTGCTATACTAAAATGGCCAGCACTGTCTGCTCAGGGTAAGAGAGTAAGAGATTTTTTTTCAGTAGTTAACTAGTAAAAGTTCTGTATTTTTAAAGGAGAGGGAAAGGATTTGAGTGTCGAAAGGAATTATTTTAAAGAGGCAGATCAGAAATGGGGAACTGAGCCCCACGACCAAGACATCCCAGGAGAGGAGTAGGAGTGAGTGAGGAGTATAGAAACCTCAGCAGGGTGAACAAGGGGACTTTATTGTCAATTTTATTCCATTGTAATTTCATAAGCAGCTTGTAGGAATGAAGAGAGACTTGGGATGTCCCCTGGGCATTCTGCCTGACTATGTGGAAAATGTTCACTGTCAGTCAAGTGGTGGAAAATAAAAAGAAAACCTTGTATTGACCCTCATTAATATGTAATAGAATGGACTGGCTTATCTTGGAGCTACAGACCACTCCCCCCTGCAATAGAGAATATCTGCAAAAAAGAGAAAGAGAGAACAAAATGCTTCTAAAAGCAGTCGCATATTTGCCATAACAAGAATTGTTTTGAGATGGTGGTGGCTGTGCTATTGGCCTGGGCAATCACATAGCTTCTGATAGATGTATGATAAGGAAAGGTGTGACCTTTCCTCTGTCAGACATATGGTTATGTATATATCACATTCTCAGAATCTACCTGCCCTGTCATTTAGCTGTCACATGTCCAGGTACATGTGCAATAAGTCATTGCTGAAGGCTGCGTATGTGTTCTGTTACGTGGCTATGCAGGTTTACTCTGTCCGGTCATCTCTGCACAGTGTCATATAGCCAGATGTTACACATCTGTCTTACAGACATGCCCACACAGTTCCACCAGGCACCTTTCTTACAGTGGTGGGAGTTGCCCTTAAGCTACAGATGAGATGCAGATGAAAGCAGCGAAAGACCCTTAGAAGACCTAGTTGGTTCAGGCTGCCCAAGTAGTCACCTGTTTTGTGGCTTGCTGCCTCTTCATGCTTCAGGGAACACTATGGAAGATGGTGTTAAGACTGGGCTGTGGCCTGAATGAATTGGTTGAAGTGCTGTATTCAGCTCATAAGCCCATCACCTCTACATTGAAACCACTCTGACTCACTAGCTAGAATTTCATCCTTTCATGTAATTAAAAAGCAATAAGAAATGAAGCAAGGTTAATGAGGCTTCATTAATAATCTCCATGGATATCTCTAAAACAGAAACATAGGAATCACTTAATTTTAGAATACATAGACTTTATTAAATTGAAGTTTCAAAAGTGACTAGTTTTTGAAAGCATAATAAGGTGAGTTTAACCAAATTCCAAATGTTCAAGACTTGTTATCAAACACATAAACTCTCAACGTTTTTTCTCATGTTAGAAGTGCCAACAGATGTTTTGAAGGAGTAATACATTCAAGTTGTTTTGTAAGCAGGAGATTGGAAAGGGAATGCCTGTCTGTTTTTGCACTGTGTCTTCTGAGGAAGGAAGGCAGGCCAGCAAAGGGACATGTTCAGATTTTCCTGAAGGGGAGACCAACTGTGACTAGGAAAACCAAATTATATCTATCACTTTCCTAATCTCCTTGTCTCTTTCTTTTCCCCAGGCTTCAGCTTAGATACATAAGAAGCCTGCTTCTTACTGATCTAAATCCCAGATTTCACTTTGTTATGCAAAAAGGCTGCAACTATATTGAAATCTAAAAAGCATACAGGGTTAGTGCTGACGTTAAGGTGCTCGACTCTCCTGATTTGATCTGAATCCTGTTGGGAAAAAATGTATCAGAAACTGGAAAAGATGTAATTTTTTAGTACACTTCAGCATGAAACCTTATCAGCACACAGGTTCAAGTGGGAAACAGAGTATAACTGAAAGTCAGGCATTGGCTAGGAAGTGTCTGATCAGTAGCCCTAGAAAAACTTCAGGCTGCTATCCCTTCCCCCAGACTGTAGGTCCATTCAGGGGCTGAGGATAGCTCAGCTCTATTACTGTATCTACTGTGACAGTAACTAAAATAAGGATTAAGTGCTTGAAATCATGTAAATGGCTGATAAAACGTGTTTAGCCCTAGGAATGATTGGATGGATTTGCAGGTAATAAAAATATCAAGAAACTTTGTAAACAAGTCAGTTCCCTTTTTTATTTTATTGCAAAGTGTTCCTCTCTGGAACTTCCAATTCTGCTTGGGAGGAAAGGCCAAAAGACCAGGGTTTTTTTTAAATGCTATGTCCAGTGTTACTGCAATGGAATGCCTCAGAGTGGGATGTGCTGGCATACTGCTTCCTAAGGGTCTGCTGATCTCTCTCCTGCTCCTGATTGCATGATGCTGCTTCTTCCCATATGTGGCTTAGCTACCTGTATGCTGATTCAACTCTTTGAAGCAGCAGAGAAAAATCTGCTTTTCTATTATATTTTTGAGATTAGTTTTCTGCCTCTTCAGTAAGTTGAATTAGTTCATTGAAAGGCAGAGCAAGGCAAAATAAACGATTAGATAACTGAAAATGATATGAGAAAGAGTTAGGACCCCCATCTTCTGGTTGCTGAGTCTTATTTACATGTTAGATATACTCAGCTTGCCTTGTCTTGGGAATTGCCCTGTAAGTGTGATCTGCATGAGTATAGATATCTTGTATGTTGATGTGGAGAAGGTGTTTTGTATTTATTCTTCTGGAAACTGCAATGTGCCTAACTGCATATGTGACATTTCCCTCAGACTTCTGTTTCTGCGAGGATTGCCCAGGTTAGCACAAATCCATATAGTACCATGACTATGAATGCAAAACGGGATATGTGTTGAAGAGGATTATTTCTACAGATGTGAACACATGTTACAGCATGTACAGCTAAGCAGGCAAGAATGAATGAGATCTTCAGATGAGGAATAGAGGGTTGAGGACAGGAACCTTTTAACCAGAGTTTTTTTAGAGCCCAAACTTTTGTAGACAGACAAAGGTGATGTAATATTCCCAGGAGCTGGAAATTACTTCACCTTAAACACTTGTTGGAGTTTGATTCACAGAGAAAATGACTTTAGGTGAAATCTATTTTGAAAACATTAGTGGAAATGTTTTGATTTTATCACTTATTTAAAAGTCATAAATATAAAGTTTATTTCTGGCACTCCAGAAAATCATTTGGCTTCCATAATATCACAGAATTGATGTAGAAGATTGTTTCTGGATATCTTTTCAGTGGAAGCACTAGCATTAGAGATTAAAAATCATTAGGTCTTCTTTCCTAAAAGGCCCATTTTAAGAACTTGATAGGTATTGCTATGTAATGGCTTCAGGGCACTGCCATTGTAAAAGGCAAAGAATCATTGCATCAGCCAGCCGAATGGGGAAACCCAACAGGCTGACCTAACAGGATAGGTGCTCAGTGCTCTCCCTTGCTCTCTTTTGCTGAGAAACAGGTACAAGAAGTGCTTTAGAATTAGAGCAGTCTGTTGCAGTGTTGCCCTGACAGGCAGGTTGTGTCTTTTAAGGATGCTGCTCCCTAACTCTACATTTTGATGGCCATCAGTAGCTAACACTGACATTAAGTGGCAGAGATACCTGATAATCTGTCTGAACTTTCAGAGATGGGATAATAAGTGATTTATTTGTATTTCTGCATACTTAAAATAGTGAGCAAGTATGGCAAAGAGCTAACAAGTTGAACTTTGTCAATACTACCCCCCCTTCTAGCACAAACACTTCATCTCTTTCTGTAGAAGTGGGAAGTAGGGCTGGTGAGTACAGCAAGGGCTTAGGCAACAGCCATGAGCTGTGAAGTGGCTTAGTGGAAAGCAATGGAACTGGCTGTAGCACTGACAAATTAATTTCCACTCTCTGGAAAATATCACTGACTTCCCCTCTGTGTCTTTGGGCCAGGAGGTAGTACCCAGAACAATGAAATTAGAAACAGATGGGCCTGCTGTTATGTTTGGAGTTGAAAATACTGTTTTTTTCAGCATTTTAGGAAGAGGAATTGAACATTTTTCAAGTTCTTTCTGCATGTAATGTTGCACTGCTATGTACAGCTCATGCACATAAGCCTTTCCCAAATACTATAGACATTAACAACATCTCTCGAGTAACTGAAAGAGGATACTACCTGAACAAGAATGTCAAGCATTTGTAGGAGCAGATAGTTCAAAAACACAAACAGCTTCATGTTGTTTGACTGTGCTGACAGGAGAGTAAAGCAGTATGATGCACTGTGTAGTTTGTTCCAGTTACAAGGTGGGACTGGTTGGTACTAGCTGAACAGACTATCCTGTTACTGCACCTTACTCTCTCAATTCATCCTGTCTTTCCTTTCTTTATAAAATGGTAAGAAATAGCTCCCTTAGTTCGTTTCTACCTCTAACTCTGCTCTGAGATACCATGATCTTGCAAAGGCTACAAAGCTACTGCATTATTGCTCAAGCATTAACATCTGTCAATAAAATCAAAGGAGTGGAGCAGCAGGAACATAACAGGACAGGACATGTAGATAAGGCTTAGAAAAGCTGTCCTGCAGGAAGAGGAACAAGGACTGTAACTTTGGGAACTCCAAGGGAAGGAAAAGCATGGTGATCTGACACAGGAGGCACTGCTAATTGTCGTGGAATTGCCAACAGTGGAAGCAGCTTCTGCACTTTAGTAGAGTCAGGAAGAAAGAGGTGTCAGGGAACAGGCAAGCAGGCAAAGAAATTGTGGCCACTTTCCTGTTTGCACTTCACTTACCTATTTTGGCCTGAGTGTAGTGTATACAGAAGTTTGCACGGCATCCTTTATTTATTGGAGTTGTTTAGGAGAGCAGTGGAGGGGCTGTGCCATTATCCAAAACGCCGGGAACAGGCAGTTCAATTGCTTTTGGGGGACAAAACCATTTTTGCTCTCCTGTATGTCAGCTGGGCCCTTGTTCATCCTCTGTCTTTGCATAGCTCTTGAATGCAATTAACAAAGTATGTAGGACACTGCTGCTGAGTCTGTGGTCACAGAGAGAGATCAGGTCAAGAGATGAACTGAAACAGCTGTGACTGTGGCCCAAAATAATCTCAAGAAGAGTGGAGGAGCAAGTGTCAGTTAAACTGATGGTAGAAGTATCCACCCACCACACAAGAGAAAGAGATGAATAGCAGAGAAAATGTGAGGAGTGCTCATCCAAGGCAGTGGCTGTCTAAATGAGTCCTGATGTCCAATTTTTTTTCTAGACCAGATCAGTGTCATCCTGGCTGGGTGTCAGCAGGGAATGAGGTATTAATATTGTGACTTCTTTTCAACCTCTGGTAATCTCATATTTTCTCTGTATTGATAGGGTTTGTGCATGATCTATCAGAGTGCTTAACAGTCATGGTCTTCCTTCATCTGTACTAGATCTTTACTAATAAAATATGATGATTTTTTTTTTTTTAACTCAGCATGTTGCTGAACAGTGCTATTGAAATGGGCCTTCTGCAGTAATGATTGGATTTGGCTTGATTCCTGTTTCTAGCCTTTTTTTAATACATTGGTTTTCAAATCAGTTTCAGAAAGTTCCTGTAAATTTGTCCTTGCACTGTCGGCACTCTGAATACAGTGAGCTGAGGCTCACTGACAGTTGTGAGAATCAAACCCATTTATTTCTCTTGGAAGAAAGACAAAGCTGAGTAATATATCTGTGAAGGGAGAGGCACAAACCAACAGTTTAAGTGGCATGTGCTGACTTCAGTTGTTGGAAACATCCTGCTCAGGAGGCATATGCATTTGATGAAGTCTGTGCTTCCACCTGTGCAGATCAACCCCATGTAATCTTTTGTGGGGTTAATAGCAGTAAATGATCAACTTAGATTTTCCAGATTGTCTGGAGGTTAAATTTCTTTAAATCCCTTTGGGTGAAGGTAAAGCAAGTACATAGCTTGAGCTATGTGCTGTGACCTGTAACAGGATCTTGCTGGAATACACTAGAATGGGTGGCCTTTAGGAAGGAAGGCAGATATTTATTGATATGAAGGGAATGCAAGTAGAGGAAAGCTTAAAAATTAACTAAAGAAACCCTCAGCTTTATCATTCCAAACAAGACCTTTCAGCTGTGATTATCAGTAAGAAAATCAAGAGCAGACCTGCCACAAACCATATGAAAAGCACATGAAGAGTAGTAACACTGGAGCATCCTGAAGTCTGAGCAAAACAAGTTTGCATGCACAAAATTTCGGTACACTTATACTGCTAATATGCATTAGATGAATGCAGCACAGCAATTGTGCAACCTCCAAATAATGATGGGTGCTTGGAGGCATCTCTCAGGTGGGCACAAGGGTGGTCGGTCACAGGAGCTGAGTGTTGACAGTGTCTGACAGGTGAGGTGGCAATTAGATACAGAACACCGGATGTTCATTAAGTGCTGACAGAAGCTGAAGGCATAGAGACAAGAGTCTGCCAAGGCCAGATCAGCACTAGGGAAGTTTTGCTAAATGGAGAGTAACATTAATAAGTAAGAAACTGGAGAAGTACAGGCCCTAGAGCAAGGCAGATAAGCAGGGCAGGGCAGGACGGGCTGTGTAGAGCTTAGCAAGCTCACTTGCTAAGAGAGACAAACTCAGAACTCTCCATCCTCATACCCCTTCACTGTTGCATCTAGTATCTTCATTTCAGCCAGCACTGCCAGGTTTCTTCTGCTCCATGACTCTGTGCAAGTCTCTAGTTGGAGCATTAGCTGCTTGTGGGCTGTATTTGCCATGTGGGAGTTGCAGAGGGAAAGTTCCATGGGGTATGCATCTCCAAGACAGGGATTGTATTTGTTCCTTATTTTCTGTGCACCCCATCCTGTATGCCAGTCTCTCGTGCCACTGGCCACCTTCTCCCCCACTGCTGTCAGTGTCCTGCATTCCTCCTCCCACAGCAGTGGCTCTGTGAGCTCCTCCAGCCCCTTTGCTTTCTCCAGCAGCGATGCTGTGCATCTCTCCTGCTGACACCTCCCTAAGCATTCTCTCCTTTCTTTTCTCCCAACCAGCAATGTAAGTTGTCTCTTCAAGGAGGGGTAATATTTGCAAAGCTGAACTTGCAAGACAGGGTAAGATGGATAGAGGGTTTTAATGGGTTCCTTGAGGAATCCTGAAAATCCGTGGTAACGTGGAAGTGGTTAAAAAAACGAAACCTAGGTCAGTGGATGTAGCCTATGTGCCCTTGTTTGCTTTTCAAGTTTTCAGCCAGTAAGAATTAAATGTTCCTCTGAAATGTGAGTATTTATCAAAAGTGATGTCTAAAAGATGTAGCTTTACATACAGACGGTGTTGGGCAGTGCTAGGTCATGCCTGCCTTGTTTAAGATACTTTGCATTTCTTTTTTTATGCAGCTGACAGATGCTTTTTACTTGCACTCAGCTCTTAAAGCTGGCTTCTTTCCATCTTGCACAGAGCTATTATTAACAGAAGCTTGGGAGCAGAGCAAATTTGATACATCAGGAAAAATAGTGCAAATCCCTGTCTTTCTGTGTAGAGAAGCTGAGGCACACGCAGGCTCAGTGCTAAAGGTTAAACAGTAAATCATGTAGCAGAACTAAAATTGAACATGAATTTCTCATTTCAGGTTTTCTGCTTACCTTTTAGCTCATTCAGCTGGAGAATATTGATTAATCTGTTTTGCAGCAAATGATAACATGCTGAATGGCCATATTCTCCGTTGTTTCTTCGTTTGTCTTGTCCTGCTATTTTTTACACATTAGTCAGAACTGTAGTTACTTCATTCATAGCTTTTTGACACTGAAGAACATTTAAAGCTGTAGGTTTGCTTTCCCTCTGTCCCATAATCATTAATGGAACTGAAGAAGGTGGTAGATAGAGGGTATCTTCCAACATTGAAATTATGTTTATTCATTCAGGTCTGTGGAGAGGAATTTAAAGACTATCAAGTGATTGTGGTTTGAAACTACAGAAAGGGAAAAGAATAAAAGATGCATTTTAGTTGCTTACAACAAATGGAAAAGGAAGATGGAAAGGTGTCTCAAATTTGATTACTTTCATTGATCGTCTGATAAGGTACAAGTATTTCAGTTGATTTAAATAACATTTTTTTTTTTTCCTAAAGCAAACACTTCTGAAACTAGTGAATCCATCTGCAAAAATTTCTTGTGCAAATTTCCTTTCCCATGTCATCCTGATCTTAGTGGAAATGTAGACTTCAGATATGACAAGTAAAACAATAATTCTCGACATACAGTTGCTTCCAGGGGTAAGATATAAGTTGTAGCTGGACTCAATGATCTTAGAGGTCTTTTTCAACTTTAATGATTATATGGTACTATACCAATACCAGAAAAACATTATTTTTCATAAATTGTACTTGGCATACAAAACCTCTTGGATTTATTTTACTTTAACACTTTTAGACAATAGTCTGTATGTTTAGACATAAACACTTTTAGACAATAGTCTATATATTTAGACAATAGTCTATGTGTTTAGACATAGTAAATGTGTTTTATTGACTAAGGAATAATATCTATGCAGGTAACACTGCTGTTTGCCTATTTGTAGTCAATTAAATAAGGCATTCATATGTAATTTTTAAACAGCTGTTCTTAAGTGACTTCACAAGGACACGTAGTTAACACTAGATACCTTTGCAGTTGCATACATATTATTATTGCACAAATGTGGATCTTGTATTCTTGGAAGAATTTTGCATTTGCACTGTGAAGATCCTATGCTCTAAAGTTCTCATTATAATGCATTGGCTTCTCAGAAATCAGCTGGCAAACTGAAAAGGGAGAAAAGTGGTTCATGCGCAAGCTGGCAGATGTAATTTTTTCTTATATTAACCCTGAAGTGACACCGTATATTTATAATTTTTTTTTTTTTTTAAGAAATAAGTGTATTTCAGGTTTTTTTGATCCTTTTTAAATAACCAGAACTATAATGTGTCTATCTAGATATGCAGTTTTAAGAGAAATGGTGGTTGCTAAAGATTATCCACGCTGCTGAGGATGAACACAGAACAGCTCTGGTGTTCTTTATATTGTGGCAATGGCTTGCTTCATGTTCAATTTGTGGTTTCCTATACTCCCAGGTCTTGTTTTTCAGAATTCCTGTCTACTGTGTATTGGTGCAATTAATTCTCCCTGAATATGGTACTTTGAACTTAACATTTCTAAATTGCATCCCATGTTTTTTGCTTCCTACCAAACTGCAAGCAAGTTAGAGCTTTAATGAATGTATCCAGATTACAGGATGTAACAAGAAAAAGACTAACTAATCATAAATTACCTGCTTCAGAGGCATCTTGGAAGGTCTCTGAATAAAGATGTGTATTGCAGCAACTACCAGACTTGTATTGCTCCTGCATTGAGGGTTTTCTTGAATTTCAGTTTATAGAAGTAGTAGTCAGTGTGTCTGAAGTCAGGTAGCTATGTGAGGAATAACTAACTTCAAAACCAAACCTGTTAATTGAACTCAATATAATCTGCAGTACAGATTAAGCCATGAAATGTCATTGTCAACACATTTTCTTCAGTAACAGGAGATGTATCTGCTGTTTTGTTCTTAGAGTGAGTAGGTTGATCTTTGTTTTATCTAAGTAGTGGCAATAAATGTCATTGTGAAAAACAGTGCATTGTTAACCAAGTCTCTTCATGATGACAGGCTGTTTCAATCCCTACCCCAGCAAAAATATTCTGACTTTGTCTCCTTATTTCCTTTTATTTATTTTCTTTTTTAACACCTCCACAGTCTCATGGTGATAGATTCACAGTTAGTTCTTCCTGACTTTACTTTTCACGAGTCAAAAGACACTTTGAACATTTTCATTTGCAGTACATTCAGAGCACTAGATCCTTCTATCTCTTCCTCTGAAAACTGTTAGTCAGAAGACCTTGATTTGATGCCACAGCAGTGTGGGATCATGGGGTTGCTTTTACAAAACTCAGAAAGATCTGTTTCATGGGACAGTTTTGATTTCTTCAAAGCTTATTTGACAGTAAAATTAGAGGTCACTTACAGTTGTTGCTGTATTGATGCAGCACAGTGATACATCAGCTGCCACATTTTTTAGAAAAAGATTAATTTTTAGAGCTACAGTTAACTTGAATGCAATAAAAATGATCAAAAGCCTCAGAAGCACAATCTGTGATGAAAGACTTAGAGGAGAAGGTTTATTTAGTTTGGAGAAGACTGAGGGGAAGTGTGATAGTCTTTAAATACATGAAATGTCACTTCAAAAAGAGAGAGGTGAGCCTTTGCTTGCCTCATACTGCTTGGCTTTTGAACACAGTCTAGCTAGGTCACCAAATCTAAGATTTATATTATTACTAGTGCTGCTGTGAAGTTATTAGTACTGTTTCACTCCTTGAGCTAGTGGAATAATCTGGGGGTTTGCCAGCTAAAGCTGAGATCCAGTGAAAATAGAGGAGAAAATAGTGTAGCAAGTACTGCAGCTGTGCCCATAAGGTATACGCTAAGGTGCAATTGATGGCTCCCCGCTTGTGCTGGAACTCAGTTGATGGCTTTCTGTCAGGAGAGATTGCAAAACTGACCAAGTTTTGTACAGCTGATCAGTAGTAATCTTCCTTATTGCTAAAATAAAGAATGAGACAACAGAGATGGACTGAGAAACTCTGCTCCTGTGCACAGGTGATGAAAATCTTCATGTTGGGTGTTACCCTCTGACATTCCTTTTTCCTCAGGTTCCAGGAGGTTGAGGCATATACCTCTAGTTTAGCCTGCTGGCCACCATTCAGTGATCTAGCAGTTTTTAATTAAAAATTCTAAGACAGTAGGCAAATTATATAACACTGTAGGACTTACATGCTGGCTCTTTGTTTATTGCTATTTCTCCTTTGCTCCTCATGAACCCTGAGGGGGGTTCCTGAGTTAACAGCCGAAGACCTACAATAATATATTCAAAGTTAGCAGGGCTGAAGGGTTTTTTTGTTTGGGTTTTGGTGGGGGTTATTTTTGTTTGTTTTTAATCAGCTATTTTTAAAAGGATGTTCTGAGAGAGCTTGAGCAATTTTTGCTTTTCCTTTTCCAAAGTATGTGCACTCTGAATTCTGCAGTAATCATCATGTTGTCCATGTATCTAACCTAGTGGGACTTCTGACCCATTAGTAATTTGGTAGATGTCTAGCAGTATGCCAGAGTTTTAGATCCACAGGGTTTAGGGCAGGGGAAGCCTGCTCTTATTAGATATATTTATAGGAAGAAGTAGTCAGCCTTTCTTAAAATCTCACATAATTTCCATACAGTGGAAAAGTTGCAGTTCTGCAAATCTTGTAGGCCATTTTTGGTGTTATGCTTTCCCAGCAAGATTAAGACCCTGCAAATTTATTGATGTATTTTCATGTGGATTCTCCAGATGTTCTGAGTTAGCCCCTGGCTGAATTAATGCTACAACTGACATAAGGGCAGGAGCAGACAGGGAGGGAAGGGCAAATGGCACCTGTGGAGGACAATTCACGGCTTGTCATGGTGAATGTGAAACTTCAGGTTCAGGACCAGGCTTAGGTCAGACAGCAGAATCTTTGCCAGCCCAATGTGTTTTTCCCAGCTGCTGCTGCCTTGCACTGGCCATTCTGTTTGTCCTGTTCACCCATAATATTGTGAATTGTTGCTTTCATAAATTATGGGAACTTGCCTCCCTCATATTTTCAAATTCTCATTACCTAGGCTAGATGACTGAATGTCTTTGCTGTCCTCCTTTTTGCTTTCGGATCCACTCCTCTGTCAGCCTTGAAGGATTATAGTGTTTTTCAGCAATGCATTCTCTTTGCCCTTGCTAATTCTCAGTACTGTGACATGTCAGGTTAATTGACGAGGTCTTGAATGGTCTTCTCTCTTTTTCCCTTGCTTTCACTTTTACCAGTTCTTATAGAGCATTAAATAAAAGGAATGGTGGTAGGTCATCCTATCTGGGTTCACGCAAATTGTGTCTACTCATGGATGTTTTAAGAGCTGGATTGAGCTGGATTTTCTAATTAACACAATTCCTGTCAGCAGAGACAATTACAAGTAACTAAGGCATAAGGTTCCACAGGTATCTATTGTCAGACTGGGCAGTCACATTAAGAAATCACCCGATTAACTGGATGCAACTGGAACTACTTTAATCACATTTTTGCTGTGTATACAGTTGCAACTAACAAATGGCTGTGTGTGTATAGCTAAAGAGGACAGCTTTAGGGCCCATAGGACTGTAATTCCATGGACAGATACACTAAGGCAGGTATGGTGAGCTAGTCTTGGATAGAATCAGTCCTGTGTCCCTGTCCCCAGGTACTGGCTCACACCCTTAAGTTTGTACTTGTTGGATGAAACAGGTGGAAGGTGGATCCCTTGAGAACTAATTTGAGCAAAACAAAGGCGTAACCTATATTTCGTATGGGTAAGTTCCCCAATCCTGTTTATTGCAAAGTTGCAAAAAACATCTTTATCTGCCAAAAGGAAAAGGAGACATGAGATAGGAGAGAGAGGGTGGAACTCTGAGATGAGGGACTACCTCTCTTGGAGGCAGAGCCAGCTGATCCTAAAAAAAAAAGTGTGTTGAACAATGAATTAAGGCAAGTGATGGCAAGTCTTTTAAAAATATCTTAAAAAGCTTCTGGACATGAGTCCTATCTTTCAGGCAGTTTACTGCAATTTCTAAATTGCCCAGCTGCTTTTTGTGTAGTTGAGAACTGACTCAGCTGCAAAAAAACAGGGTTTAGGTGGGAGTTGGAGGTACAGTCAGTTTGAAAGCCGTTCACCCTGGAACCTTTTAAACATTTGCGCTCCTGAAGAAGAGAACAGGATCAGACTGCTGCTGCTGGGAAGAACATGGGTGTTGTTCAACATGGTATTGTTGCCACTAAAAAAAGGGATCAGGAAACTGAAGAAATCATATGAGAAGGGCAGTTGTTGTTGATATAATCACTCCTTTTTTTTTTTTATTTTTGCTTAAAATTATGTCTCTTGAAATGAAAAGATTTCTCTTTTTCCAGTGCAAAAGCCAAAACATTCATTCATATGTGCTGAGAGTCTTTTTCATAACTCACATTTTCAGTCACTGGGCTTGTTTTTACTATTTTTAATTTTCTTCTATAGCTCCTGTGTCTCTTTTGACTCTCTTTACTTAGTCATAGATGACTCAATTTATTTCTTCTATTTTTTCTTCTTTGTTTCATTCACTGGAACACATGATCTGTTCTGTTTCATCCTTGCACTGGAATGATTGGATTCTGTTAATCTTACAGGGTGAAAAAAAAAAAGAAGAGAACAAGAAAAAGGTTGTGATTTGGGAAGTAAGGTTTATGCTCTAATATTTGGCTCTTTGCATGTATGAAATTCTCTTTGCTAGTAATGGACCTGCTGTGGAAGAAGTAGATCGGAATCAAGATCATATGGGAGAATAGTGCCTTAATTACTGTTCTCAGCAAGTACTTCTCTGTAGCAGGTAATACAGCTGTTGTTTTTTTTCAGGAGGATGAACCATCTTTGCTTTTTATGAGGCATGGTGGTAGTGATGATGCCATGGTAATGACTTGCCATGCCCATTTGCCTTGTGGTGGCAAAAGAAGTAGTAAGGCTGAGCCTTCCTGGTTCCCTGACCTTGATTAAAACTTCACCATCTTTAAGCTTATCTGCTGAGATGGCTGGTTAAAATAACTGAATATGAATACTGAAAACTATGGGAAATGTTTACAGTCCAGTGAGATACAAGTTAGTAGTCTTATCAGTGTACTGACAGTTGTTGACCACAAAGTGATTTTTCTTTAAACATCCTCTGTGAGGGATTGTTTTTCACATACTACATAATTCTGGTCAGCTGAGCAGTTTCCTATAACAGTGAAGAAGCCAAAGTCGGCTTCCATTCCATTGACACCATTCAATGTAGATCCACAATGTAGCACAATCTTACCTATCATGAGACTTATCCATACAAAATAGACATCTGGTGTAACCATATACTTACATGAGCTGCACAAAATTTGTGTCACACCCTGAAGTCATCATTATTTTCAGACAGCTTTGCTTGTCCCTTCTGCCTAACCCCTCAAAAATAGGCTTGTATTCATAATGTTATGGTAGACATTTTGTGTGGAAATAAATTCCCACTATGTTGGGATTTTTGTCTATCAAATAAATGTCCATCATGATAAGCAGTCGAACAAAGTGCTCACTAAATTTAGAGGAGACATTCTTAGTCTTAAATTATCAAAATGTTATTTGTTTTTGTCAGTATCAGCTAGTCTTTAAGTAGTAAATGAATTGCTGAGCAGATCTAAAGAAAAGCCTGTCAAATGATTTCAATAGCTTCATCAGCAACAAGATTCCAGCACACATGAAGGAAGTCTTTCTTCATTTGTCAGTCCTTATAATCGAGAGTGAAGCAGAGTTAAAAATTATGTCTCCTCTGGTGGGAGCTATTCATGGTGGGTAAGTGTTTGTAACGCTATGCCATTATCCCTTTTATTGATGTTTTTTCATGCTCACTTATTCAGACTTCCTGTGCTGCTGATTTTAATTCTATATGGAGGTACAATGGCATAAGAAGACACGTGCTGGCACAATGAAAAATCTCTTATGAATGGATTATGAGAAAGATGTACTTTCATAGCATCTAGAGAAGCTATGAAATTAACAACTGGTCACATCACTTTTCAATTAGTTTTTGCACTGTGACAGGAATATTATTGCTCTGCTTTGCTGATGAGAGAAGACTCAGCTTCTAACATCAGGTCCTATCTTTATGACCTGCTAACTCTGTATTTAACCTGGGTTTTCCCCTTCAATGTGGGATACATTGTTGAATCTAAAGCAGCTGTCAGAAACACATTTGAAAGCTTTGTCATAAGCTGCCTTGGTGACCTTTTTCAGCTGTTAATGCCAGGTGGAGTCACTGAATGCAGGTACTTACTCGAAGAAGTAATGAGTCTTTTAACACCTACCCACAAGCCTCTGGGCACTTATTCTCACATACTGCTGACCTGTGTTGGCTTGCTCTTTGCGTCGTTCGCCTGAAATAGGAGACATCAAACCTTTTCTTACCATCTAGTAATACCAACATGCCTACAATCTCTTCTTTTTCATTCATCTCTACATTTAAAGCAGCAGGAGGAATGAGCCCTCAGAAGCCTAAAAGTCTTTCTATAAATTGCTTGACTGCAGAAACACAAGTATCAGTCTGAACTGAAGAGGGAAAAACCTGCCTCTTTAATACTGGAGGAACACTGAACATCAAGCTGCTGCTGTTTGACCAGAGGGTCGGGCCATCTGAAGATCAGTGTAGAGGAGAGATAAAGAGGCTGAAGTGGTAGTGGCTGGAAATATAGTGATAAAAATTCCAGTGATGAAATGGGCTGTATGCTGCCACCCCTGGGAGCACGGGGCAAGGGCAAAAGTATCCATGTCAAACATGACATCTGTAAAGACCAGTCTACTCAGTCAACCAGCAAAGGAACAGAGAGAAAGACAGTGGGAGGTAAGGGGCCTTACCCTGCCCTGGAAAAAACCTCAGCTTTGTTATACAAGATATATATCATATAAAGAATATAAATAGCACAGATTAGGACTTGACATCTCAGGACAGGAAGATGGAGCCAGTTGTCTTTATTCCTGTTTCAAAGGACAGTTTGAAACAGGTGTGTGCTGGATGCTGCACCTCGCAAGGGATGTATGTACAGACTGGGGAATGAGATCTGGAGAGCAGCGCCACAAAAGGGGACTGAAGCTCCTGGTCCGTTCAAAGTTGAATATGAGTCAGCAGTGCCCTGGCAGCCAGGAGGGCCAACTGTGTCCTGGGGGGCATCAGGCAAAACATCATCAGCTGGTCGAGGGAGGGAACTGAACCACTCTTCTCTGTGTTGGTGTGGCCTCACCTCGAGCCCTGCGCTCATAGAGACTGCACCGTTGTTTATTTGCCAATGGATCTCCCACTTTATTCTTCCTTCATCCTGATCATACTGTTCAGATTGTTTGGTTCAGATATGAGGGGGTGGAACAGACAAGTATGGTTTTATTGTTGGGTAGATCTTCCATGTGACCAGAGTTGTAGCTCTGAGTTGGTAGATTGGCTCTGCTGGCATTGTATATGCTACTTCTCTCAACTAATTTTTGGGATCCCTGTTTCATTCATGTATCTCAAAATAGCTGGCAAATGAGGGAAAAAGAGGAAATCTAGCACTTTACAACAGGTGAATTAGTCTTTTCAAAATAGAAAATATTTATAGACAGAGTTTAAACATTGTGGCTACCTCTTGATCAAATCTAAATTGCTAGATGCCTGCATGGTTCCCTACCTGTTCAAACTATTTACCTATTTAGACAGCCTGTAGGTTATGACATACTAGGCTATACCCTAGCTGACTTAGTTTCTTTCTGGAGAGGAATAAGACAGAGCTTTTCACTTGCTAGGACTTCCAGTCAGTGATTCTATTGTAAGAAAAACATCTTGTCTGCCTCTGTAGTTTGCAGTCTCTGTCCCATCACTAGATTACTTGAGCTTTTTTAGTACAAGATAGAGAAATATTTCAGTGGTAGAAATGGACCCTTACACACTGTGTATAAACTACTTGCTTTCTTCCATTGTAGTATGTAAGAGTGAGGTCTGGTAGTGCAGTACAGCAGATTTATAGGTCACTGTTACATGTAAAAGCCAGTTTCTCTCATTTGTCCCTCTCTTCCCCTCTTCTTACCTTCCTCTTGTCATCAATTGCATACTTCTCCCTTTTTCTTTCCTGGCACTCCTCTTGCCCTTGGTGGGCCAGTTCAGCTTACTGAACACACAAAAAACCTCACACAACACAAGCAAGTGAATATTCTTCTGAGGATTTAGTGAGCCAGAGGAGCTCAGCTGAGCTGCGAAGCCACACAAGGGATAGAGAAGGAATGCACAGAAAGAAAACGTGGAGGAGGCAGCCCACCCATTGTAGCAGCAAGATCTGGCTCTTAGATCTGGGCAGCTGCAATGTGAAACCTTCCCTGAATGGAAGCTTGCAGAAGTCTGAGAAGGGCACAGCATAGTCACTGCTGTTACTGTGTCTTCTACTAACTGACCTACACACCTCCTTTACTTCAACAACTGTTTTGAACAATCAGAAGTTAATTTTAACTCCAAATTTCTTCCATGAGGTAAAATGCCTCTAAGAATAATTCTCAACAGACAGAAGATGAATGGCAAAACAAACGAACAACAGGAGGTGGTGGTCCTCAGAAAGAACAAAAATGGGACTGATGTGTCTCCTAATCCCTAGGAGTGGGTCCTTCCCTCTATTGTAGTTGCACATGCTTCGATCAAATTAGGCAGCTGCTTTTTTAACCTCAAGGATTTTCAATGCATGTGGCAAAAAGAAGAATGTTTATTTTTGTAACATGCACTTAAGGATTTTATCTATATACAAAGTAACAATCCTAGTGCACCATACTGCAGCCCAAACATATGACTTTTCCCTACTTTCCTGGCACCCTTGAGTGTATTAGAAAAATTATATTCTTTACCATCTTTGCTCTAGCAGTGGTATTGCTGGGGCTGCATACAGCAAGGGCAGGTGTGAAAATGACAGAAGCATGTTAATGTTTGTGAATGTGACCATATTGTAGAGTACTAGGCTAGCACATGTGAATAACTCTGATTTATTATCTCTGGGATTGAAAAAAAAGCCAGGATGAGTTTTTGCTTTGTCCCTCATACATTGCACAGCAGGTACATTATTTCTGTGCCTGACAAGTGATGCTGGGAGGATAAATCATTTGTGTAGCTACTATTGTGAACTGACTCTTGAGGGTGAGCTTCCAAAAGGGTGAGAACAGGCATGGTCAACTTTCCATACAGAGGTAGCTCTTTCAAGCTGGAAGTGGGGGAAATAGTGCAAGGTTTGAAGGTATTTGTACTGTCATGTGTCCCTGCCACACTGCTGATGTGCTTAGTCTTTCTGTGAACAGGAAGAGTTCAGCACATTCGTGTATCAAAAGAAAAAGTGCTCATTAACAGTTAAAATCACCTGCATTTTATTATCTTGTGTAGCACTATGCTACTTCCAGCCTGATGCCTTTGGAGGATATTGCTGTAGGCATATTTTAACTGCAGGCATTTCTCCTCCTCTGGATTCTCAGCAGGCAGGGATTAGGATGTGATACTTGGCTGAAGCTGTCCTGCTGACAGACTGCAGTGACCTTGCTGTGACTTCTGTTCTGATCTCACTGGCACTGCTGGAATTTGACACACTAGAACATGAGATACTGGCTCCATTATGCCACTAATTGGGATCCAGAGCATTGTGTTCCTGCCCCCTTCACCGTCTGATGTAGGTGGCAGATAGTTCTAATTTATGGTTGCCATGTGATTTAGGAGGTTTAAGTCTCTATCATCAGCCACTTGATGCCCTTATCCTTTCATGTGGCTGTCTTTATCATATGCACGTGTAGAGCTTGACATAGGCTTGTATTGTAAATACTCTTGGTCTTTATCTTATTGCTTGGTCCTCTTCTGGAATGAAAGGAAATTGTTTGCTTTTTGAGCATGAATAAAACACACTAAATATTTTTCTCATGCATCTCTAGAGCTAGATCTTAAAATATTTTCCCTATTTGTCAAATGTGCAGCAACATCGTGTTTTATTTCTGCAAGGTTAATTTTTGGACTGCATAGATTGGCTTTTATTTTCATCTGGCAGTATCATGGAAGGTTACAGTAAGAAAATACATATCCTTAGCTAAAGTGCCTCAGAGTTTGCTCTCAATGGTAGTTTTTGCCTTTACAATTATTTATTTTGTCCATAATCACAAAGCTGGACAAAAATATAAACAAACTGAAACAGAAAACAACTCCACATGGGATGATACTTACACCACCTTTTTTCGTCACAAAAAAAAAAAACCCATCAACAATCCCCCCCCTCAAACCAAAACCGTTATTTTCCAAAGTCCAGTTTTTTCAGTCCTACAAGTAGGAATTTCATGCTGTTAATTTAATAATTAAGGAAATTTATGATATGAAAAATATGACTTGCAAATGCATTGATATCAACAGGGAACAAATAAAGAATCTGACCCAGAGGGAGCACAGGGAGTAGTTATTAGCAGCAAACTACTTGACACAATTAACAAAAAAATAAGTCGTGTATTTAATTACTGCAGCTCTGCCAGATGAAAGTAATATTTATTTCTGGCCTTGGTTAGGTACCAGTAATTAAACCTAGTGGGGACTTCAGCATTATCAAAGTGGCTTTTACCTTGCAGGATCCTGGTTCTCCAGGTGGAATTCACAGCCTGCTGTTAGACCCTGTGCCTCCATGGCAATCCATGGAAAGGCAGGTGTCCCAGAATAAGATGAAAAGCAATCTGCAGGTACTAAAATATCAAAGATGAAGTGCTAAATTGCACAGCAGGTTTGAATCTCACATCTTTCTCTTGACTTCTAGGCTGTAGGAGTGTGCCTAGGTTAAATGAGAATCAATATCCTCTTTTTAGGCATTTAAGTGTGCCCTTTAGTAATGGGGTAGATGACCAGTGTTGCACAGAAGTTAGACCATGGATAGGCTGTGGATGACTGGGGACAACTCCCTGCTGGGGAGGCTCTTCCTTATCCTCGATTCAAGGACCGTTCATACGTTATACACTAGCCTGCCCACATGACACAGTCCTCTACCTGAGAAGTCCTGTGTGTACACACGGATTTCCAAATCTCAGGAGCAGGTTAAGGGCAAGTGATAGCAGACTTTGCAGGACAGCAGAACAATTGTAAGCACAGATACAAATGCAGCTCACAGCCCTGAACTGATTTGTTATAACTGTGCCACATTTCTCATTTCTCTGAAGAGGTAATAGTTGATAAATTATACAAGAGAACTTCTAATAATATTGATGAGGAGAATTAATAAACTACACTGATGAGGCTATTCCAGAATGGAGGTCAAAAAGAAATGTTCAAAAATGTTCAAAAAGAGTTTAATGCACAGGACATATTAAGGGCCAAACTCTCTCTTTTACACTTTCATCTCGCTGATTATTTTTAAATGGCCTACAAAACCTCACATATCTGAACAAGCAGATAGTTTTTATTGGGAAACACTGAAGATTGATTTCCTGACTTTTGATGGCTCACTTGTTGAGCACAGTTGCACAAAAACAAAGGCAGAGTTATTTCTTCAATAACAATGAGTCAGAGATCCGCCGGTAAAAATCTTGCCTTTTCCTTGACCCTAGTATCATGACCTACATTTGGGATAGAAAATTCCACACCAGAGGTTTATCATCAATTGAGTACAGAAGTTACAGGTCACAGGGATTTTTTTATAATGACCAGAGTGCTGAATTGAAAGCTCTAGGGAACTACATTGAAATATGATAAACTACTATTCAGTAGTTTGGTGACTCAAGAAAGAATTATATATGCACTTCACCTATTTGTTTTTCCTAGATCTTTTTAAGGTTCAAGAGCATGTTAGTCACTTTTCTGGTTTCCTAGAACAAGTAGTTGCTTTATGACTTTTTGTTATTGTTACTTACTAAAACAAACTTAATTAGGGATTTCTGTGGTCCACTTTTCCATTGTGTCCAAACTCCTCCTAAGTTGATTTCTCCTCACAATTTCTTTGGCATTTCCCACATCATCCCAAGTATTTGTAACATAGAGGAGAGAGGGGTTTTATTTGAGGAGCGGGGGAGGGGTTTTTTTGTTGATTTTTTTAATTTTTTTTTTTTTTTTTTACAAAGGAAGAGTCTTAGTCAAAATACAGTTGCCAAAATTATTATAAATTGAAGGATTCTTTACCAGGCAACATGTACGTAGCAGTGTGCGATGGTTCAGCTAGGTGCCACATTTAAACCTATTAAGACAGCAAAAGATGGCCAGTTTGTTTCTTAGATGTTAGTTAGACTTCTTTTCAAGAGGCTATACCTCTTAGAGATTGGGACCTCTGGCTGTTGCTCTACAGTATGAAGAAATTGGCAGTGAGAAAGAGCTCTTTCCTTCCCCTGCACTGCAAGGAGCTAGCCCCTCAGTCAGCCAACACAGAAGTCATGAGCCAGATCAAGGAATTAATCCTTATTAAAAATTAACCTGTGTTTTAACTCCAACTGGCTCCTCTGTGGAGTTCACAGCGGTGTTTCAAAAATGGTGGTGCAAGCATGGTGTTTCACAGTGCAGCTGTGAAGGACCTGCTTGGCCAGTGGGAGGTGAAGGTAGAGCTCCAGGATAGGATGTTTCTGCTGAAAATTGGTTACTGTGTAACTATGATCTCAGATTCCTCATCCTCCCTAGTAAGAGCAGAGCCCTTTTCTTATCTCCTTACTGTCTTCTTATGCTTACATAAATGAGACTTGCACATTCTTTAGCCATCCTTTTCCAATGAGGACACTGTGAGAGCATTTTAGGTTTACTCTGTGAACAAATTAAAGTATTTTATTCCACTATCAAGCACTCAGGACTTGAAAGCACACTGGTTATTACCTAGTTCCTATCTTCACGTGTTGCTGAAGCAGTCATTTTTGTTGAATTGCTTAAGCATGGCCAAAGGTTGGGGAAGCTGTAAAACCACAAGTAGCTAAAAATTCTTCAACCTAAAGACATGTTTGAGGGGCGATAAACCTATCGTCAATAGCTTTGCAAGTGGAGTGACAGACTCTGTTAATCATTGTAAATATTCTGCTCTGAAGAGTTCAGATATTGCCACCAAGGAGTGGTCCAGTCCACCCCTTATTAGGATGAAGAAACTGCCCTATTTCAGAGAGCTGATGCCAAACCTTCAAGGTACAACTAGTTAACCTGCATTGCTGGGGTGCGCCGTTGAGAGGAGAGTAAACCAAAGTGGGTGCTGGCTGGGAAAATAGAAGTTGCCACATCAAATGACAGTTTCCACAGACTCAGTCATATTCCCTTGGTCCGGGGGAGAATATTCCACTTCTGTATGGACTGTGAATTCCCCCCTGACCTTGGTACCATGGCTGTTCTCGCCTGACATATCTCTTCCTTGATTACACAGGCATAAAAACCTGAGGCAGATGACAGTTGAGCACATGATCTCATTTCTGTTGGATTCATTCTGGTGTGGATATTGGCTTTGTGTGTTTATTCTGGCTTTAGAATGGCCTTGCAAAGATGGGCCATGCTTTATTTGGCATAAAATCTGGCAGTGAAAAATTAATCTATCAAAATTGTCTTATTGCATTTGAATCAGCAGACTGAATTCATACTAGGTGAGTGCCTAATGTGCCATGGCACTTCTGGATCCATTTCCCGTTGCCTTAGAGGAGAGTTTACTATAATGTTGAAGATGTGTAGACCAGAAAAAGTGGAACTGGGTGCATTTAGGGCAAAGAGTACCGAAGACATTTCTCTGTGGTGGAGAGGAGCTGATTTTGGAGCTGATAATCAGGAAGCTTCATGAAAATTATGCTGCCTGTAAAGACGCAGAGCAATGGATCTCTGTGTTCAAAAAGGCAGCCCTCTTGTTAATGAATGAAAGCAGAAGATGGGTCTGTCTCGTGTTACAGATATGTCCCAGAGTAACTTCTCTAAGGGATACTGCTTAAAAAACCCTACTACAATGGTTTTATGAAGTCAAGGGCCATATAGCTGATAACCCTTTTTTGAGTAAAGAGGTGTGTATATTCATTTGTACAAACACAGGCAAAACCGTGTCACTGTCTGAGAAACGTCCAGATGGGTGTGACCTGTACTTTAATGTTCTAAACTGGAAGCACTACTAACAAATACAGTTTAATTATTTTCCGTGGAGTCTGGTTCTCACTCAGCACTGCCTGGTATCAACAGCTATCTGCTGCCTACCATTCACTGTTCCACAAAAATAGACAGAGGGAGAGGAAATATAAACTGAAACTGTAAAAATGCTGAGTTTATTTATTTTTTTTTCAGGAGAAAAAGGCGAAAGGATAGCTTAAAAGGCAGACATAGGCACAGAGACAGAGTTTGGCATGTTACCTTTAGAGAAAAACATTATCAAACATTTACTCAGAGCCTAAAGATTTCCAGGTATGTTTATTTAGAAAAAGAAGATAAATTAAAAAATGAAGACAGGCAAAACTGTTTAAGTAGACTAAGTATCTCTCAAAATTACTCAGCTTTCCTGGAAATGTTGCAATCTCCATTTCAGTGTCCTGCCACTCCCTCCTTGCAGGTGAATGCCTTTGGGAGCAAGAATTTGACCGGCTCCTTTACTGGAAAAGCAAGGAGCAGCGTGGCTGAGAAAATACTATTTCTAGTGCTGTATTTATAACCTTGATAAGATCTCCACAGCATCAGAAGTTGCTGAAAGGGGTTGGTTGTGACATTCTGATAGAAGTTTTCCACTAGAAAAATGCAAAAGTGTTGATGAGAACAATTTGTTATTGACAACATTTTGGTCTGAAAAAAATGGGAAAAAAATCTGGAAGGAAGAGGTTTTTCTCCTTTTCCAACCTTCTGCCTTTCCTCCTGGGACCTTTCATGTCAGGAAACAAAGCTATCGTCTTTACCTTTTCTATTTTGTGATTATTTGTTGAATTGCCAGTTCATCTCCTCTTTTAGACTCTTTATTTTAGTATTATTAGGAAAAGCTGTAAAATAAACAGGAGATGAGAGAAGCTGTAAATCTTCCAACATCTAAAGTATCTATTTTAGGAAAGAGAAATTTTAAAATTAAAGCAAAATAATACAGTGGAAGAGTGTACTATAATAACTTGCCCATTTTGTTTTTAATAATTGGTTTTATACCACATGGCCTAAAATCTCAGATTAAAACTGTTTAATTTTCATGATTTATCTTTGTTCCTTCTCTTTTCCCTGAACTGCTGGATGTAGTATTGGCCAGACACATGTCGCTGTGTATCATATCCTCTCACTAACATTATTAGTTTCACCAAGGAAAGGTCTTGGGACCTGCAAGTGCCAACCTAGTAATTTGTCTCTTTTCTCAGGGATGACCCCTCATGAAACTAGTGCAAAAAATGGTATAGGTAATAAACGTTTCTGCAGAGGCAGTTTTTACAATTGTTCTGCTTCACGACACTTTCTTTGCCCATTCAGTATCAAGAATACAAATAATTTTTGTTTTATTTTGGAGTCAAAAAAGACAGGGAAATAGATGCCTGTCTTCCTCACGGTGTTCAGCAGGAATGTTATTTTTTAAGATCTTCACATGGTATTTCTGGAAATGTATTTGGCAATCGAGTGCATTAGTCAAATGCGCTGATTAGTTCTGTCACTTGACTGCCTGCTGTCACTAGCAGCCACTTCAGTACCACATCTCCTCATACTGCTCTACTGCTGAGGCTACAGGACCCTTCACCTGTCCTTTCCCCTTCTCCCCCCACACTTGCCACATCTCTGAGAGTTGTCTTTTTCAGGGTTTCACAGTTGAACATGGCACATTAACTGTACCATGTAGGGCCAGGGGATGCTTTTACTCCTGGTCTAGTGTCAGATGAGTTTGCCCTGGGCTCACAAGTTCAGTGAGGTGTTACAGGGACATACTGGTCTTCCTCCACAGCAGTGGCCAGTTTTGCAGATATGTACTGATTCAGTCAGCCACAGCAGGTGACCCCAAACTGGAAACTGCTAGCAGTACTGCAGCTACATTGAAGCGGACATGACAAAATCCAGCCTGCCATCTTTATCTGGGAGAGTAAGGGAAGCAGATATTTTGGCAGCTGTCAGACACCCAGATACCTTCTCCTGCACTTGCCCATTGGCCAGCAGAGTCAGAACTGCTGCTACTGCTGCCAAGGAAGTACACCTCCCTTTCCAGGAGGCAGCCACCACACCACCAAGCTCTGCACATTTTCTTGATGTGGACTCACCATGCAGAAATGTGCCAAGTTGCTGGAGATGATCACACTGTGTAAAACATGCTGGCAATGGTAACAGGACTGGTCACATAAGGTATCTAGAGAAATCATTAAGCTCCTGTGGAATAGCTAAGATGATCATAATGAGGTGAGCAGAGAGAAAAATAGCTCAAGGTCATACAACATGTTAGGAGCAGAGTTGGTATGACCATTCAGCATCTTAATTATCAGGCCACTTGCCTATCACCAGTCCTATTGCAGACCCATGCTTTAGGTTCTGCAGGCACACGTCTGCTTTAGTTACATTTTTCCAGGAAAATATTGTCTCTACTTGCCTCAAACTACATCACACCGTGCATGTGTTTTGCGCTTGCTGTGGCCACTCAGCATCTTGGCTCTGGTGTTAAAATTGGCAAAGACACAGATATTTTCTTTGTCAGGTCTGACTGATGGAAAAAGGTGGAAAGCCAACATCAAATGCCAACTCTGATAGGAGGCTGACGTAAAAGACGCTAAGGAATCATATAGGATTGCTGCCCAGGTTATGTAATGGAGAATATTTTTTTGTAAATGCTCAAACTGACGTATATTGTGCTTTGTATGTGCTTGTCTGTGCTCTTGTTTTATAGCCTTGCTGAAGACTCATTGACAGATGGCACTCAAGAGAGTGCTTTTTATAGATGCCAGCGTCCGACTCAGATACAATTTCTGAAATCAAAAGGTGTTTGGGGTGGAGAGATCTGATGCACTGCCAAAGCATTTTATAAAAGGTGCTGTAGTGGTACTTCATACTCTTCAAAAGGGAGAGGTTTGTGGAAGATGAATGAGGGACATTGACTTTCATGGATTTTGAATTGCCAGTGATTCTAGTAAGTGAATGGTATTTATGAAATGGAAGAAAGAGAAACCAGGAATTTAATGGGCATATACCCTGAGTCTATGAGAGGCAGGATTTGGGCAGTGCTTGTCTAACTTGGTATTCTGGAGAATAATTTCTTGTCACAGCTTGACCAAGTTCTTACCTGGAGGCTGTGTTATTAGTGAACACAAATATAGGTTATCTATTACTCCATAGCAGCATTCTCCTTTATGGGACAAGGACCTTGGGGCTGACAGTCACCCCAGCGGAGTCTGTGCTCTAACCAATGGGGAGCTTTCCAATGAAAACCAAACATGATGGGCAGAGCCAGGTGCTGGTAACAGGCTCCATCAACAGCTCCAGACTGGAGTAGTGATGGCCCAGGTACAGGATTCATCCAGGGTATCTGGGAACAAAAGGAGATAAGGCCAGAGATAGGGTTGGAGACAAGATGCAGTGTGGGTCTGAAGTCCAGGCAAGATACAGAGATAGGGGGTAGCACTCCTGTGGCATCTCTAGCACAGGGACAGATGATTCTGGACTGAGTTGAAATGGAGTCCTGGAGCACTGCCAGGGCAGTAAGAGAGGCCTCAGCTGAGTTTCATCAACACCAGTAAGGAGTCTTAGGACCCTGACACATACAGAAAAAGGTGTGGGTTTTCTATAGGATGACTCAAGTGCGGTGGCTGTCCAGGTTTACCAGAAGGAGGAAATAGGGATGATTTCAGCTGCAGGAAATGCAACGAGTATTTTGGCTCTTCTTATGACTTTGCGATTAAGTAGATAAAAGTGAACAATACATTCCTTATTCTGCTGTCATTAAATCCTTTATTCAGTAGAAGTATCTGGATCACAGTGCTGTTTCTAGCTCTGGAGCTGAAGGATTTGCAGGCTCTGACTTC
Organism: Serilophus lunatus; assembly: GCA_013399895.1. NCBI lineage: Eukaryota > Metazoa > Chordata > Aves > Passeriformes > Eurylaimidae > Serilophus > Serilophus lunatus. The sequence goes on along the minus strand of VXBA01000854.1, from coordinate 161,234 downwards.
ACACATTTTTGTGAGTCAGGACATGGCAGACTAGCCCTCTCTTATTCAAGTCTTCTGATTGGCATGTATTCTGGGTGGTGGGGAGTCAGATCTCCAGTTGAGGTGTTTGTGGACAACATACCAGTCAGGCTGAAAAACAGAGTCAAGGGATTTATTAACTATGGGCACTTTGCTCTTTACTAGAGAGCTATACATATCCCTGAAACAAATCCACCGAGTACCTTTTGTGGAAGTTTGTGGCAGAGACAAATATAGAATCCTTTGATTCTCAGAAGTGTTCAGCTGTGGAATGATCCTTTCTGTTCTGGAAGATATAAATCTACTTTACCACGTGCGTTACAACTTCTGCAGAAAAAGAAGAAAGGCTGAAGAGTAAATAGTCTTCTCTGGAAGGCATCTCTGCGTATGATCTGGTGTGAACTGAATGAGGTACAGGATCTTTGCAAACCAAGATACTTACTGAAAGTATCTAAAAAGAATATATAGTAAAGCAAATATATTGTAGTGCAGGGGAAATGAAGATAATCCTTTTCTGCAGTCTCAGATTTATTTTCTTTCTTGTGTCAGTTTTGTTGTGTGCCATTTCACAGGGCTCAAAAGACCAGTAGAAAGCGTTTCATAGTATAAGGCCTACTTTATCAGCTTTTTAAACACTAAGAGGCAACCTCACCATGGTGGCAATGATATAGGTACCCTGTGTGAGCCATGTGAAGTCTTTAGATTAATTGGATGTTTACCCATGCTTCCTGTGTGCCCGCATCAGAGTGTAAGGACTTTGTTTGCCTGTGTCATGTTTGCTACAGCAGAAGAATGGTGAGATGCCTCCTCTGAAGGGGAAAACATCCTGCAGGGCTTCTGCCTTATGGAGACAGCTTTTTCCTCTTCACTCTGACCGTTTTTACTCTGGCCTAAAATTCAATCCTTAAGATTCCTGCCTCAAGCTACCCTCCCCCTCCTGTCTCCTCTCCTCCCATGTATGCGAGAAAAAGTTCTTCTCTTACACCCAGCTATTCCCTGCTAAGCTTCAAAATTCTGTCCCCAAATGGAGATATAAAAGTTTCCAAAGAAAAAGTTTACTTCCATTTTTTAACACGAGTAAAATGTGGACAAAGCTGGTTTTACTTGGAGTCATTCTTACACATTGTTGCTCCATTATGACTGATACTGTCTCAAAGCAGATGTCCATCTGGAAAATTTAAGCTACGGGGATGGAGATCTGGCAAAGTGTTCAGAACCAAAAAAACCACCATTGAATGGGAATTGTTAGACAATGCTGGTTGTAGGTGTGGCAAGCAGCTGTAACAACCAACATAGCGATTTCTGCTGTCTCTATTTTTCTGTGTTTTGCAATTTAACGCTCCTACAGTCTGTTACATAATTTTAGAGCAATTGGACACTAGCAAGTCTCAACCAGGTAATGCTTGTGACCATCTGGAACAGAGATTATCTTAAAATGGGAAGTAGAGGAAAGATTTTTCCATGTGATGCTGTCTGTTCCTGACCTCTCTAATGAATGGAATTTAGGGAAAGCAATCATTAGAGGGAGGAGAGGAAGGAAACCCAGGGAAGAAGGTGGAGCAGGATAGAGTGCCAAAGTGTCAGGGCTAGCAGAATCAGTAAGTGAACAAACAAAAGTATGGCCAAGGATTTACAGTAAATGAGAAGCAGAGTCAGTGTGTGGAAAAAAGCAGTATCAGGGAGTGTAAGGAGCACTAGAAAGGGAGGAGAATACAAATAATTACTTTCAAGAAGCTAAAAATTCATGAATGGATAAGGGAGAATAAATGGTAACTAAATAATAGATTTGAGACTAATGAATACCACAAAAAAACATGAGTGGTGATGCAGTCCTGTTCAGAGAAGCTGCTATCTCTCCCTGAAATTGTGACAAGGAAGGTCAGCTGTTACTTTTGAATTGTAATATAGATCTTCTCTAAATAAAGGGCTGGTAGAGGAAGTCTATGTAAAAGGTATTAGACTGAGTCTGTCCACAAAATACGGGACTGAAATCTATGATTCTCATATAAAAAGAAGAGAACTAATTTGCATTTTTGTGGCTTTTCTTGCAGTGCATTCGTGAATCCTGCCCAATGCATTTACTCAGCTCATCTTACCTCTTTCTACTTTCTGCATATGAAATCCATGAGGAGGTTCTGCAGGATTTTTGGTGAGAAGAGGCTTCAAAGCTCAAAGATGTTACACGCAGCAGCTCATAAACCTTAACTACGGAAGTTTTAGGAGGTGGCAACAGGTAGTAATTTAATATAAATTCACTGGTTTTAGTGTAGTCTTGTAATCGGAGCAGTACTGTCACACTGACCAGCATGAATGATAAAGAGACAGTTCTGTGTCAATTGTCATTAACAGTTGTTCATTGACTTTAATGTCAACCCATTTTCAGACACAGTAAAAATAAGTTGCATTGCATCTGGATGAAGTAAATAGCACAACAAAAATTTGTGTGGATGTGTTGTGTGATAGTCACTCTCAAAACAGTATCACAGTTCATCATAGTGGTTTGAAGACAGAGGACCAGAGAAGAGAGGAAGGGATAAAAGAGGGGAAGGGAAAAGGAAAACAGTGTTATATTTTAAAGATATTTACATTCCCTTCAGAAGATACATTGAATTTTGTAGTTAATGTTTTTCACAGGAAATCACTAAGTTCCTCTTGAATGTAAACCCTGTAAAAGTTCCTTTAAAAATGTTCATATTCACAGGAGAACAAGAACAGAAGTTAAGGAGGACTATGTGGGAACCCATCCAGGTTAATGAGCATTGATGGCCTTTGAGAGTTTAATACCCTGCTTGCACACAGCATTGTTTTTCAGTTCCAGAAAAATCATTTAAATCAACCTCTGTGATTCTGGAAAAAGAAAAAAAATCCGATATTTAGATTGGCTGAGCAAATGGAGATATTTTTGAACTTGCTTCAGTAACTTTCCGTGAGATAACAGTTGGCTTTCAACAGATAAAGTTGAGTAATTAGACAGCCATGACTGAAGTCAGAACTATAACAGCTGAAACTTGTTGTTTAATTAACATTCTTCCACATTTGAAACTATTATAAGACAGTAACTAGTTTTCAGTCTGAAGAAATAATGACTGAATACCTGTTAAATTCATTATAGAATAATAGTATTGCTGCTAGCATCACATTAGCAAATTTGAAGAGCTGACTTTGCCAGTCTTCTCTGGATTTTCTTGGGAACTTTTCATCCCAGACATCTCCAGCTGTAAACTTTACTGATGATTTTGCTTCCACACTATGTTGTAGTGGATTCACTGAAATGAATTAAGTGCTATTTTGAAGGGATGAGCCTTCTGTCCCTAAAATACTTGATTTTTGCAGGGTGTTAGACAGATTGCCTACTATGTTTAGGGAGTTCTGTTCTTCTTTCCTACTTCAGATTATTATATTGCTTGCCTTTCTTCCTTCACAGCTCAAGATGCATTATGTAAGACAATTCTCTGAAAGTGAACCACATGCACTCCTTTTCTGTGGAGTATGCTCCTGATTTAACAAGGAACAAAGGTGCTTGGTGACACATCACTTCATCTTTCATGTCTTGAAATAGGGACAGTATCTTTGGTTGCAATCTAACCAATTTTAAGAATTAGTAAGAATGGCATTTCCTAAATGCTTGTGAAAACTTCAATTATGATCATTATGATGAGTCTCGGTGATTTCCAAAGTCACCGTGTCTGTGTTCCTCATGATTCCTTCTGGTGCAGTCTTGTTGCTGATCCAGACACTCAAGCTGTTGTCTCAGAGCCACCATCATGCCATTGTTTCTGATAGTGGCTCAGCCCTATGTCGCAGGTGTATAAGTTGCGATTTCCGATATCTCATTTCAGGTAACTGGATTTGTTAGTTTGTTTCGATCTTCTATTTAGTGGTTTTTAAACTTTAGAAATATATAATTGTTAGAAAATCAAAAACTCCCCTTGTTTTAAATACTTGAAATATATGAATCTAAACTGGGCTTTCTGGGCTCTCTTTGCAGTAAATAGAGAGACAGCTTGACCTCCAGGGAGCAATGAATCTGATGGTAGTCATCAACTAGGGCAAGATGACTTGTATGGAAGAAGGTACTAAGTATATTCACTGACTATACATAGAGTCAGGAATGACCACTTTACATTTTGACATCTGTGTTTTAAACTCCTGGACTAGAAATTATTAATTCTATCCTTAGATAATGTAATAAATATGGCTGTTGTTGTTTGTGGGGGTTTTGTTTCGTTGCTTGTGAGGTTTTGTGGTAATGCAAATATTTATATGCTTCTTGTATTCATTATTTTTCAGTGAGAAAAATATAAGTTGCTTGGAAGTTCCAAGTCCTGGTTAAATTCAATATATGTACGGCAACTGTATATCTGTATAACTAAAGTACTTCATCATTCTCTTCAGACTAATGAAAACATGAAAAATATTGAACTAGGATGAAAAAAAAGAGAGATCATATTTCACAAAGTCATGTGCTAAGAAAATACGAAGTTATGGTGGATAAAGTATCTCAGAAATGTGAATAGAATGAGGTATTTAGTTTCTGAACCAGGTAGTGGAACAGAGAGTACAATATGACAAAAACCAGAAGTCGATCTATTTGCTGCTGGGAATGTAGGATTTTTCTTCTTTAGTCTGCTGTTTGTTAAATGGTTTTAACACTTCAAAATGCAACTTTTGACTGTATTTTAAACGGTGCTTAACTTCAAATGTCACAGGATTAGATAGCTGAAACATTTGTTGGTCTCTCAGGCAAACATCTAGCTCGCACTCTGGTCATTGCAGCCTTTAGGGAGCAGCCTTGAGTGGGCAGAGCAAAGAGAGAACAGTCCACACAGACTTCTTATCACATTGGAAGCAATCTGCTTTCCTGTTTAGTAGCTGAAGACCATCAGTTCATGTTTCCCCCAGGTCCCTGACACATGAATTAAAAATCAAGGGGTAGCTGAAGGCTCACTGGCCTTGAGGAAGCTGGAAGTGCAAAAGGGCTATTGATTCTCTGATCAGCTCGTGCTTTTGCAATCACTCACTGAGCTGAAAACAGAGAAATGCTGGCAGGGAATCTGACCAAGAGGAGGAGTGGGATCTGGATCTGCACCAGATGACAAGGTTCAGAGGTAGTCATCCTAGGGGAGGGACGGGAATGAGAAGCCTTTGTGAGAGGAGGAGGAACAGCTGCACTCCAGCGACCTTTTGTACAGCCCCAGCAATGGCATGGGCTTCACTGCAGGTTGGGAGTGGGGCTGTAGTGGCACCTTGGTGAGCCTCTGCCATGAGACTCTCACCATCGAGGAGGGATGGCCTTGACCCCATTCTATCACTGCAGTAGAGACACAAGTAAATACCTAGGGGACTGGGAATTTAATGATGAGCCCACCTATAATAGATAAACAGAGAACTTTAGCTACTAGCCTACTATTTTTTACCTATATCACCCTTTCCTCTGAGCACCTTTAAAGACTTTTTTTTTGCAGACTTTTTTATCCCATCTTTATAAACTTTAATAAAAAGGTAGGAGGCATTGTGATAAGGTGAAGTGCTTACAGAAAAAACTGAAAGATCCCAACAAAAAATGTAGTAATGTGGAGAAAGTGAAGAAAAAGAGCTGGTTCTAGGGACTTTTCAAAGTGAAAAACTTGTTTGTTCTTTTTTTTCCCTTTTAGTTTTTTGTTATATGCAGGAGAAAATTTAGTATGTGCAAGCTATATTTGTTGGCTGTATTACTTTGGTCATTCAGATTCTTTCTTTCAGATAATAAATTATTCAGGATTGGTATTTGGAAAGTCCTTTGTATGGTATTTGCCTCTTTCTCCAGAGGGAGAAGCCAGATACAAGCACTTTAAAAAAAACCACAGAATTTTTTTTGCACTGGGCATTTTTTTCAGAGTACTGTACCTCTAGCCAGCTCAAATTTCAGTGGGATGCAGTTATACTTAAATGGTAATTCTTATCCTGACACACTTTATTCTGGTTTGAGCAGAAAAATAAACTCTCCCTTTGTAAAGCTCAGTGATGCTATACATTGAGTCCATCAAATTTAAAAACATGTAAATGAGTCAAGTGAGCTGGGCTTTGTTTTTGCCAATGGGACAAAAAGTAGCTTTGAAAAACCCCTAAAAACCCCTTAAAAAGTAGCTTTAGCATATGTATGTAAAAGAGCTGAGATAAATTAGAGAAATCGCCCTGGAGATGTCAGTCTCTCTCCATTGACTGTATAGGGTGCTTAACCCAAAAAAGATTAAGACATATAACTGTCAAATGTCTACGTTGGAATGACTCAATCTGACCATATGTGTCTGCACTGGAACTAGAGTGATTGCAGCCACACTGGTGAAAAACCATAAATTCAGAAAAAGGAGTCATATGGGTACAACTTTCTCCATCAATGTAAACCAAACCTTGTACTTAAGGCACATGACAGAGGTTTTACACGCTGTAGGTACAGACTTTGCTACACTGTAGGAAAAGCAGGCCGAATACTTGTGAAAGTGGATTTGCTAACTGTGTGGTAGAAATATTACTATGGTAAGTATCTGGTTGCTTTTTAGTATGCATCCAAAATACAACAGCTGATAATATGTTTTGAGATAGTGGTATAGAATTAGAAGCTGCTGAGATAATGCCACTGATAGTTGAGCTTGCCAAAAATGTTTCTCTATAAATGTTGTAGTGTGTTTCATCCCAATGTAAATACAATTGATTCCTGACTTGAGTGAAAATAGTTCCGATTTTTTATGGAAGGCAGGATAGTGAATTTAGACAAAACCATGGGCTTTCCAAAAGAATGTCTCTCCACCTCCACCATCACAAATAGTGAAGAGGTGGTTTTACAATAACAGTGTTCATCCTACATTAATTTTTTGTGGCTTTGGGAAAAAACTTGGGTTTGTTTTAGGAAAGTATGCCCATTCCTTGTGTTTGTGAGGGGCCTTATGTGGAAAGTTGTAGTGCATCCAGGTTCTGGAGGTGACACTCATTTAGCGAACAAAGACCAGTGTGGATCTCATGGATTCTGTTCACAGAGTAGGCAGTACAGAGGGCATTGGCGAGCTGTGTGTTGAGGCAGGTGTACACAGAAGCCTTCAGCTATAGCACAAGGTACTCCCTGGGAAAAGAGTATCACACTGTGAGAGTGCGCGTGTGGAGAATGTACTGTACAGTTTTGAGCTGGGCAGAGACCCCAAGTGCCTGTATCCTTTATAAAAGGTGATCTGAGTGAGTCCTTCACTTTTGATGGTAATTATTAGGAATACAGCTACATATCTAAATATATTCTCAGAATTATTTCTTTATCAGTAAACCAACATTTTAAAATGTGCTCTCAGACTGGTGAAAACTGAAGTGCTATTTTAATCCTGAGGTGAATGCATTAACCCAAAACTAGCAGTATTAACATCTTTGTATCTGTATATCAACCCTTTAGATCCTCTTACTCTTAGTCCAGTTTATAAATGGTTACTTGAATGGCTCAATATGAACATTACTTGTGTCTACAGTCAGTTACTAAGATCTCAGCACATGGTTGGGTTACAGAGACTTAAAAAGGTGCTCCTGAGCTAGTAAAACTCAGAAGAGCTTTGCTGACTGCTGATACTTGCCCAGGTGTGCAAACTTAGCCCACCACATTTGTAAGGAGATGTGACTTAGCTTAGGCCTTCATGGAAGATATTTAGGTGAGCCATGTTACTTCATATTTGGTGTAGTCTGAGAGCATGTCCATGGGTAGCGGAAGTGATTTATCTGATAGGCTGTAATTTGTTAAGGTGCCGTCATTGGATCATATGACATGTTCTGGCCTAAGTTGATAGCCAGTAGCCTTTGAGGTAGGGTCAGCATACTCTTGATCGAAATAGCAGAGAAGATCCCTTTCCATGTACATATACAGTTTTTCTGGTCCTCTTCATTTCTGGGTGTGTATATGTGGTCACAGCACACACTGGCCCATGCATGTCCACATGCCTGCATTCTATGGGAGCTCTGCTGTCACCCCGAGTTATACTAGGGAGCACTGGTACAAACCAGGTAGGCAGGAGGGAGTCCAGGCAGTGGCTGAGATGTCAGAATCATAGACTCATAGAGTGGTTGGCATCGGAAGGGACCTTAGAAGTCTTCTAGTTCTAACACCCTGCTGTGGGCAGGGACACCTTCTACTAGACAAGCTTGCTCAAAGCCCTGTCCAGCCTGGCCTTGAAGGCCTTTTCTTCTTAGTATCCAGTTTAAACCCACCATATTTCAGTTTAAAGCCATTCCCCCTTGTCCTATTACTACATGCCCTTGTAAAAACAACATGTAGAGAGAAATTTAGTTACATTGCTGCCTACAAATTTGTAGAGTGATTATTTCTTTTAAGATGTGTAAAATCTTGGGTAAGCACCATTAAGGATTAATCCTATTATTTAATTCCTTGTACAGTTTTTTACAAGGTCTACTGGACCACATTGTGATGCCCTCCCACTTTGTCTGCCTACATTTTCTTCTTATAGAAGGATAAAGGAATGAAGAGAAAGCAATTTGTACACTTTTCTTTCCTTGTAAGCTGGATGCTAAAAGTGGCCCTGAGTCTTGATAAACCCCAGGTGAAGACAAGACATGCCACTTATGCATACAGTTGAGATTTGCCAAACACTGCAGGTTCCCACAGTGTAGACATAGCTTGAGAGGATTCTCTGAACAGATTGTTGTGGTGGCACAAGGGCCAGAAGAATCATATATATATACATATATATATATATGTGTGTGTGTGTGTATGTATATATATGTATGTGTATATATATATGTATATGGACTGAATAGGAGCATATAAGGGCTGGGGAAATAAAAATCATTTTACATTGAGTCTATTTTAAGGGGAGGTACTCCTTCAGTTTCTCCCTTTTATCCTCTTGGATCAAGGTGTTTGGAATCATTTCATGTCTTTTGTTGTGCCATATGAGGAAAAAGATGAAAAGAAGAATGCTGTGCTCAACTCTTGCTCACAGGGTTTATGTTGAACTCACCAGGATCTGATGCAGAACTCCTTTCAAAAAGTATACAGACCCTGAAATACAGTGAAAGCCATGCTTCTAAATTCTCAGCAAAGGCTGGGTTTATTTGTGTCTTTTTCCAAGGCGGTGTGCAAATATACAAGTTTGATGACCATTTTCATGGCCAGGTTTTTAATGAATGCTTAGTTCTTACTTATCAAGAACAAAAATACTTAAATATGCTTATGGCTGAAGCTGCTGGTGACCTTCACTTTCTGTTTGGTAATGTGTAACATACAGTTTCACTGTTTTGAATTTTTGCTTAGCAGGATGAGAGCCGCACCATGACTCTTTTAAAAATAGTCTTCATAGCTGAAATGTTAATTGGAGTTTCTGCTGGGGAGGCTGAGATTTAAATGCTTCCGAAATAGCTTTACATGGAGCAAAGTAAGAATTAGGACAATGTGAAATATGTCCTAGTGTTGCATCAAAATGAAAATATGGTGTGCTACCAAGTCTAGACTTTTGTGGGGCACTACAGAATTATGTTGTGTAGTATCCATGGAGTAAGACTGTTACCTTGCAAGGCAAGAGACAATTGAATAAAACTCACTTCAACCCATATTAGCTATTAGGAGACACTGGATATTTTTTTCCATAGCTATACTTTATGAAGCACATGCTATGATAATTGCCAAGCACTGTGATACTTCTTCTTATTTGGTAAATTACATGTGGATGAGATATTATTTTTCCATGGATATGTTTATATGAATTCCATCCAGTGCCTCTACCTAGAAAACTATGTCAATGCAATGCAATGTTATGTAAGTTTTGTTTCAGTTCTTATATGCTGCACGTCACAGGGTTGAATGTCTTTCAGAAGTGCATTAAGTGGTGGAATTGTCATCTACTACATATGGTTTTCTCTCTCCCATTCTTTCCAAAGATGACCTTTTTGCTCTCTTTATTTTTTATATCTTTTAAAATAGTTATTACATTATTTGTACATGGTTGTGTATGTATTTATGTAACTCACATTCAGAGTAGAAGACAGTGAGCTTTGTCCTGGGGATAATTCCAGGGGAAATTCATCCAGAAGTCTGAGACTGGCTTGAGAAAGCTCTGCTTTCTGCAGAGCTTTTCCTTGGAGATGAATAATCATGTTGTACCTGCACAATGAAGCTCCTGTCTGTTTTTTCTTTTCCTATCTCTTTCTATAGTTGAACTTTTACATAATTGTTTGGGGCCCCAAACTTCTGAATCCTTTAGAAATAAGGATGTATTGAAAGTAACCCTGCAGATTAATTATAGATCTTAGACCTGCATCCATCTGGGAGAGGTTCTCATAGCAGGTATATCTTGCACATGCACATTTTCACTGCTGATTATCTGTAACATACAGTGGTGAGGGGGATAGTGGGACCCAGGTTAGAGTGCTCCCAGGAGGACCCCACATTGGAAGCAGTGTTGCTGTGGGATAGTAATTCATTTTTTTCTTTCATTCTTTCCAGCTTTTTCAGGCTGAAGTCTAACACTGGGTCTTCAAATTTGAGTGTAAAAGCTGAAGCAGTGGCTGACATGTTTCACACAAGTGATTATTGGAGTAGCTTAAGCCCTTTTGACCAAGCATTATTGCTGGGTAGATTTTATCTTTGGGATTTTTTTTTTTTTTTACTTTTGAACAGAAATAATCTGAGTATCTCTTAGGAGCTGAGCTGTTGGAAAAACATTGATCAAATTCCTACACAGTTTTCCCAAGTGTGTTTCTTTTGCCTTTTGCTAGCTGCTTCCTGATGCTGCTTATCCGAAACCCCACTTGCTGTCAAGGGCAGTGGTGGCCACGTGAAATGTCTTCATGTTCATGAAGCAGCTGTACTTTTTAGGCTTAATTTCTGCAATGAACTACCACGTGTATGTAATTTAAAACCCACTCTTCTTCTCTGCCCCCCTACCACCAGCAGTCATCTAATTTCATCTGCAAGCAGTGATAAAATTAGGTTGCCAAGAACCTGTAAAGTTTGCTTTCTCTACACCAAATTTAGCATTATGTATGTATGGCTTGCAAAAGAAGGACAATTTTTCTGTTTAGCTGCCATATTGTATAACCCTGGAATCTGTTCTTTTCATAAATAGCACCATTAACTATTAATTTTTGTTTATTTGGAGAAGAAGGGATTAAAAAGGGAAATGAATGCTAAGCTTGGAAGGAGTGTAATAGGATGATACAATTCTCCAATAAATATTTCAAGGTACCAAAATAGTCTGAACTTCAGACTGATAAGCTAGAAAACTCACAAAATTTGCATATGGTGTTGATGTCCAGAAAGCTGTATCAAAGTGAAACTCAAGGTAGAACTTTGCATTATAGTGCTCTGTGCTATATTTGGATCAAGGAAAGAGAAACAGAATTGTTTCGAAGTACAACATAATTCCTGAAGTAAACTTTTTTTTTTTTGTCAGGAGATTCTCACGTACTGTGGAAAAATATGAGTGTCAAAAATGGATTCAAACATGAGCTGGCAGCAAGCTGTGTGAATGGTGTGACTGTCCCATTCACTGAATGTTCTGGAGCATCCCATGACAAAGTTTAATTTTCTGCTAGTGCAGACTAATTTTATTTTGAAATTTTTTTAAACATTAGAAAATTTGCAGCCTTTAAACAGTATCAGAAACTGAAAGGATCTGTGAGGACTAATGTCATGAGGGAAGAGGAGGAGCAGGCACTGATCTCTTCTCTGTGGTAAACAGTGACAAGACCCAAAAGAATGGCCTGAAGTTGTGTCAAGGGAGGTTTAGGTTGGATTTTAGAAAAACATTCTTCACCCAGAAGAATGGCTGGGCACTGGAACAGGCTCCCCAGGGAAATGGTCATAGTGCCAAGCCTGACAGAGTTCAGGAAGTGCTTGGACAGTATTCTCAGGTACATGGTGTGACTCTTGGGGATGGTTTTTGGGCAGGGCAAAGTGTTGTACTCAGTGTTCCTTGTGGACCCCTTCCAACTCAGCATATTCTGTGATTCTGCAACTATTTGTTCCAAACAATCTACACAGCTTTTTTTTTCTCTTTTTGGCAAGTATCTGTAAACATGTTTAAGATTTAGAAAGTCTTAAAACAATCATTACAGCAGTATTTGACCAATGGATTGCATGGACTGCTCACCATCTGCAAGTGGTATCTCTTCAGTACAGCAGCCCAATCAGTGTAAGGTTAATAGTTTGATCCTTTGAAGAATTCCATTACTGGCTTAAAAAGCATGATACTGTGAAATTTAGGGGACAGAGTTTTTCAGCTGCATTTTAAAAGTCATACTGTTATTGTTTTCTGATCAAATGCACCCATTTTTATCAACAAATTTTTCCACTTCAATTCATCACTCCATGATCCATTATCTCTTGTCAACCAAGTTTGTGAAACTGCTTTTTGCAGAATTCTGTTAGAACAGACTGTTGGGTCTGGCAATATTTCTGAACAACTCATAATTGAGAGGTTAAGCATTGAATTCAGTGAGTCTGTTTCAAGAAGGCTTTGATATTATTTGAACAGCTCCAAGACTTGCTTACATGTCTCCCCTGCAATAAAACACTCGATTTTTAATTTTTCCTGGTGTTACCACTAAATATCATATCTGGTGTCAAAGTCTGTGACACTTGCATAGGTCTGTGAAAATCTCTGAACCTCACTTAAGTAACAAAAATATACATTACATACTTGGCAGTGAAGAGATGCTACAGTTAGACGACAGAGCCAGCCTATGAAAGGGACTCAGGATACATTCGCAAAGGACACATCTTGTTAAAATAAAATACAAGGAAAATACGAACATATCAAGAATAGTCTGTGTATTTCAAAAGCAACACGGTATGCCAAGAAAAACATAGTAATCTAGTGTCTGGCTTGAAACAACATTTAGAATAGAATTAAGAAGTATTCCTAATATTGAAATCCATTTATTATCCAGTGTGAAAACACATACAAAATAAGATATCTGGAAGAAAGAATAATGCCCTAGGGAATAGCTTAAGACTGTGGCACATCTACATTGGATAGATTTATATACAATAACAGACAATCAAACTGGTATTGGGTGAAAAACTGAAAAAAAAAATTAGTCTTCCTTTCAATTACAATACATGAACGATGAGCTGTTGATAAAAAGCCTTGTTTTAGTTATCTAAGGTCAGGCATAACAGTCTCAGCTGCAGTGGAACTACTGTTTCTTTAAGAGAGAACATTACACAGCAGTTTCTGCTGGCTACACAGTATATAAAATCTGTTCTGCTGAATATAGTTATTAGAAGAATAAGAATGCACAGAGTTGGGAATAAAACCCAAATAAAAATAAATGTTTTTGTCAGACCACATTGTTATGCGAACTGTATGAATAGTAAGGGAATGGACACAAAGAGTAAAAGGGACAGGAGTAATGCTATTCAGCTTTAGGTGACATCTGGCAGAAGGTGACATCCAGAAAACATAACTGATTTGGGCAGGAATGAACTACAAACAAGCCGGACTTAATAATGCTTAGAAGGGAATAAAAGGGCTTCTGTTTCTGATCAGTCCTGTGTTCCCATCTGTCATTGCTCTAAAGAGCATAGAAACCCTTAATGCTTCTTCATATCTGCCTGCTTAGGCCATTACCTGAGCATCTGTTTTTGTTTTGCTGTATTTTGTTATTCCTGTCAGTGAGCAGGAGTACAGAACTCTAGAAAGTGAGTTTGTATAAGTTAAAAGAATAATCTAACCTGGCTGTAAAGCAGAAGGGGAAGGAGAGACACTCTACTCTTACTGCTCCTGAGAAATGTGCTGTCCCACTCTGGCCCTTTGGACCTCTGCAGTTTTCTTCTCCTTCCCCTTTGGCTGCATTTATTTGGTGGCAACACGTTTTGTTTCTCTAACTGTGTGTGATAGTTCAAGATACAAAACTGAACATTATTCTATGCAGTTGGTTCCATATATTTCCAAAGAATAGAGGAATTTGCTTTTGGGTTTTAGATAGTGAGATTTACGATGGTCTGGGAGACATGAGTTAGAGCTGTGTGTTCAGCCCCAATGGAGCCAGCAGCTTAGGACACTCCAGACCAACCAGCTTCAACAGAACGAGACTAGCTTGACTAGATAAAACAACCAAACCAAAGCTTTGGAAAGGGGCAGAAGATGGAATTTCTATAAGAAGTTCTATAATCAAATGAAAAGTTTATGAAAAAATAATGAGTTAAACACATCTGGAAATTATCTACCTATTTTAAAAAAATTCTCACATTTTGTCTTTTTTCCTCTGGAAACTGTCTGAAGTTTCTTAAGCTGCCTAATGGGAGGCAATGAAGACCTATGTAAAAGGAAGATGTAACTATCTTTTACAGATTTATTTCATCCTGCCTTTCATATTAGACTATTTTCTGCTCTGGGTATGTTTAAGTCTTCAGAAAACAAAAAACCAAGCAGCTCAATTAATTTCAAAACCTTTTATTTGAAAAATAATATTTGAATAATATAAAGACTGTCAGATTAATGTGTATCAGATAGGGGAGAGAGGACATGTTTTGCCAGCATTAAATACTTAGAGCAGGCATTCTTGATGTCTCAGCCCGCCTGCCTGTTGAATCCTGTGGCCTCAGCCACCACTTCAGCCAATCAGGCTGTCTAGGCTTTCTCTGTAGGTAGCAGAGACTGGATCTGTGGACAAGCCAACTGAAAATACCTGAATTAAGGGAGTCCTGATGAGGCAGCAAAGGAACCTCTCCCTCAGTAACGGGGTGACCTCGGCTGGATGCCAAGTGACCGCCAAGTCGCTGTATCTCCTCCACCTTCCCAGCAAGGCAGGGAGAAGTGAATAAGACGGCAATCAACTCGTGGGTTGGGGTAAGGCAGTTTACTCAGGCAAAAAGCAAATTTGTGCACGCAAAAGCAAAGCAGAAAATAACATGGTTTATTCTCTACTTCCCATCATCAGCCATGTCCGGCCATGTCCCAAGAAGCAGGGCTTCAGCACACTCACTGGTTTCTTAGCAGGCAGTCATTGCAAATGATGAATGCCCCCCCTTCCTGCTCCTTTCCTTAGTTTTGTGTCTGAGCTGACGTCACATGGTCAGTTTGGGTCAGCTGGTCTATGTGTGTCCCCTCCTAGAATCTTGCCCTCAGCTAGGGAAGGAACATTATAGCCCCGATGCTGTGCTCAGCAGGAGTCACAACACTGGTGTGTTATCAACACCCTTCTAGGTACCAATACAAAGCACAGCACTGTGAGAGCTGTTACAGGGTAATGAACTCCATCTCAGGCAGACCCAATACATCCTCTCTGCTGGATGAGAATTGCTTGCTTGGGAAGCGCCTGAAATTGGGCAATACCAGTTATCCTTTCTATATAAATTTTTAAATAACTAATAAATTGCATCAAGTCTTCTATGGACTGTTGTGAAGACACTTACTTTCTGTTGTTTTAACTTCCCAGAAGTCTTTTTTTATTTTTTTTGCTTACTAAATTTAAACATCAAGGTGAACTGTAATTTACATGCAAGACAGCTTTATTGTTATGATTATTTAGTGCACTTCTAGTGTACTGGGAGCTTTGCAGCACATATTGCTAGATGTGCATTCTGCCCTTTGAATACTGTTATTTTGGAATTCTCCTGAGAACAAAAGGCTGGTTGATCTACTCTTGAAGCTTGACAGATGATATGCTTACTTATCTTTTGAAAATGAGAAAACCAAATGTAATTACCATTCTTTCTAAGCATCTAGAAAAATGTAGGTGGCAGATGTGGCCAATTGTAATGCCCTTCCTTTGTTAATCACTTCAGTTAAGAATATTTACAGGTTTTATGATCTGATTGCCTTTTTCGTGCCGTGTAATTCACCACTGCAGCTGGGGATAAATACTGCAGGGAAGATACCATGAAAGGTAAAAGTATACAGGTTCAAAGCTTCCAGCAGCTATAGCCAGGCATTAGTAATGTAATTTGTGGCAGCCCATAGGAGCTTGGTAGTAGAGGAATTAGGACACCTGGCTGCAGAGCCAGAGTCATGAGCACAGGCTGTGCTCCAAATGTGTGCTGACAATGGTTCCCAAGGGATCCTGCTTTAAATGAAGGCTTAGTCACTCAAGCTGGCAAGTGGAAAGTGGGCAGGGGTGGTGCTAGCAGCTTCATGCTGGTCCTTGCTGTTTTCTGCTTATTTCTGGACGTGATTTTAACTGTATTTATCCAGGTATTATCTCCAGACTCAGGGAGATGATGGATGTGTTGTAGATGGATATCACTGCTCTCTTATGGATGGACTCAGTGGTAATCGGGAATATATTCTTGAGTCCTGCAGCAAGGTGCATGACATGCTTCAGATGTAGAAAGCTTCTCTGCATCGAACAGAGACAGCCTTAGCTTTCACTGTGGTAGAATGTGTGAGTCACTTGATGTTATATTGATTATTGGCTTGGACTAATTTAAGTTTGTGTGTGTGGGGATAGGGAAAGGTTGAATTTCATAGAGGTGAAATGGTGCCCTGTCCCAGTCCAGCCTCTTGGAGCCTCCTTGGACAGCCCTGGAGCAGCTGCCAGTCATGGACACAACGGGAACATTGCCCCACATCCTGCCCTGGAACTCCAGAGTGGCCAGCAGGCCAGAAGTTTCACCTAGGGAGGGGTGGCCACAGTCGGTAAGAGCACATAAAACCAACATCCTGCAGCCATCACATGGTTGCCGTCTCCTGGACTCCTGGTAGCTGGATCTACACTGGATCTAGGGATGGTAGCTATAAGTCTCTTTTTTTCTCTCTTTCTTTATTTCCTCTTCTCCTAATCTCATTTGAGTTACTTAAAGCCAGATGAGTTGGATTTTGCCAAGTATTGTGGGTTAGCATGTGCTAAGTCAATGCTTTATTTTGGTCGAATATTGCCCTTTAAATGTTTGCCAAGTTCCCTTATTTTCTAAAGTTTGCCAGTACAAGTGTGTTATTTGACCTCCTGAGAAACGTGTATAGCATTTTCTCCCATGCACTCTCTCAAGGTATAGAACTGAATGCCCTTTTAATAAATTTTTGGAGCCTTGTATACTTTTAAAGTACAATCCCTTCACTGAACTCATAGCTCAAGGCCTGGGGTCTTACAGGATATACGAGAAGTATATGCTGTTACTCTGGAAGGAGGACAAGCACATCAAGTCACAACATTGCCACATGTTTGTTATACCACAGTGGTCATAATTTGCCAGAATACTATTCTAAAGCTAACAACAATTCATAAGGTGCATCTGGATATTCCCTTAGGCCCCCCTGGATGCGAGGGCATCCAGTCAACAAATAATGTCTTTGCTACGTTCTACTGCACAAGATCTAAAGCTTTGTCTTTCAGGAGATGGTCACATGATACTCCTTTATTCAAATACACACACTGTCCTTGAAGCATGATGTGAAAGCAAAACAGGTTAGGAAAATGGTTTGATTTGCAAGTAAACTGAATGACAGTATCAAACTTAGTGTGCAGTCAATTGAAACCAAGACTTAATAACTTCTGTGGTAAGGGGAAGAGGGTATACTTCTTAGATGGCAGTAAAATTCCCTGACTATATTTTTGAGCTGCTACAGTTTCAGCCTTTTTTTAAAAGAATGATATCAAGATCCAGCTCTATTGTATGTTTGCGAGCTCTTGTCAATCCCTTGGAACTCTGGTGTCTGTGCTGGATCAGGCCTTGATCACCACTCCTTAGGGTGAACAGCTGTTCCTTTTCTTTACCTGTGCACTGCTATCTGAGTTGTCCATCAGTCGGTTACATGCTATAGCACCATTTCTAGTAAAATACTGGTACTAAGGAGGGCAGATCCTGCTGCTCTCCCTGCTCTGTTCCTTCCTCTTCAGACTGTGTAGTTCTGGCAGACCTTTCTGCCATCTCTAGGCCTCATCCAACTCCCCAGTGACCTGATTCAACTTGGCAGCACTAAAATAACCCCTGAAGAAAAAGAAAGCATAGGTATTTTGCTTCTTGGTGAGTTGACTTTGCTTTATTGCACAGATGGAGCACCAGGAGTTATGTAAGAGAGGAGCTGAGGCTGTGTGTTTGGGAATGGGTATACAGACAAGGAAGAGGGAGAAGGAAAGTGGTAGAGCAGTACCATTGCATCTTAAGACAACCAGTGTTAAATCTTCTCTGCTATACATCTGGCTATACTCACAGCATTTCTCTCTTCCTCTCCAGGCTTCCTTATGCCTGTGAAGTAACGGTGTCCTGCTATGGCCGTTTTGCAGGAGAAGGCACAGAGACAATCAGTAGGTCTCCTGACATGACAAGAGAGTGGAGTCAGGTGTCCCAAACTCAAGATGAGTGTCCCAACTGCTGGACACTCCTCCTCAGCAGAAGGGCAACTAATCTTTCATCCTCCCTCTTAATTCTTGCTCTTGTATGGTAACTGTAGTTCAGCTTATAAGCACACAGGGGTATTTTAGTGCTGTCCTGCAAAGGCAGAGGTTTCCTGCCCTTTTGTCCATGACCTGTTGCAAATAATCTGGTGGCTAGGGAATAAAATGGAAGTTGCCTTCCATTTGTTGCTGCCCTACTGTAGTCTCACTATTTAGCTACCAGAATCTTCTAATTTCTAAGATAAATATGCTAGCACTTGAATTTCAAAGTGCAAAACCATTCCTATCGGAATTTTTATTAAATTTTTCTTGGTATTCAGGACCGGTAACATGAAAATATATTATGCTGTTTGAAAGTTTCAAGCTAATATGCACCAAAGATAACTTGTTTCTACATAACAATCATGTGGCACTTAAAAGTCACTGTGCAGACTGTACATGACACTCAGGGAGATGTTTAAAAGCAGTGTAATCAGCTTTCAGTCTGGTCTTTCACTTTGCATGCATTTAGAATACACAAACAGAAATATTCTACTTGCAGGTCTTGCTGAGCTCTCTTTAACTACCCACTTGTAAAATCTTTTAGTAGCAGGGTGCAAAGGCAGAAAACAGCCCATATAGCATCTTTAAAATGAACTAACACATTGGAACAGCCAGCTTCTTGATGATGACACATTAACTGCATTTCAGGTTAGTCTCAAATAATTTTTTTTTAATTGTCTAAATTTTGGTCAGTGAATGTAATGTCTTCATCTTGTGGAGTTTTTGCACAGACTGCACTTTCCTTGTTCAAATTCTGTGAGTATTTTTGCAGTATGGAATGCTTGGTATCCACAATACAAGCTGTGCTATTTAGCTGTGATTAGTTACTTAAGTCATTTGTTATTATTTCTATTACCTAATTGGGGGAGAACAATTTATAATTAGCAGGGCAAGTTTGGCTTTCTGAACAAGGCAGTAATTTGTGGGGTGGGATTTAGCAGGGAAGTGGAATTAGGACATTTCCCATTAATTATACAAATCTTGTCCTTAGAATCAATCCTAGAAAATTAAGTTAGTCTTAATACTTTAGGAAGGGCATCTCTTAATTTCAGGTACTGTATTCCATTTAAAAAGGAATGCAACTGTGCTCTTGATATTAACAATGAGAAATACTGTCATTAAAATTTTGGTTTATGTCATGGTGTATACAATATGTGCATTGTGTCTATTGTGTACTTGGATACCTTTGATCTGTGGGCTGTGGCTTCCAAATCACTTGTCAGTTTGAACCTGTAATCAGTGGTAGAGTTGTAGGCAGAGGCTAAAGGTTTGGTAAAGAGTTCTAGTTAAAGCCACTCCTTGCTGTTAAGGGAGCTTTTTGATAATACCTTCTGTTCTGTGGTACATGTGGTGAAATGAATTAGGATTTTTGACGGTTAGGAGCCAGAAACTCATCACTACTTCCACATCTGGTAGAAATGGAAATCTTTATAAGGGTATGTTTAATGCTAGAGTCAGGGTAATGATGAGATTCAGAACTGGTGGAGACTTTGGCTTCTGCTGGCTATATATGGGATTATTATACTGTGGTTAGAAGTATTATCCTTAAATCAGCGTCATTACGTAGTTTTAAAAATTAACTCAAGCTTCTGTATTGGATTGGTTTTAGTAAGCATAGTCTCTGGCACGTAAAGTTTTCAGTTCTTTCTGTATTTGGCTTTAAAATTGGATTTTAAACTCTGCCCAGAGTAGAAATGAGAGACTGAAATTGGACTAAAAAGTGACAGGAGAGTGCATCTTTCACTGGTTGGTGATGACCATGAGGGTTTGAATATAGCTTGTAGGACAGTTTTGACCTCCAATGAGCTTATACAGAAATGCTAAGTTAGATGTTGGTGTGAATAACCTTCAGGGGGTGCTTGTTACTCTTCATGGATTACATGGAGAGATTAGTTCAGTCTGGCTTCCAATTCAGATATCTGGATTGAATACCTACCGCTAGATAGAAAGAATAAGGTCTTTTTTGGTTTTACATGTTGGCAGTAGCACTGATGAGGATCATTTGCCTGAATTTTCAGCATATCAGTAGTAATCCAGCACCAAAACTCTGGAATTTACTCAGATCATTTTGATCAGTCACTGCTCTTTTTGTCAGTTATTTTGAATAACATTTTGGATCCTTCTGACAAATATGGAAATACTGTAAGTATAGGAAAGCTGGAGTGACGGTAGGTGGGTTCATTCCAGCTTTGCTCAGGCTTGATCTAATTTTGAAGCAAGTGCCTTTCCAAAAGATGTTGGGTGGAGACACCCCAGGTCCTGTAGCTCAGCCAGTCTGGGTTATTTCAGTTGGAAAGTTTTATTTCTTTTATACTTTAGTTCAGGTCAACTCACTGCTTGCTTCTTCTTTATGACAGAGATATACATTCACCTAGTTCCTATGCATTTGGTAGAGTTTTCTCAATAAGTTCAGTGAGTGTGAAAATATTCAATAAGCAATATCTATATTAACCCATCCCACCCCAGAAGGGGACATTGTAGTTTTCAAGGGGCAATAGGATCTTGCTTCTCCAAGGGTTGGGCTTGGCACAGTGTTCATTAATCTGCAGCTTTGGCTTAGGTCAGCATTTTCCTTTCTAAGTCCTCCTTTTGGCTGTTTGTCCTTGTCTGGCTCTTCCTTCACTATGCTAGCACAGTTGTGAGTAGGATTGCAGAATAAATTGGTCTGGGAAACAGTTCTGGACAAAAACAGGATTATGATATTGGTGGTACAGATTGTATTTCAGCTGAATCATTTCCTTAGGAGACTACACAAATATTTGTGCTGGGAAGGCACTGTGAGAACCAGGACTGGGGATGGAATATGAGTGTCTTATGCTGGCAAAAGGCTTCTGCTGGCAGAAGCATTATTGCTGCCAAAGCCTCAGTCACACGAAAGTACAGTAAAGGTAAATCTGATCAAGTGACCTGATATGGTGTTGGCAATGGACCTTCTTTGATCAGAGTATTGGACTAGGTGAGCTCCAAAGGTCCTTTCCAGCCTCAGTTACTCTGTGGTTCTGTGATTCAATTAAAATCCCATTTCAGATATCCTTTGAGTCTATCATGCACTTGCACACATTTCATTCAGCACAAAGGTGAGATCAAGACTGTTCAACAGAGATAGCCTCACATCAGAGGATCTCTATCTGGTAGGTGCAACATAGTAAAAGCCAGATCATGTTCACCAAATTTTTTATTAAAAAGAACACTATTGCAACTTTTCTTTAGTTTTTTCTTCCTTGTCCTAAGTAAGAACTGCAAACGTGGCACTGCATAGACTGTTGTATTTTAATTTCTTACAGCTTAACTGTAAATAATGTGAGAGCTGAAAGGATGATGTCTAGGTAGAGACATTAGACAACCCTGTACCTGCAAAACTGTCGAACTCTCGATGATATCCATGCTACTTAGCCTGTTCTTCCATAGCCAGTGCCTTCTGTGGTGCAGGACTATTCCTGAAAGCCATCTATAATCTCTTGGGATCAAGGTCAGGGTGCACTGGTAGACTGCACAGTGATGTTGAATATATACTTCTGTTTCCTTCTTCCTTGCCATGATGCTGGTGTTGAGAGACATATTCCTGGTTCTCAACATAAGCCTGGCCTCATGCACAAAATGCAGAAGAAGTGAAAGACAAGACAGCCCCCACTTTCACTGCAGTAATGCAGATACCAAGAAAAAAAAAAGCTGAAGTCCACGGTTCCCATTTGTCCGAGGTGTCCCCCGTGGTATTCCAGCTCTGTCAGCCCCTACTTTCCAATGAGATAATACTCAAAAAGACCTCATAATACTGTACAAAGAGATTTAAGGACAAAGATGAGCACTTTGTCCAGTGCTCAGAGTATTGTAGCTCATTTTTTCAGCAGCCTGCACAATTTCCATTGAAAAAAACCCATAAAATTCTTTTTAGTATGCATAAAAGTATAGGCGGGAGACCTAATACTAATTTTTGTCTCTATTTGAGAATTAACTCCAACTATGCAAATGAAACTGTAATAAATCAGTTCCAAGCTGATACAAATGGGTATCAAGCGTATACAAGTGTTCGACGCTACTTGTTTGACATCTAGAATGGGATTCAATGGTGGGGAACAAATACTATGCAACACAGGAGTCATGCCATTCTAAGGCAGATGTATAATTTAATTCACATGAGTTGCATTCCAGAAGTGCTTCTCTACTACAGTAAAAAGATTGTCTAGATGATTAGCTCAGTTTTGCTTGTTTATATTAAAGGCATAGAGCTTTAGTTAGATGAATCTCAACCCTGGTTTACAACAGGTCTCATTGTGTCCAGGCTTAACATGGGGATCTGAGAGCCTAAACTCATTACTAACCTGATCATGTTAGCTCTATCTAGATCTGATGTGTACTGAATAGAGGGACTTGTGGTGAGGAGGGTTGGAAGCGTACCAACATGTAGAGCCACTGCCACAGCCAGGCCAAGGGGGGCATCAGACACGCAGAGGTTTCATGAAAGGTGTCACAGCCTAAAGAGCATATAGACAGGGTGATGTTAAAGGCATGCCAGTAGCTGATGCTGCCCAGGCATGGAGTCTGCAGGTTCCTGATAGTAACTAGTAGGAGTGTGAAAGGCAGGAAGAAGCACACAGTAGGATGCTCTCTCAAGGTATAGAACCCAAATCTTCTTGTGACAGATCTGCCTGCATTTCTTGCATGCTGACAAGCATTGTATATAGCACAGGGAGAGGCATGTAAGTTGCATTCCTTGTGAGCTGAGAGCAAATTATTAACTGCAGCATGTGAGAGATATTTTTGAGAAACTACTTCAGAAAAGTTTAGTGGAGGATCAAGAGCTTAGGAACATAGTCTCAAGGGGAATCCTCTGATGGCAGACCTGATCCCAGCTGTGATCTCAAGCCAGGAGGCCCTTTTCTCCATGCCATCCCAGCTGTTCAAATCACCATGTGAGAAACTGCATATGGAAACTGATGCCACTGAATTATAATGTGTTCTGTATTATTTTGCTTTGTGGTTTACTGCTTTATGTGGCTCTGCTGCCACATGTCTGTGGTGAGGTTCACATAGAAACTCCTGCTCAGAGTTGCTTTTAAAGGCTCAGCATAGTCTATTGCATAGTCTCTTAGATTACTGTTTATGTCCTGTCAAATAATTCTTGCTAGTGACACGAGCCTTTACACATGTCCCAGGCTACCCTTCAGCTGGTCTTCAGAGAAGATCACATGTACTGACCAGCTCCTGTCTTCTCTGAGCGGGGTGAGGCAGACTGTAGTAACAGCACCTCCACTGGCTGTCAGTGACCTCACTGATGAGACAAAAGAGCACTTGCTCTTTTAAAGGAAGGCAGTGAGCTGTTGCACATTACAGGTCGGCATGATATGTATTGGTTATTTGAACTAGAGAGGGCAAAATCCCCTGGGCCTATTGCCCAGGCTTTATGAGTTTATTTGGGGATGGCTGACAGCTTACTGTGCTTCACCCAGGATGTGCAAGGTGCCTCTGAGTCAGTTGCTGCATCATCTCATTTTGCATCATGGTTATGGTCTGGGGTATAATAAGGCTAATTCATGATGAGTCACTGGCAACTCAAATGTCTATACAGTCTGTGCTAGACAAGAAAGCTGGAGCATTGATTTTCTTCTTTCATCCTGTTATCTAAAATATTCTGACTCTTCACCACTCTTCACCCTTAGCCAAGTTTGAATATGGGGAGATTCACTATTCTGCAGAGCGTTGCCAGAAATACTTCCTTCTCCCCTTGCCACCCTTGTTTCAAGGGACTTTCTTCAGTCCTCACTTCAGTTGCAGAAACAGAGCGTCAGGTGGGTCCTTGTTGTGCTGCCAACCTGTGGATGTCTGCAGGGGGCTGCCCCTTCAGTTCTTAATGGCCCAATGAGGAAAATATTTCGTAATCTTACATCTTTTGCCTTTCTTTTCCTCTTGCTCAGCAGGGTTCTGTCCTGTTCTTGTGCCTTTTAACCTCATGCAGAATTGGAGAACACCATAGCACAAGAGCACTAAAAATATTGCAAATGTTCCTGCGTTTTCTGCACAGCAGCCGTGGACAAAGCTCACAAAATGTTGTGTTTATTATGAACTGCAGGAAAAAATACTGCCTGTTTTACCCTGGCTGCTTCCTTGCTACCAAGAGAGCTCCTTTCTGACCCACTGATGTTCTCCACAGGGCACAGACACCCTAAGCAGTTCTCAGCCTCACCCTACCACTTTTCTTCTTCACCCTATGCTCAACCTTTCATTCTCATCCCTGCTTCATTTCCTGGCTCTGTCCCTGCAACTGTGTGCCTGGGGCAAGGTGTGAAAAATGGGAGGAAAGGTGGAAATGGGGGCATGAAAACTCAGTGCATCCAGACAAGATTGTGAGTGCTGTCAGAATGAAGATAGGGCTGAGAAGAGAGAGAAAGGGCTGAGAATCAGATCAAGTAGAGGGGTGTTGAAGGGAGATGTCATCTTTTACTAGATAGGTATAGCCAGAAAAAACTCAGACCCACTTCAAAGCACACTGATTTTTCCGTGACATGGAGATGAGTTTTTGTGTCTGAAAATCTGTCTGGTTTTCTCCCACCTTAGTTTAATAAAAACTAAGACCTGTCCTTACATATATTGGCTTGGTTATGTTCTGAGACCATCACAGCTCCGATAGCCACATGATTACAGCCAGAAGTAGAGACAGAATGGCATGGGGGCAAAAAAATTCAAAGGCAATTCTTCTTGCCAGCTTTCCCAAGTATATGTTAAAAATAGGGCTCTGACTTCCTAATAAAGTCTCTGCCCAGCAGGAGAGTCTACATTCTCTAGGTTCCCTAGTGTTCAGACACATTGAATGACTAAAAATGCTCACCTCTCCATATATCTCTATAGCGAAATCCCTCTTGGCTTTCTTCAAAATTAGCAGAGCTACCCAAATAGTAGAGATGATGAGGATCAGACCCTTCCTGTTATCTTTGTGAACATTTTTTCCTGACTATTACTGGATAAACTGCCTCGAGCTAAGTGTGTCCATCAACATATGTGTCAGAGCTGTATCCCCAGGCTTGCCATGGCACAGACACTGCATGGAGGAAGTCCCCGGGATGTGGTAACATACAGCCTTCATGTTTCTGGTTTAGTGAAGGGTAGACAACGGTATACAATTTCAGAGAAGATTGCTTATTTGCAGTCTCTTCAGGAAATTGTCACTTAGAGACTATCCTTAGTCTGAATATGTTAAGCCCACTGGTGAAAATATAGCCACAATTTAAGTTAATTGTACAGTGACTGGAAACAATGAGTTCTCTTTGTAGTCAGTCCTCCCACTCATGGCATCGGCTAGTTTTGTATCCCTGCTATCTCATACCACAAACCAGTGGGGAGAAAACAGTAATTCTTGACTTTCTTCTTTTTGAAGTGGAAGAGGCAAGGGAAGGACATTTTTGTTTCTGTGCAACTTTATTCAGCAGCAAGCTTGTATTTAATTGTCATTTTCAAGTGTCTTACAAAAGATTATTGCACATATCCTGAGAAATACCAGCAATAGAATTGTCACTTTATTATGAAGCAAGAAAATAAGACAAAAAGAAGTTAATTTGAGAACACTGGTGTCAGGACTTTCTGGCTCTAATTTTAGGCTTAGTTTATTAGAAACTGTTAAATGGACAGGTGAACTGTTTTCAAAAGGCTTTTTGATAAAATACCATCAAATGGTAATGCTTCCAGACTTTTCCCTCCCATTCATACCACAGGACTGTGGAATAGGTAATGAGGCAGTATTCTGCCTTTCCTTAAATCCAGACAAAGCCAGAGAAGGAGAAATAGGGTGTTTCCCTCTGAATTGCTGGCATTTTACTTCAAAGGATCCTTGAGCTTGCCATTGGTAGGAGAAAGCTCTGACTTTATGGACCTGGACTCCAATGCAGGCAAGAATTAGATAGAGCTGTGCAAAGAACTTTTCCCTGGGCATTCAGGAGGAATTTTCAGCAGCTCTGTGCCTGTTTATTCCCCTAAGCATGGGTTTCTATGTGCTTTTCTGGGGACAAATGTTCCTGAAAGCAAATGCCAAATTATGGCACCACATTAAGGCCAGCAGAACTGTTTAAGAAACTCAGATTGTTCCCCCTCCCTTTTCTCAGCCAGTCATTCCAGTCCTTACCAAAACCTCCTTACAATTGCAGCACAAGCATTTGTATGACCTTGTGGGAAACTATATTGGAAAAGTTGTGTATTTTTTTTTCCAGGGGCTGTTCTTTGTCTGGATCAGTTCCTTGACCTGGATCACCATGTAACCGCATGAATATTTACAATGGCACAGTAGAACAGATAATCTGGGAGAAGATGTGGGAGTGGGAGAAAGTGGGGACTGTTATTGGTGATCATATTCACATAAAAGAATACCAAGCTAAAAGAAAAAAGGAATAGCAGTGGGATGACACATCAGAGAGGGGAGTTGAGGCATGTGCGTTATTCTCCAAAAATGAAAACACAGCTTCAAATATCAAATGGTGCCATTACAGGGGGTGAACATCAGCTGACACAGCCATTTCCAAATGTTGCAGTCTGTAGGCAGGGATATTTTTCAGCATTTCAGTTGATCTGAAGCTTCACTTTGAGGGAGCTGGGAAGCAGAAGATGCAGATGGTGGATCCAAACAGCTGCAAAAGCAAAGGATCTCTATGTAGATGATCTCCATGTGATCCACAAGATCTGAAGTGAGATGCTATGTGAGATTGTTTTGGATAAATATGCTGGTGTGGTGTGTAGTTTGTGTGTGCATGGATGGGTTCTTACATGGTGTTCTTTTAAAGGTGCTTGTTGTGGGTGTCTTTTGAACTGGTTTGTCATCAGAAGGAGAGTATTGCACACAGATTAATTTACCACGATTTTCTTACTAAGCTGTGCCACTGGCAGCAATCTTCTTGGTCCTGTATGCTGCAATGGCACAGTAGTCTGTCCAAGTCCTTGCAGAAAGAAGATATGTGGCTCCCTGTCCCATGTTGCTGGGTGTTCATCCTGACTTCTGTCAGGCCTTTGGACAAGGGCCCTGTCTGTACCTGCCCACTACCCTCGCAAATGACTTTGCTGGGCCTTTGACGGCCTCTGACATGTACCTTAATATGTCTGAGTTTTATGCCAAAACACCTTAGTTTCAATGCCTCCAGATGGAGAGAAATTGAATAAATGTTGCTTTCTGCTTCCTGAGGCTTTACTGCACAAAACTCTTCAGACATAATTCTCAATGCAGAAGGGAACTCCCAACATGTTTCACCATTAGTAAGCCAAAGCAGTTATTCAGAACCTTACAGCTACATGATGTGTGCTGAAATGCTTTTCTGGACAGAAGTCCAAAATTTGAGCAATGTCACTGCTGTGGTCTCAAGTCCCAATTTGTGCCTGCTCTTTCTCTACAGGATCCAAGATATAACTTGGACACATCCAAGCTAATTTTGAACATGTTAACTCAGTTGCCTACAGCAGTCTAGCTAGATGAGTTAGGAGTTCACCAAAAATGTCCTATCAGAAAATCAAGGTAAATTAGGCAACTCCATGGTGCTGCAGGTTTATGGCTGCCTCTGCCCCAAAAGGCAGAAGTTTGGGTCTTTTCACATGTACAGCATTTTGGGGGCTCTCATTCCTTTACATTATGATGGACTGTGCTTCTTGCTTACTACTAAGATCAGTATTCCCTGTTTGTACTTGCCCTTTAAGAGATTTTCTACTTCACTATTGCATATAGTCTCTAGTTGTGCACAAGGTAAGATAAGGAGTTTTATGCTCTGTAGTCATTGTTGTGGGAGGATGGACTATGTGCAAGTACTTTGATTCCAGACTAAATGTCAAGTCTGATTTAGCCTGGCGTGTCTCATGATAGTGTTTCCAGGGACACATGAACCAGTTCCTTTCAGAAATGTTTTTTAATGAATGAAGTTCTGAATATCTAAGTGACACTTCATTATTCAGTGGTACTTTATTTCAGTAGATGTATTTTCAGTCAGTATCTCCCTAGCTTTTAAGTGAATGATGTTATTATACCTCCACTTCTTCAGAGGCTCTCAGGATCTGGGAAGATCAAAGATGTCAACAACCCTGTGATCTTAATTAAAAGAGAAAGACATCAGAAAGAGGGCTGGCTCATGCAGTGAAAAGATCTTTTAAAAATCTTTGTTTCTTCAGACCATAATAAAGAAGCAATGACTCACACTTGAGTAAAGGATGCAGGGTAGAAAGCAGAACAGTGCTGGAACCAGACAATTTGATAGTTTCCTTCTTTTGTGTGTGGGGAAAGTACTTTCCAGATCATTACAAATTCTTTGTTGCTCCTGCATTTAACTACATTGTAGGAAACCTGATGGGAAGGAATGATCTTGGGAGTAGGTTTCCAGTTCCAGCTGCAAATTTAAGGCTTGCTGGCCTTATAAAGCTATGAATGAAAAGGAAGGAAAAATGTCTTCATCAATTCCAGGACCAGAAAGACTGAATTCTTTTAGTACTAATTTTGCACCTCTGCATAACAGCGTCAGGGCACTGCGGGCATCCTCATTTTGGCCACTGCCCAGCCCCCTGGTGCTCCTCTCACCTTGTTTACAGCCTAGGACCCCATGTTAGCCCCTGGGGCTGTCAGTCCCGTGCCCCAGAGATGCTGCAGCAGGGCCACTCTCCAACTGCCCACAGCCCTGCTCAGCCATGGGCACCCCAAGCTGGGTCCACACACAGGCCCATGTCCCCACCCCTACACTCACCCAATGCCCATGGCTGAGACTACCTTGGGTTCCCCAGTGCCCCTCCAGCAGCCCTGGTTTGGGCTCTGCCCTGCCATCTCTCATGGGAAGCCCTCATCTCTTGCAGGGCCCTGAAAGTCAGGTTATTTTTGTGGGAATTCAGACAGCACCTTTCTGAGGACCTTTTCCTGGTGTTTTCTCAGATACGTGAATACATTGGTGCTGACTAAAAATATTCTTATTTATTATTCAATAATCTCTTCATCTTTCACCTTGTTAGGTTGCTTTGTAAAACTTTAACAATAAACTCATTTGATTGAAGTGGAGATAAGGAGTCAGCTCATATGTGCAGATTTTTGCTGGAGAACAGTTTGTGAAACCCATGTGTATTTGGCCTGTCTGCTCATTTCAAGACCTATAGACACTTCTGTAAGAAGCAGGTGCTTGTTTTTTTCCACAGATTTTTGAAGCATGTAACATAAGACAAACATGTTCTTTAACCTTTATTTAAAACTATCTATTGCAAAAGCACTGAGCTCGACTCTAATACCCAGGAATAGCAAACGAGCTGTTCACTAACATGAAGCAATGCTCTAAACAGAGTATTTTCATCACCCTGTTTTTTTTATTTGTATGATTCTTTCTTCAGAATGTTTGGTGAATGTATATGACAATGTTGCCTTCAAGAGTTCATTATAGTCACATGTTTGAGACTGGGAGAGGGGAATGAAGGGGGTGTTACCTAATGTAAGAAGATGTTGCAGACGGCAACAACCTCCTGCCCCTCTTACCCTGTGTTGGCTACTACGACACAGTTAGGTTTTTGGAAATGCGTGGTTTCTTTCTTTACTGCTTAAAAAAAAGAAAGGGAATGCATTTTTCAACGTCATTGTGAGAAGGACTTGTCATTCCCCAGCCTCCATGCACTATGCGCAGGTGCTGTGAGAATGTCCGTTTCATGAAGATACTTCTTCAGGAGTGATAAGGGAAGCCTAACCAACACAGGGTATGCTCTGACATATCAGTCCTACCTCAGAAAATTTCACTACAAAGTGTCTGAGTGGTTGCCCTAGTACCGATTGATGGGTCTCTGTCACCTCCTGCTGCTTTTGTCACCAAGGTGATAGGTGTGACAGCAGTGGCTTTGCTGCCCTTACTGAAGAGTCTCTTTCCCTTGAGTTATCCCTTCGGGTTTCCTGTGTAAGCAGGACTCAAAAGTAAACTACCTACTTTCCCAGGACTTCCTGGAATCACAATCTTGAAGGGAGGGAGGCTAAAAGTATTTTTTTTAAAAAGACTAGTCAATTAGAAATTAATTGAAAATATCTTACTGAGCCTCTTTAGCCTCAACCATACTGAGAAAATATACTGATCTAGCACATAACTTGCACAAACCACAGTTCTGTTTAATACTGGAGCAGCTTGCCACAAATTTCTGCCCTTGCTCATTCCAAGGACAAACTGAAGTTTAACGATAAGGTAGTTAGAAAAAATTTTACCCCATACATTTTAGCACTGCATTTTTCCTATATAGTATTAAGCTTAGTTATTCTAATTTTTTCTTCAGTAATGGGTTCCTCATTTTATTGTTGTGGCCGTTGTTCCCACAGGGCACTTGGAAATGAGATTCAGCATTTTAAAAAAACTCCATATGGGTAACAGACTTCTAATAATAAAATCAATGAAAAGAGTATTTCTGGCTATAAATCCTGAATACTTTAGCACTAATACATGAAATGTTGCTACTGTTTGTCTAGTGCAGAGTTTTCCAGTCCTGTGATATTTAACCACTTCTTTGTCCTGGGGATATTCTTTGAATATCTTGAAACCTCCATTCAGAAGGGCTGTTTGATATGTTTTGCACCAATGAACATGTCAGGCAGGGTAGAACCCACAGGAAACCTTTCAAAACACAAGAGGACTGTGTAGCCAGTGCAGTTCTACGGCACTATGACCAAGAAGCTGGTTTAATTCTTCAGCAACAGCAGATACTTCCTTTGGAAATAGAAATAGATGCAATTTTTCTTTCAGCTATCTGGAAAAGTTGGATAGCTCCAGATCTGGAAGGAGGCATGTATGTGGCTAGGCAGGACTCTGGGATTTTTGAACAGTGGCTCTTCTTCAGCTATGTATACAGGTGATCAATATCTTGCTACATGCGCATTCTCAGGAGATGGGTTTTTTTGCTGGGAAAACTCTTCTCTGTGTTACCTTATTGACAGCAGCTTGTCTGCTCTGCCCTGTGCCTCCCCAACATCTTTATCTGAACCATTCAGGGCACCAGGAGGTGAAGGGAAATCCCCAGACCAAGCACTTTGGGATGGCCAGTACTCACCTTCCCCTATGGCCATAACATCAGCAGAGGTGTCAGTGGGGCCAACACTTGCAAACCTCTTGATTGACGTATCTGTGGATTATTCAAATAACACAATGTGTTTAAAAAAGGATTATCTTTCTGGGTCTTGTTTGCCAAATATCAGCCTGGAGCTGAGATACAATGGACTGATAGAAATATTTACGGTAGAAATAACTGCCAGCTACTTAGTGCCAGCAACACTGACCACTTAGTCACTGGAAGACTTTGTTGTCAAAATGACTCTTCTTTTTGCAAATGATAATATGTTTGGGGAGTATTTCTTGGTGCTTCTAAGGTAAAATCTCCGTGCTGGTTGGTGGTTAGCCAAGCCCACAGGTCCTGGGTGCCAACATCCCCGTGCAGCCGTGCCAGGAACAATAAGGGCGGGTGCTTATGCAGCACTTTTCATCTTCAGACGGGTTCACAGAGGGTGTGGGACCCGCTCCCCACCAGTTGTGGTCACTGTTTGCTGCAGTGGCAGCTCTTCTATGACTCGAGGCAGGAATGGTTGTAGTGTTACGTGGGACACAAGCTGTCTGTCCCTCCCACAAGTTGCTTGGAGAAAAAAGCAGCGTGTGGCCTAAGCCAGGACAGACAGCACACCCCAGCTCAGGCACCATCGCTTGTCATGGCTAGCTACCACGTCGTGCCTGCCTGGAGACAGGACTCTGCTATCAGGCTAAATAGACAAGAATGTCTTTATTAGGATGGGGAATACATCCATGAAACACCAGGGCCCTATGGCTTCCTAAATTCTTTTGACTAGCCTGTGTATCTCTGTAGGGGATATTCTTCCTCTTTTTGATCCTGCTTTCATTTCCCTGAGTTGGATCACTCCTGGGTAAAGAATACCCAATATGCAAAATTATGCAGTGTCTCGGCTGTGGTGTTACTGAGTACCATTTGGTGCCCTTGTGCAGAATAGTTGTGACATGACAAGATCATCATAGGGGGCTTTGCATTTGTGGATCTACTGGATAACCTTTCTGTGGATATGTCTTTGGGAGATACTCAGAAACAATGGTCTCACATGCTGATATGGACAGAAACTACTTAGAATTTGAATAAGAAGAAAAACCGTATTTGCTGAGCCATTCTTTGTAAAACAACAGCTCATACAGTAATGTATTTGTTATCATTGGTCTGACTTAGCAGCAGGGTATGTTCAGCTCATCTCCAACATATAGAACACCATGTAAAATAATACTATGGTCTAAGGCCACTGAGCTTCAGATTATGTGGTACATTGCCCGCTTTCAGTTAGGCTCAATTCTATGAAAATTAGAGCCAGTTGTGTTTCATTAGTGCAACAAAAAAAAAAAGGCTGCATTTTTCCTTTCTGGAAAGCTGCTGAATCACATCACTGTGCAGAATATATTTCTTAAATGGCCTCTCTCTAATGTTGGAAAAACCCACCAACAAACCAAATCTGTATCAAAAGTCGAAAGAGTAAACATATTATATAGGTTATCTGAGAAAAGGAATATATTTTTTTTAATTTTATTTTACTTCTCATGCTGCATTGCCTGGGAATTGAAGGGCATAGAATGTTCCTTTTCTTTTTTTACTGCTGCATGACTTGTGCTTAACTATTTATGTTGCAATACTGAGACCTGCTCTTACTCCTCAGGAGACAAATACTAAAGTATTACTAGACCTTAGTGCGTGGGAGGAAGAGCTCTTAGTATAATTTTTTATGTATAAATATTGCATGCTTTATGCCTGTTCTTAGACTTTTACCAAAATGTAAGTTATCTGGTGCACACTCTGGTGGCCGGTTTTTCTACAAAGAGAACTCACAGGTGCAACATGGTAAATAATACATGCGTATTTGCCATGTACTGTGCACTATGTTTTACTTTCTACTTATTAAAGTTGAGAACACACATACTACTCAGTCAAGAAGTCATTGCTCACAAACAAGAATTTTTTAGTTGCTGGTCTTTTGATCTCTAGGGCTGAAATTGGGTTGGTTTGATAAGATCCAGTTTCTGTTACAGCTCCGTTTCAAAAAGAAAAAGAGTAAGAAAAAGATTTTTGTCCTCTCTTTTGTTAGATGATAATAAACACTGTAAAACAAAGGCTCTTGGTATAGATTTCTGTCATGCTCAGCAAATTCAAGCCTGTCTAGAATGGGTCTTCTGGGCTTTACAATCATGCAAGTAACTGTCAGCTTCCTGGACCTATAATACAGGTATACATGGATTAAAGACTCTCAGAAATTTTTGTGTATGCACATGTGAATTCAAATACACATAATGTTTAATTTAATGACATAGCCTTTAGTGACAATAACTAACTCTGAAATTTCCGTATATTGTCTTCTGAATACAATTTTAGTATTGGCTCTGTTTAATACCACTTCTCTCACATTGTCTGTGACATGGTTAGCCATTTTCTAGTTATTCTTTTTGTTCAATGGGAAATGCCAGGCTATTCCAACGGCATTTTCTCCTTACTTCTAGGCAGTGCTCTATTACTTCAGCCATAGGTGTTGGAAGATGAAATTTTGCTCAACTTCTAAGCAAGCAAATCTCCATCCTGCTGTGTGCAACAGCCTGAAATGCTGGGAAACCCCAGTGACTGCAGAAGGGTGAAACCACTGAGAAATTCTTGACTCCCTGTAGGGCACAAAGGGTGGAAATGAAGAAGAGAGAAGGAGGAAAACATAGTAGATATGGACCTCCAGCTCTCTTGCTAATGCCCTTAGAGGGAGGTGATGCTGTATTCCCTGTTTGCAGGGCAACTTTTCTGGCCCTTGCTCAGGGCTGGGCTCCCTAAAACATTTTCATCCTCTATCTCTGATCTCTCTCTCTGGATCCTCACTTAGGGTTGAAAACTCCTTTTGCTCAGGAAAAGAAGGTGACCTGCTCCCTCTGTAGGCTTTCCTGGTTGTTGCTTTCCTGAGCCAGCCATGCAACGGATCAGAGCTGCATACAGGCTTGAAGGCTGACAAAAACGCTGAAGTGAGACGTATTTTGCATTTCTTTTAAATTTGGAGATGATTTTTGTGTGTATATATTAGTGTGAATATGCATTTGCATGTGGATGAATGTGCACATATATATATATATATATGCACACACAAGCATTCTCTAACACCTATGTATATAGCTACTTTTTCTGCAGAAGTCATGTATGGAGCAATTTTTACTGTGTAGCTAGTTTACTGGCTTAGGTGTTGTTTTTTGTTTGTTTGTTTTTTAGCCAATGTATCATCCCTTTTCATGTGAATTTTTGGTTTGTTAATGGTTTATGACAACAGCTTCCTGAGTGCATCCTACTCTGACTGATGGAAGAGACACACAATCCCCTCCCCTCCCCTCCCCTCCCGTTCTTTTTCAGAAGATCCTTAGCCACATTTCAATTCAATCGTTTGTTTTTCAAGAGAAATTTTTTTTGACCTTCAAGCCTACAAAAGTTACCCTTGTTTTTAGCCCAAAATACTGTGTTTTTGAATGGAAAAGCACTTATTACTTCAGTGTTTCTTTCAAATTGTGTTTGGATTTTTATTGCACAGATTTTATGTAGCCAAGGCTTTAAGCACTCTTACATAATTAATAATATAAACAAAAATCCCTGAGGTCTTTTTATCCGGAACTCAGCTAGACAGGCACCTAGAGAGACCCTTTTTCCACTCCTATATTATGCAAAGCATACTCTGCACTTGACAAGGTGAAATAAGAAGGGATTCAGATAACAAAAGGCTGGTAAAAAATAGTAACCTGTACAGGAGAGTTGAGGGTAGGCCATGTTCAGGGCAGGATACTCCTCTAATGTGTTTGGGAAGGGAAATACTGTCCTGGGATGTGGAGGCTGCATCTCCTTTAATACCACCCTGACCTCTTCAAGAAAACAGAGCCATGGGTAAGGAACATGAATAATTTTGCTTAAATATCTGGTGCTGTAGCAGCCAAGGAGGCAACCTGAGACAGTGGAGGAGTGGTGAAAGGCAAAAAGGGGTAGTCAGGATTAGGCGAAAAGAAAGACTAAGTTACCGAGTGAAAACAGAGAGAGAAACACTTTGACAAAGTTTTGGCCCAGGGATGAGTGATGCAGAGTTTCTATGAAACTGGTAGAATCCAGGATACAATTGTACTGAGGAATAGTGTGGTGGTTGTTTGGATGCAAGGGCATTGAATAGCAGTACACTAGCATTGCAGATACTGAATATCATTAAACTGGTGCCAGTGGTCTGTCACATGCATCGATTTGGAATTGCTACCAGTTTTATGACTACAGGGTGTCCAGATAATTACTACATGAGTCTGCAGTAAGAAGCGTGCAAAATTAGTTGCATGCAAGTTATACTTGTGTTTGATATTTAGACTCTAAGAAAGGAGGAAAGAAATGTAGGTCTTTTATGTGACAATTTTGATAAGCCTTTTGAGAAAAAAAAAATTGCTTTGTACTTGCCCATAAATTAAACACCTGTTGTGATGAAAAGACAACAACATGAGTTTCGGCTTGTTGGAAATGTTTTGCATACAGGCTTTGGCAACATAATTTCTCCTCACGGGAAGAAGACTGTAAGACAACCCAGCATTACCTTTCAGATGGTTATGCCATCACACTACTGTATTGCACCACCAGGGTATTGCAGAGAATGCCTTAATATGTGGGGCTACCCAAACCTAAAAAGGCTTGGGAGTGTTACAGTACACACGACCTCATCTTAAAGGAAGATTAGCATTAGCAAACTTAAGATAGTGGGAAGTTGGGAGGAGTTAGAATAAATTTAATTCCAGCAAAAATATGGTTCACATGAAGAAACCCTCACATTATTGTCACCATCCCCTTTGCTAGATGCAGCTGTAACTGTTCCTTCTTGTTTTAGCAGAGGCAACCACCACAAAAAAAATAGGATGAACAAATTTCTCATGTATGTGCCAGGACAACCTCAGAAAGTGATGTGCATAGCAGCTAGTATTGCTATTTAGGCTACTCATCAGGGCTGCAAAGATCATACTCCAGGCTGGCTACAGGCACCTGTGACTACAGGGCAAAGGAGGGAGGTGCCAGCAGCTGCCAGTGGCCAGCTCTGTTATCAGACTTATGCAAAGTCTGAACTTTGCCACTAAACAATGCCACTTCTGAATACAAGATTCCCCTATTTCTTTCTTGCTTTAATAAGAAGAGCTTCGCAGATGTGGGAACAGAGACAAAAGTAGCCAGTATTTCCTCTCTTTCTACATGCTAATCAGCCTTGCTCATGGGGCACTGGCTAATCCCTGTGGCTTCTGAACTGAGAAAAGAAGACACTCCTCTTCCAAGTAACTAATGAATCACCCCTTTTAGTTCATAGCATGCATGACTGTATTGTTAAAAGCAGTCTTAATGACTCACTGAGAAAGATGTTATGATCATTTCTCCCTTTTAGTAGTTAACTAGAAGCCTTGGGAGTTGTGACTCACAGCCTGTGTGCTGTGGCAAACGCAGAAAGACTTTAGTAGATTTTTAGCTAGGTATAGGAGCTCCCTGCATCTTATTCCTCACATCTTCCTAGTTTAAGTGTAATTTGGAAAAACGATAGATTTCTTGGTTTTGTACTATTCTGGAAATTACTGCTTTACAGATGGATTTGACCAGAACTTCACACTAAAGTTCAGAAGAGAAGCATACCTCCAGGGACAGTGACCCCACCACCTTCCTGAACAGCTCATTCCAATGCTCAATCACTCTTTACAGAGTAAAGAACTTCCACTAATGTCTAAAACTTCCTCCTAATGTTTAAAACTTCTTCCTAATGTCTGTTTATGAATAGCAGATATTAGGAAGACAACATCTTTAATAGCTAAGAGGAATTTGAATTTCTGACTACAGCTTCAGTTTAAAATCTCTTTAATACTCTTAAAATATATTTCAGTTTAGTAACCTCATTCAACATCAGTTTGTGCTGAGATCCGAGAGCACCTTTTAATATCTGCTTTTTCTTACATTCATAAAAATAGTAGTTAAATATCAAAGGATCTTTTGTACATGCAAGACTCATGGATCACCTCAGTAAATTGCTTATTGCAACTAATTGCCCGCCACTTCCCAAAACTCCTTTCTGTTTTAGAGCCCTTTCCTTGTAAAGCCCCCATGAGACTGACAGGGCTCCGTATCTAGTATCCTAATATTTAAAATATAAGATTGTGACCCTCATTGCATTTTTTTCTTCCCTTCTAGGTCCCA
The DNA here is from genome assembly GCA_013399895.1 of Serilophus lunatus. Lineage (NCBI taxonomy): Eukaryota > Metazoa > Chordata > Aves > Passeriformes > Eurylaimidae > Serilophus > Serilophus lunatus. The sequence continues at coordinate 123,665 of VXBA01000854.1, read as the reverse complement.
TCTATTTCTAAAACACAGGTGTCCTAGTGAGACTTCAGAGAAAGGCCCTTGCATTGTGCAACTAGAAGATTGCCTCTGGTTCCCACACTCAAGCAAGTTGAGTGGTTGGCTGTGGTCTCATAAACCTCTCTCACAGGTACATGCACACGCTATATCTGCCTTTCTATGTCAACAGAGCCGAGCCACAAGCTGTGTTTCTACCTGACTGGAACTCCGGTCCTTAATGGGAATCAAGTCAGGATGACCAAAAAAAAGCTCTGTCCAGTCATGAACCATGTGTGATGATTCTTGTCTTTCCTTAGTGTAGGCTGGAATATTGATTTCAATGCTAACTGAGGTCAGGTTCCACTGTGTGCAAGGAAAGAGTCCAGGCTTCAATATCTGACACTTGTTGGCAGGTTTCTTTTAATGTCTTGAAATGAAACACTGAACTCCTGCTCATTTCTTTTTCTGCCTTGGGCCAGGCAATAAAATAGATATCCTCTACAAATCGGCTGAGGACAGGACACTATACTGCCAGGACCTGTGAATATACTACACAGGCTTAAAAAGAAAGGATTTTTATACAAATCAGTATTGTCCAAATGCCTACCCAAAAAAAGGATTTATTATTCGCTATGGAAAATCTCTATATTTGATCAGAAATATGTAATAAGAATAAAATACCCAAACTTTGAAGAGTACACTTGATTTTCCATTTCTTGCTCATCCAAGTCACCTGGGAAACTCATCAAGAGATTTTGGTGCACTAAACATGTATTTTAGCCAGTTAAATGACCAGAACTTTTGCAGATTGGATGATTTTGTTTTTGTAATCTTAAAAAAATCTTTCTTTATATGATGCTTTTCTTGCTTATTTGGTTTAAATACTTTTTGAAGCAGAGATAGCCCATGCTATAGCCTTCTATGATATGCAATACCCAGTTTTTGAGGTGGCATTTCAGTATCACTATAATGACAAGCTGTAAGTAAGAATGAATACTTTTTTTTTTTTTTTTTTTTCTGAGCAGATGCATCACTGACATTGATCTTACCATTACAGCTAACAATCATCTAAGAAAAGAGAAGTATAGAGACCAGGCTATGGTTACATGACTTGGTAAATCTGGCTTCAGAGTAGATCAAGAAAGTTACAAGCACAAATAGAAAAATTCCAGGTTTTGTGCAAACTTACTCTGCCTAACAAAATGCATTAATGTTATTCTAAAACAATAACATTCCTCTGGACAGCTTTATAATAGATTTGATGGAGGAGATTTTTGCCTGCAATCAACTTATAGTTAACAAAAAGTGTAAAACTTCTTTAACACTAACCCACACTCTTCTTAGCACAGAAGACACAGAAATTCAGTGGTGCATGTGTATTTGTTCCAGATTAAATTGATATTGTTAGTTGACCCAGTAATGCATGTATGTGGCATTAATGACAGAGAAGCCTCAGCTGTTGAAGGGTTGATTCTTGATAGCTGTGTAACCATGCAGCGTTTCATCATCCCACAGGAAATGCATTCGTTACTTTTTCTTCATTGATTCCCAGTGTCCTTTTGCCCTAGGCTTTGCTATATACGTTTTATTTTCTATTAATAAACTAAGTGGGTTTTTTGTTTGTTTCGTTTTAGTATTTTATAAATACAAATCTTACTTGCTCTATACCAGGTGAAGGTGATGAATGAAAGGTCCTACTCATAATTCTTTTAGTGTGAATATTTTAGCTGAAAAAGAAAAAAAGCTTAACAGAGAGATTTTTAATCATTTATTTGCTTATAGCCAAGGTTCTTCCTCATGTAAATCACTACTACAATTGCTATGTAGACAGGTTTGGCTAATACTGCAAGAAAATCAAGGGCTGGCCAGCTGGCATTTAGCAGTGTAATGCCGTACAGCATAAAAATAGCATTTTGGTTCCTAGATGCAGTAGACTTCTAATATTAAAATACAAATCTGGAAGACTTTGAGAAGCTATCTTCATAATAACAGATGCCATTAAGCATTATGTGATTAGTGTAATGCTATGAGAGTATCTGTATACTGCTTTAAGAAAGCCTGTCAACCTGCTTTTATAGTTAAAATTTTCCCTCTTCATTTAGCAGCCTATATGCCAACCATTTAAAAATATTTATCTGAGCTGCTGATGCAATGTCTGTACACAGTGACTCCCAACACAGCCAACATCTACTGCATCTGCTTATATACAAAGCAATCCACAAATAGTGAATTAATGGTCAGAGAGAGAGGACAGTGTTTGAATCAATGCTATATGGACTTTTCCTATATTAAAAAAACCCCATCAAAATAAAACACCCTCTCTTTCCCCCCCAAAAAAGACCCCAAAACACCAATTAAAAAAAAAAAGCCACAAGCAAAAGCTTGTTATTGCGTTAGATTAGATTTGTGTTTGGAAAAAAACAACACAAGTCAGACCTTCAGCGTTTTTTGTTGCAGGAGGATAACGAAAATGATGCCCATAACTATTGCCACTAAATCTTCATACATAACACTAAAAATTCATCTTATGTTTCTGGTGTTACTAGGAAAGTCCTACTGAAGTTAATTTTAATAATCTTTGACATCCCCTGCAACCTGCATAAATACTTCCCCTACTTATTTCATTTGGCGTTTCAAGCATTTTGCTTAAAAATCTTTTAAATAAACAGGCTTAGATTGATGCAGGGGAATAGGTTTGTGTCTAAGAGAAGGGAAAAAGAAACTACTACTCCCAAAAATCTGTTCTTTAAAATATTTTAATTTTACTCTACAGTGGAATTCCATAAATCCCCTTTCTTAATTTTTACCCATTTTCAATGCCATTTACTGGAAAGTGCCTAGGACACTTGCCAGCAAGTCCTGACATCTCTGGAGCAATTGAATCAGAATGGCTGTGGTACCACCACAGCTTTTTATGGTGGAATTTGGAACGTTTGTTTTGTGGCAGGCTTTCAACTTCATGCAGAATAATTTCTTAGCTGAGGCATTTGGCAGAATGCTCTGCATGACTCAGCAGCAAACCTTCCCCAGCTCAAATTTTGGTTATATTAATATCAAGTTTATTTTTTACATGAACTCATACATACTTAGGATTAAATTCTCTTGCATGCTGCTAAGCTTTCTCTAGTTCTGGTTCCTGTCTGTCCAGCTACTCCAGCAAAGCTAGATGGCAGATGCTACACAGGAATTCAGTTTTGAGGTGGATGGAAAAAAAAGTCAGTGACTGGAGCAATTTTGTGCTTGTTGTTGTTAATAGAGATAATGCTGTTATTTCTGTCCTTAATTGGGATTTCCTGGAAAGAGCTGTGTAAATTTTACAGTGTTCAGATTCTGTAACAGTAGAATGAAGTCATGATTTTGACCTGTTTGATTTGGTATTAACGCTAGCCATGCAACACTTATTGGTACACACACTCTTTATTCATGCAAGTAATTGCACTGACTTGAAAAAGGTTTTCTGTAGCACAAGAGCTGGCTTCCAGTCGTCAGCTCTTTGTAAGAGATGAAGAGAGTCATCACAGAATCAGCCTGTTTCTAAAGCAGCTGAACAAACACACTCACTCTGACACATGCAGGTGAAGTACTGATACTCCGGCCAACCTCTTCAGTATCATGAAGAATTGAAGGGCTGTTGTTTTTCTCTGTAGTGAGAAAGGAATGGGTCAGAAGCTATTTGTGATGGGTTCAAGCATAGACTAAAAGCACCCTATGGGTTTTGCCTAGCTCCTTACGGAAGCAGAATTGACTTCTTGTGACTTCTAGTGTCCTTTCCCTCTGGTCCCCGCTGCATGCCTTTTGAACCACGGGGCAGTTTAGGTTTAAACTAAGACAGGCATAGATATCTCAAAGGAGTTACGTTTCTTGGGTTTCTGACAAAATTAATGACTCGATAGAGGTGAAAGATCCAGGTTTATGCTACTGGAGAGATCAGCAAGTCAAACTCCTCTGCAACTCTGAATTGACCACAGCACATCCTGTCTCCTGTGTGGTGGGGATCTTGAGTGGCCTTGGAGAAACAGAAGATGAAGTTTCTGTAAGGGTGAAGCTGTGCAATATGTTCTTGGTGGGACAATAGACTTCATGTCTTTCACTGCTCATAAATCATTTTGTTATCATCACCTAATTGGTTGCAAATAGGTTTACTAATTTACTAAATATTAGTAGTAATATTTGACTCTCCTGTAACGCTTTTCATCACAAGATTCCAATTTCTTTTCACAATAGAAAGGTATCAGTATGTCCTTCTTTTATATCTGAGGAGTGTTACTCAGAGGACCAGTTTTGGACTGATTACAAATTTATACACTACTGCCCAGGCCACAGGTTAATCTTGATTTGCTAACACCAGTTTAAAAATACCATAAGTATTTTTCCAGGCTAAACACATTTGTTTCTCCTGATAAAGTTGAGGAGGAAACAAAAGGTCAATAATAAACTACTAAGAGTTCAGTCTAAAGTGTCAGACTCTTTTGAAGGCAAGACAGATGCTAAAATTTGAATAGTAAGCCATTGTCTATTTCACCAATTATTCCTACATAAATACATACATAAATAGTAAGATAAGTAACAAATACAGATTTTTCATATTTTGAGAACTCTGATGAGCCTTAAGTGGATATCTTAATTCTGCTATGGCTATTGTGAAGCAGATGTGCCCTGTATATACAGGAGGCAGGTGGGGAGGGGATGGTAGCTGCCAGCCTTAGCACTGTCTGGAAAGGTCCATTTATCTCCATTACATAGCAGTGGCCCATCTATGCTGTTAAGTAGCCCTGCCTTCAGTTGAAAATGCATTTTTGCCCAAATTTGCACTTCATAAATCCAACTTTTGTCATATGCTTTTCAAAGAATCATTTGTAAAGACCTCTAATATCATCAATTCCAATCTTTGACCACATACCACCATGTCAACTAAACCATATCCTTTAAACAAATGGTGTTCAACAGAGATCCATAGAGTTTAACTTGAAGGAGAGAGCTTCAGGAAAAGATATGGGTAAATTCGAAAGCTACTTGCTGAAAGTATATGAACAGCACATAGCAACAGTCAAAGATGTACAGTTAAAGAGTTAGGAAAAAGAAAACCATCCAGAGGCTAGTTTTATAAATAGGATAGTTAAAAACAACAGCTTGTTGTGCAGCACATCACGAACCAAAGGAGCTTTTGAGAAAGAGATTTTAAGGTCAGGAATTTAGCATGACTGAAAAGAATCATCTGTACAAACACTGAAAACATGTAGGACAATAGCCCAGAAATTTTCCAAATTTACAGGCCACAAGTCTAAGCAAGCTGTGGATATATGTGGATATATCACAGTGTCCCTTGCCATTTTCTACCAAGAGACAGTGGTTCCTTGTGCCCTCAGTTGTGGTAGAAGATTGTGTGGACAACAATTCTTGTGATACATGGTCCAGAAATCATTGCTTTTTATTTGACTATATGCATAGTCATTCAAACAAACAAACAAAAAACAACTCCCCAAATCCCCAATAAACAACAGCAGTTATCTGTTGGAAGATCTGGGAGGTGCTGGTGCTCTCAGAGCCATCCTGAATATTACTTGTACAGTCAAAAGACTGATTCAGTTCTCTGCTGAAATAAAGGCATGACGGCTTTGACAGCCGTGCAAGAGGTTGATGTAGTTCAGACTTTCAGCCTTCAGCTTCTGTTTAGAGGATAAGGTATCTGTTCTTAGATGGTTTCTGAAAAATCTTTGCCATGATTATGATCTGAGACTTTCTGCTGCTGCTGGGCTCCTTAGAAAGGCACTTTTTAACCCTTCTGTCACCAAACTCTTCATAGAGTTATTGAGCTTGGATGAAATGAAAATTTACAGCTCCCATGCCTGAGGACACAGCCTACATAACCGCCTGAGACTTCAGTACTAGGACAGCACATGATACGAATTCATAAGCATTACCCTACACACAATAATGAAACCCAAGGAATTATACTGGAAATGGGAAAGATTTAATATTTTTTCCCCCTAGATCTCTGCCCCAAGGGTGAATTTTTATATATATTCTCTGCTACGCAGTAAAGGCAGCCACACTGCAGTCTTTCCTTACAGATAGGAATCAATAGTGTCTATTCTCCTCTCCTTGGTCATCTGTTTAAATTTAAAAAGGAACTTAATACCTTTGAGCCTTATTGCCTCTGTTGTATTTGATTTGAAATTGGCCAATAAGTTACAGTGGGAACGATGGCTGGACAGGAAGACCAAGAAACGATCATGTGTTTCCTTGCAAGACTTGTCTAAGAAAATCCTCCTCCGATATAGGACTTTTATCTAGTGTCCTCAAATCCTCATCATCTTCCTCTGAGCATTCAGCAGTTGCCAACCTAGGAGAGTAAAAAATGTGCTGCAAAGATGGGCTGCTTAAATTACTTGAGTACGGCAAACTGAGCATTCCAGCAGTTCATTGTCTAGGCTGTCACTTGCTCTTGTTGAAATATCTGGTAACGGCAGGGAGATATTAAAATTTGCAGTCATTTTGATTTTCTTCAGAGCAAATGTCTATAGCCTGCCTGGATATTTAATGAACTGCACAGCTGAACAAAGCAAATCCTATTGCCATTATTAATTCAGAAACAAACTGAATTGCCAAATTTCAAAGTCATTTTGTACTATGGACACATGAAAATGATGCCATGGGTGTGACCAAAGACATCACCACTCATCATCTGAAGCCATTACTCACTGTGTGTGCACTATTAACCTGTCTCTGTTGTGGACCCAATGGCATTAACATGAAACACACTGGAACCTGTAGCTGGAGCAAATTGAGTTCAGTCATATAACGCTGCCTTGCCTCTAGCTTTAAGCTGTGACAGCCAAATCCTTCTGGTCATGTGCTTGTAACTCACACAAAGTCTGAGGATTTTAGAGTGCTTAGAAATGTCAACTTTAGAGTGGAAAGATGTTTTTGATCTTTGCAGCACAACTGGTGCTCTGCTATGATATTTGTTCTAGCTGGCACAACTAGTCATTGACCAGGTTTACTCTTTAGTCGTGACCCTTTGTCTTGCATCCAACATGTGAAAGTTGCAGCTTTGGAACAGGGAACTGTAACATGTTGAATTATGTATTCTAGAGGGTACTGGTATTCCAGCAGCTCTCCCACCATGTCTGACATGGGGTTTTGCCTCAGCACCTACAGATACAGATTCTTTCCCAGTTAAACAGATGATTTTGGGTTGCAGTTTTTCTCTTCGGAATGTAGGGGTGTGTGTGTCAGCAAAATGTTCTTTTCTGATTTTTAAAAAAAACCTCATGCCACAAGGTCGTCTTTTCAGTTGAGGGCTTGAAGGAACTGCTCGTTCTGAATTGAATTTCCAGTTAATTATCCAAACAAGTATGCTTCAACAACCCTCACCGAATGCGTATTTCTCAGCACTTCCAATGCCGCACAAGTAACTAACGCGGCAATGCATCTGCGCTCTGCCTCACCCAGTGGCCTCTCAGCTCCGAGTTCAAGCTACAGTGGTTTTCGTGTCTCGGCCGATGCCAGGGCAGGCAGCAGCGAGGGGCCCCACTGCCGGGGCAGCTCCTAAGGGCAGAACCGAGAGCCCGCCCGGCCTCCTGCGGGCTGCGCGGCACCGCAGGCAACGGCACAGACACCGGGCCCCCTTCTCCCCGCCCTGCCCTCAGCAGCCGGGACGCCTCTCGGGCGGCGGACACCCCGGGGACAGCGCAGGGACACCCCGAGAGCTGCGGCGCTGGGCCCGGTGCGGCGGGAAGGAGCCCCGCCCGGGCCCCCGCAGAGGCAATGGGCGCAGGCCC